>CM075817.1:41373567-41920784 GCA_037975025.1 Excoecaria agallocha | reverse complement strand
TATAGACCATTTTCCCCTGTGGAAATTATAAAGTCCATTAGGATACTCTTTGTCGTTGCCGCTCATTATGATTATGAGATTTGGTAAATGGATGTAAAAATAACTTTTCTAAATGGAAATCTGGTTGAGGATGTGTATATAACACAGTCTGAGGGATTCACATTTAAGGATGGAGAAATGGTATGCAAGCTTTAAACATCCATATATGGATTGAAGCAAATATCATGGAGATAGACCATCAATTTCAATGAGAAAATTAAAGAGTTTGGTTTCACATAGAATATGGATAAACCTTATGTATACAATAAATTTAATAAGAATGTAGTAGTCTTCCTCATATTGTATGTGGATGACACTTTGATCATGAGAAATAATGTTTCTATGCTATAGTTAGTTAAGATTCGGTTATCTAAATAATTTTCCATAAAATACCTAAAAGAAACATCATATATTCTATGAATTAGGACCTATAAAGATAGATCCAATAGGTTATTAGATCTTTCATAGTCTACATACATGGATAAAGTATTAAAAAGGTTCAGTATGGATCTCTCAAAGAAATGATACATTCCTATGGTACATGATAAATTCTTTTATAAGTTTATATCCTAATACACAAGAAGAGAGAGATAACATGAGTAAGATCAAGATCTCATATGCATTTTTTATAAGATCTATTATATATGCTATGTTATATACTCATCCAGATATTTCTTATGCTTTGAGTTTCATAATCAGGTTCCAGTCCAATCATGGAAAAGAATGTTGAACGACAGTCAAGAACATCCTTAGGTATTTAAGAAGATCTAAGGATATGTTCTTAATTTAAGGAGGTAGTGACTTACAAGTAAGTGAGTATATTAATGCCAACTATCAATCTAATAACAATGATTGTAAGTCACAATTAGGTTTTGCATTCTTGATGGAAAGAGGAATAGTTAGTTGGAAAAGTTCTAAAAAAGAGATGACTACAGACTTAACTATAGAGGTTAAGTACATTATAGCTTCTAAAGCGGTTAAGGAAGCATTATGGATTAAGAAGTTTATTTCTGAACTAGAAGTAGTCCCAATCATTATTGATCCAATACTCTTATATTGTGATAGCAATGGAACCATTGAAGCAAAGGAACTATGATCTCATTAAAGGTCCAACATGTTCTTAAAAGCTACCATTTCATAAGAGAGGTAATAGCCAGAAATTATATGAAGATAGAGAGTTCCAAACGATGAGCATGTGATAGATCCTCTCACCAAGGCACTATCCTATAACAAGTTTGATCACTATATGCATTATATACATAGGCAATTGGCTTTAAAGCAAGTAGGAGATTGTTAGTAATATGCCTTAGAACCGACACGTAATAGGGACTTTTTTCATGTAAGCCAATAATAATAAAGCCATCATTCATTATATAATACTTATGTTCATTGCATTTGTTTACTCTAAACTATCCAATGAAGTCTTAAGAATATAAACATAGTGTAAAAATAATCATGAAGGAGTTCATGATAATGACATGTCTTTCATATGCAATTTTATTAATACATAATGATCCTTAGTTATAGTATTAATAAGATAAGACATTATTTATACAAATAGACTAACATATGTTAAACTTCTTTACTAGATCAAGTTGTAGTTCTCGTAAGATATGAGCATTGAGATGTTTAAATTAACATGTGGATGCTTGTTAGATGAACAAGTACATTGGACACCTATCATGAGAAACTTTACATGGATAAATGATTTTTATCAGTAAAGTATCTTATCATATTAGTCGGCATGTATCACCCTATTACCACTTATGAGTATTCCAGAATGCTACAACCATCTGAAACCATAACCAATAAATAAATAACTTAATTGACTTTAATTAGAAACTGTATATCAATAATATTAAATTGTTATCATCAAAATAACAATTCTCAATTTAGTATACATGATACATAATAACACAATATATGAAAGTTCCTATGAACTACGCTACATCTCTTGAGAAAATCTTCTTGGATGCCAGCCTCCTAGCCTTCGGATATGTCTTCAACTCCAGACCTACTCAAGCAATATTTTAAACTAATTTATACATCATAATAAGTCACAAAGTACAACTAAATAACTCCTAAATAATTTATAATCTTCATGTTTCGTTCTATTATGTACGTTACCAAATTCAGTTTGTAGTAAATTTCATTATTTAGAATAATTATTAGGTGTATGAGCAAACTAGCTATCCACTCTTACTCAACTATCTTCACTAATCGTCTAATTCCACTCTTTTTGAAGTAAGACCACTAAGGATTTCCCCTATTGACTTGTTGCTCTAAAGTTATTACCAACCCTTAAAACTCTTCTACAAGTCACTTCTCTAACTTACCACTAATCACTAAAATACTTAACAATACATTGATATTTGTTTCAAACTCAGGATTAGTATCCTAAGCTTCCTACATATCCTGAGATCGGGAATCAGAATCTTATAGTTCTAAATGTACAATTATACTTAGAATTTAACTAACATGTAATGCATCAACTATACACATTGCATTTCATCCATCACACATACATATAACATTATCATCATTACATACTCAATTTCCCATATTTTGTAACTATGTTACTTGTACGCTAACTATATACAATTAACAATTTTAAGCATAATATTCATTAACAAGTCAATAACCTTCTAAATCATGCTCATCTCTAACACTATTTTAATTAAATCATAAACACTTTTGTAGCTTGAACTCGGTATAGGCATGGTTAATTGGGAACACTAGATACTATGTTGGTATCGAATCATTAGACAACATTAAGGTGCCAATCACTAGATATCTGAAGGCATCAAATCACTAGACACCAAAAGGTGCCAATCACTAAATACCAAAAGGTATCGAATCACTATCTTGTATATATCCACATCTATATCTAATTTGGGCTGTAAATGAAGGTTTTTCTCACTAAATTATTGTATTACACCATTCCTCATATATACACTATACATTTCACTCATATAATCACTCATGTCAATTACAATTTATTTTAATCACATATCAATAAATACACTTATGAGCACTTAACATCATTCATTTAAAAACTTACAACTATACTCAATTATTCAAAATAAAAATCACTCATGTATGCTTCAAAGATATGAATAACAATAATACGTTTAAAATCCATACAAACATTGATTAATCACTTATTGTGCTATCATTAAAATACATACTTCAATGTTTAACCATTCATTTTAGGCCATTTTATCCTGTATTAACTCTACACATTTGTTAGTAAGGTTATATAAACATCTAAGAATTGTTTGGTTCATGCTAGGTTTGTGTTGGCTCAACACGGATGGTGCCGACTCATGATAGAGACTAAATGTGCCAACTTATCATAAGTGGTGTTGACTTATGACAGGATAAGGTTCCCTAGTTCACTGTTTTTGCATTTTTGACATAGTGCCAGCAAAATGGTCTTATTGTTTGCCTGTGTCTCTAGTTTCTATAACATTAAAATCAAGCCATGCGGGCTTATAAATCAAGAGATATCACTTAAATACTACCGACTACTCTAGATGACTGGGCAGTAACTATCACTTCATTTTGAACTAAGTTTTTATGCTCTTAAAGGCAAAATCAAGTTTCGACCGCTCTTATGAATTTTAAATATATGATTTTAGTTTATCATCTAGCTAAAATCATCTCATTTAGAGCTTTAGGGGCCAAGATATGATTAAATTACTAAGTTTAGGTCATATGAATCCTATGAAAGAAATGTCACTTACATTATTTCGGGTACAATTCAACTCACACATGCAAATTGCCATCAATTCAACACTCAATCATCAATTTCACATCCATAACCATGCATATACCATATCAACATATAAAATATCCCTAAAATCAATTGCCTGAATTTCCATACCTCATTTGAAGCTTCTTTCTTTCATCCCTTGTTCTTTATCTCTACCTTGGCCTTTATTTAAATCCTCTCCAGTTAATCTCATAAAAGTATCATTTCATTATCATACATCTATTAATTTCTTAATCTAATGCACATAGAGGAAAAAATTAGAAGAATTAAACCTATTCTTACTCATCTTAACTTTAACACCAATATGCTAAAGATTCCTTCTCTCTCTTTCCACCATCAAAGAGCAAAATTTTTGTAAAGTTTGTAAGAGGAAGAAGAGGGAAAAGGATGAAGGAGCAAAAATTTTTGGCCATTTTATCTAAGAATGGCCGGCTATCTTTATCCAAAGGTAGAAAAAAATCGACTTTAATCAATTAATCCAACTTTCTAGAATTTAGGTGTTGGATTCCTATTGTTTGAATTTGTTTGGTCCATTTCAAATTCTCTTTTGGATCACTCTCTAACTTTTACTTACCAATTACATGAAATCTTATTTTCTTTTTTCAATTAAGTACTCTTTTGCATGCACAAATCAATTGCTACATATTTACTCATGTATCCTCAATAATAACATAAATACTAATTACGTCCCACTAACACAACTAATGTTTTTTTTGCTCAAATACTTATACATTCACTTTGCTTAATCATATGTTAAATCTTCCAAGGTACATTTTGGGGCCTCACTTGGCATGTTTCCTTAGACTTGAGATTACCAAAGTATCTTAAGTAGCAAATGCTCTACTTTAACTCTATTACTTTTGCCTTTATTAAGGGTTAAGCATAGCATGACCTATTTAAAGATATTTGGGTGATCAATATAATTTTTACTACTCCTAATTAATATTGGAGAGTATATCTCAATCATCTTGTTAAGTTTCCTTATTTGTAATCTTTAGCCAAAATAAAATGCAAATAGTGAATCATGAGATCCACAAAAGGCATTTCAAAAATAATAAAATAATTAATAAATTAATATATTATGGGTTTAACTAGAAAAATTTGATTAGCTTAAAGTTGATAGAAATTCATGCTCAAACTAAAATGAGATAAAATATAAATAAAAGGAGTGATTGCATGGTAACTATATATAGAAGGGTAAAGTCAAGCCACCGACTTCTTATCTCTTATGTAGTCATTATGCTTGTTTAGAAGCCTTTGATGACTTGTAATTACATGTATATAAATATCAATTAATAATTGACATATTGATTTAAAATAATTTAAATCAAGTAATCCTAGTTACATTTTATACTACCAAATTCCATAAAAAATCCTAAAGGGTCACATATTTACAGAAAAGGGTAAAAAGTTACAATGCATAGTATATTATCATATGAGATGTCATAATATGATTTTGAAATGAAGGAGTAAAAAATGAGCATAAAAGTTCAAGTATGATGAGTAGAGAGATTTTCTTTCTCTTTATATGCATATAATATGTGCAAAAACTTTAAGCTTTTAGTTGGGCTTATTTGGCATTTGTAGGTATGTAACATATTTTATAAGAGTTATAAAAGTCATATGCATATTTGGTGGACTAGCCTAATACATGTATGGATTCATGAGGCTAAAGGGCTTACACATGGACCATTCAAGGGCTCATGCGCAAAGAATTATTTATGGCCTCTTTGTTTTGGTGTATCCAAATTCTAAAATTCTACTATACTTATAACTTTTAGTTATATGAATGTGCTTGAAATAATGCCCTATACATTTTTTTCTTTTTATTTATCTATATATTAAAAGGAACATAATTTATAAGGAGAATAAGTCAAGTGGTTAAAGGATAAAAAATCAAGTTTTCTTTAAAAATTAAAAAGATATAGTGCTTAAAATAATTGCAAATGTTGCAGGACGGATTTGTGTGGGTGGCCACAAATAGTGTCTATAGAAATTGTTCATTTAAGAAGTACAATCTCTTTATGTTTATTCTCAACATCTTACCTTGTCATTTAAAGTGTTGAATAGGATGACTAAGCTAATATCAATCTAGAATTTAATCCTGGTGTTGAGACGTAAGAATTAGATTGGTTGTGTATCTATAATGCTATCTTAGATACATAATGCATCTTTAATATAAAAATAAAATGATTATTTTTTCTTTTCTTTAATTGAAAAAAGACTAAAGATTTCTTAGATAAATTTTTGTAGCTATGAGCTTTTTCCTATTTTAATCATTTAAAAATTGCCAAAAGGATAAAAGTAATATGAGTTCCTAATAATAAAGTAGTTAGGGGTCAAATGTCATCTTTCATTCTTGGTATGATTGTTAAACATCATTTCTTCTGTATTGGATTGCAAGTAACAATATATGCTGTATTAAGTTTGCTATATAAAAATTGAATGGTTTTGTAACAAATGTATAATTTATGTAAAGGATTGTTAAATTTCCATTGCCTTTTTTTAATAGAAAAATGACCTTTATAGAATCCCAAAATTTGATAGGATCAAACATTAACAATGCTCTAGCTAACTTATGAGTCTTAGAGTTATTGATCTTTTTAATTCAAGAAATCACAATGTCTGGTCCTTTTAGTCTAACTATATCTAATTCCATTAACCAACTATTCTCAAATCGAAATTGCTTGTGACACCACATATTAAAGTTCATATTCAAATCAATCACCAACGGAAGTGATTAGACAATGGAGTTATTATTTTGTGTAAAAAATAGTTTGGAAAAAAAAGAGAAAAAAAGCTTTGCTAATTTGTCTCTAACCCAAAATCTAGAAGAACAAAAATGCTCCCAAGTGAAAATCGATCCAAAAGAGGGGAGATCGATTAAACCATAATCATTGATAGTTGTTTTAGATCCTTTGATGACGTAGTTCAGATGGATGTTGCCTCACAATTTCTTAGATAAACCTAGCAAATCATTGAAATCACAAATAATTAACCAAGGTTCCTTCGTGTTTCTATTCAACCCCAACTGACGAAGAAGCCTTCATGAGTTTGTTCTTCTAAAATGACCTAGGTACCTATAGAAACCAGTAAAACCCCACCTTAAATTGCTTGGCCCATTAATTAATAAATCAATAAAATTCTGACTGAAGCTTATAAGTTGAAAATCAAGAGTATTGGCCCAAAGAACTGCTAGCTCACGTTCACGACCCATGTTATGTACTGTAAAACAACCTGAAAATTTAAAATCTTAATACCCTATATTCTACTACTTTAAACTAAAGTTTCAATTAGAAAAACAATATAAGGTTTGTGACGAATGACCAAATCTTTCAAAAATTGAACTGTTTAAGGATTGCCTAATCCTTGACAGTTCTAACTTATAATTTTCATTGTGGATGATTGGACTGCTTAGGAGTGCCCACGAATAATGTTGGACCATTAGAAAAATTTTGTATGGTAGAAATTTCACCTGAATCAGAGTATAAAAAAATATAAAGCTAGATTTATATTTTGTTTAGGCCTTTTCTTACCTTTTTCAAAGCCCATAGGAGAATTTTCTAACATCAAGCCCAGACCCCCATCTTTCCCACTCCTCGATTGTGTTCCATCTCCTTAAAATCAAACTTTGTAATAACAAATTTTCCAACTTTTCATTCCTTATCTCTTTTATCTAAATTAGCTGCATGTTATTTGAAATTTGAAAACTTACTTGAATTGTCATCCTTCTTTGATAAATCAACCCCTAACTGAGGTAACAAAAAACCACCTTCATCCCGTAATCAATAGCTAACTATGAGATTATTCCAATGAGGTTGTACCTTGATGTTGTTGTTTTATTACAATGGTAAGTTCTTTCCATCTCATATAGTTCTCGACAAACAACAACTATCAACATGTCCAAGTTGACCATAAAGATAAAAAAAAACTATTAGGCTTTAGTATTTGAAGTTTACAAATTTTTTTTGACACATCTCCTTTAATAATCTTCTTGAACCATATCAATGGTCTTAGATATCAACCATAAATCTTAACCGTATAAATTGATCAAAACTCCCAAGCAATGATTTTTGAGTCACAATCCAAGAAGAAGCCTATTAAATTTCCAAAATTTTAGTCCATTTTATTAGTCATTAAACTAGAAGGCAATTCATGCACTTGGACCTAAAAACCACATGTGTGTAGTGGAACTATTTATGGATTCTCCCTTGCTTGAAAGTCTATGAAGCACTAGTAAATGTCTATTGAAAGTCTGTGGTGAGCTTGAGATAATTCGAACCACTTCACATTCCTAAAAGAAATGGAACATAAATCTACCTTCCCTAACTGAGAACTTTTAATCACCAAATGGGTGCCAAATAATGCTCGCTTTTATTACCACTTTATTTACTTATTATTTTGTTAAATTACTTGTACCAAAATACATTTATACATATAGATTTAACATGATGAAAGTATATTTACAAAATAATTCATTACATATATTCCAAATCATTTATATTGAACATTTACAGAAAATAACTCTAAGCTAAAATTAGTCTTCACTTATTATCATCTCTAGTGGCCTGCAGATGTTGATTTGAGATCGACACTTATACTTTACACCTGTGTACCTACACAGGAAGAACACTTGTGCTGAGCAATGGCTCAGTAGGGAGTAAACAATACAATCGACTTCTTGTTGAAGTCTCATATGCAAATAACATAATAGCATACTTTTTCATGTTACAAAACACATACACTTATAACAATAGTCCATGTATTAAAGCAATATTATAATACAATTTCTTAATGATACACTCAGTAACACTTCAGTACAATTCTTAATTACACTTCATTATTCAATGAAGAATACTAACACTACCATAAGCCACTGAAATACTTACACTGTTCCTCACTTATCATTATTCATTAATCAAAATCACTTTCATCACTTGAATTTTAATTAATGGTGGATACAGGTACCACATTAGATACCGACGAGCAGTATCAGAACATTAGAGACATTAAAGTCTCGGATCACTAGATACTAAAAGGTACCGAAACACTACACTAGTCACCTTTTGGTGACAACACTAGACACCTTCTAATGTCAATACTAGGAGCTGCAATCACTATCTTCTTTATACTCATGCCTATCTATCCACTACTATGCGAAATTTAGGCTTTCAATAGTTAATTAATTCCTCAAAATAACACACTTAAAATATATTTATAGGCATATAATCAATACACTCAATAAAGTATACGATTATATCACTATATTATGTTATTCGTATTCTATTATACTAAGGATACAATACAACATATGCATCATTCAATTTGTGACACATAACATTGCTAATACAACTATTTATGTTGATTTATATTTATGAATTGTATAAATTATTATGCCATTAAAGCTTAGTCTTTAACTTTACTTAACTAAATTATTCCATTCTATATTCATTTTATATCACATTTTACTCTTGATTTTATGTTTAAAGTGGTCTAAAAGTGTTTAGGGAGGTTAAGGTATGCTTTGGTAACAATTTAGGACAAAAAAATTAAGTTTAGAAGGAGATAGGGGACGGTCCACTATCATCACTAATTAGGTACTGACCATGACATAGGTGTTATTTTGGTTTTGGACTGATTCTAGACTACCTCACGGTCATTACCAAAATAGTGCTAACCATGGGGTCCAAAAACATTGAAGATAGATTGTTAGGTTCGGATTGCACATCATGTTTGACCAGCCAAACATCATTTTTTGGCAAAGTGGTCTTCTACAAAGTTGTTCCTCTATATTTCTAGTTTCCAAAACTCAAAAATAACTCAATTATGACCTATAAATCTCAAGGTATTTATAAAATATCATAGACTGCTCCCATTAGCAGGGCAACAAACATCACTCAACATTAAGCTAAATTTAGAGGGCCTTAGAGATAGATTCATGTCTTAGTTTCTTCTAAAAAGTTGTAGATCTACATTGTATCTATCATTTACAATTAGAATCACTTAATTTAGACATCTACATAAAAATTTATGCCTATTTAACTAAAATTTATTCAAGTAAACCTTAAACAGATTTTCACTTTATCACTTTCTAAGGAACAAATCATCTTTCTCATGCACTATAAAATAATTTATTCACTCAAACATCAACTATAAATCATCTACAATACATATAACAACTTAATTTAATTACAAACGTATAGAATAATTACAAACTTTACCTCCTTTCTTTGCTATTTCTTATTATACTTTTTTCATAGGATAAATCACATATAAACATACATTTAGATCATCAAATTCTCATCATATAAAACTAATAGAAGAAGAAGAGAAACAATTGTTACCTTTACTTGTCTAACCACTAAATTCTCTCTCTTTACCAAAACTACTTAAAATTAGGGGTTGTTTAGGGGTTAGAGAGGCTGAAATTTGGAAGAGAAATGGCTACCTTCTTGGGTTCTCTAGAGTGCCCGACGATCATGGCTTTTATAGGTGCCTTGAAGTTTCTTCCTTTCTCAAGAAAAATTTAGAAATAGCTTATGTGTCCAAATTACACTTAACTCCCTTTCCTTTCTTCAATTTCTCATTCATACCCTAAAATTTTCTCTCTTATATTTCATTTAAGTCCCTATATAAGTGTTATTTTTTACTTATGCACTTTTTATAATTAATGTGTAATGACCGTATTGCCTTTGACTTTTGGATTAGTTCCCTCTAGATCCCAACTTATACTTTCCATACTTACCTCTTTATATTTTCTCCCATATGCATCTTAAACATACCCAATTACAACTAGGGTATCAATCGGGGCCTTACATTTCTCTTATCTTTAAAAGAATTTCGTCCTCAAAATTCTCCTATGTCATTTGCCAAATCACATTACTTGCATTCCTATAACTCTGTCTCGATCAAACTCTATTCAATACTATCTCTCTTTGCTTCTCTTATCCTTGCTTTATCTTTGCTAGCATATCATTGCTGCATTCAATGTATATCCTGCTAGTTTCCTTTTCGGTTGGGACCTATACATGTAATTTAATACTTTTCATGTCTTGTCAAATGATACTGATGCAATGCTGTGAAAGAATGATATGATGCAAATATATGCTTTTATGTATCATAAATGTTTGCCCCATCCCATACTATAACATGTATAATCAATTGCCCACACTGTTAAAGAATTATTGACAGGTACACATAACACCATACCCAATTCGAATCATTTTCTATAAACTTCATGTAGGGGCTGTCGTACTCTACCATCTATCGAAAATAGGGATATTTACATTAACACTTACACTAACATTGTATTTATACTTTCAAGTATCTATACTTTCACTAAGACTCGATTCTATCTTTACTATAGACGATATAACATTTGCTTTAAGGTCACAACACTATATAGATACATATGTCTAATCTATTCTCTACTATCGTGTTGTCCAGAATCGCTTAAGCCGTTGTCCTGATACCATTTTTAAATTTTTATAAAAATACTTTATTGAGTTCATATATTTTTAAATTTTTAAAAAATTAAATATAGACTCTGATAGACATATCAATTTTAAATTTTATCTATTAAACGTATATTAATTAATTTAGCAAAATATGTGGCGTGTTTTATATGTGGCGTGTTTTGCTATATGATATTGTTATTTTAGCATTATGTTGGTGTTGTTAATTTAAAGGTAATAATGTTTTTTAGAATTATTTTTCTCAGATATAAATATTATGCGCATTTTAATACTTGCCGAAAATTTTAAGGGTATCTTTGTAATTTAGAGCTTTGAAAAATTTAATAATACAAGTGAATACTGAATAAAAAAGGCGTTATGACTTACGAGGGATGGCTGCCCTTTATTTTCTTCTGGACAAATCAAAATCAAACTCTGCCTCTCTCCAACACTCAAAAACTCTCACTACACTATTTATTATGGCAGCAGAGCAGATAGTTAAAAACCTACTCTCTTAAAATTTCTATTTCAATTTCTTTCCTTTCATTTCATCATATGGTAAGTTCAATCTTTTTGCTAATTTTGATTCTTTTGGGAATTTGATAAGAATTGGTTTAGTATTTCTACGGTTTTATTGATAAAAGGCAAGTAGAGAAGAACAACCCACGAAGTTGAAGCTGTATTCTTACTGGAGCAGTTCTTGTGCCTTTCGCGTTCGCATTGGTCTCAACTTGAAAGGTTCCTTTTTTTTTCTTTGTTCTTTTTACTTATTTAATCCATTTATGTCTAAAAATGTAGGATTTGTTAAATGTTGAGTTTAAAAATTTGAATTTGCAGGACTCGATTACGAGTATATAACTGTTAATCTCGTGGAGGGAAGCAATTCTCTCCAGGTCTCTCACTCTTACTATTTATTAATACTGTTGCCGTTTACAAATCTTTTTTATTTTTTATGTTTTGAAAAAAAAAATTAAATTACATAATGTTTATAGAGTTGTCGGAGCTTAATCCTATTGGCTATGTACCGGTTCTTGTGGATGGAAATGTAGTTGTTGCAGACTCTTTTGCTATCTTGCTGGTCAGTTTAACTTTTGCTTTTTTCCATTCTTTAGAATTCTTTTTTTTTTTTAACTTGCGTTCAAATTGTGTTACTAGTTGGATTTTTTTGTTTTTATGGGTGCTTATTGGTGATTTTTATGATTAGTATTTGGAAGAGAAATATCCTCAGCATCCACTGTTGCCAGCTGATCTTCAGAAAAAAGCCATTAATTATCAGGTTATTTTCTATTCTATTTCTTCCCAAATTTCAATTTGTGTATGATTTGTTACCGTAGCTTGCATCTTCTACCTCATCAAAGGAAGCAAAGATCTTGGAACTCATTAGAGAGAGTTGCCTATGTCTTGTACGTTTGCTGTAAATTCTAACTTGTTTTATTGATTAAGTTCTGCCTCTTTAAAAAATGTTCTACTTCGGGCATTAATTAGTTAGTTATGAATGTTTATTTGCTTATAAGCTGTTATCTTTTTCTCCACCATTACTTTCCTCTTTTTACTTGTATCTACTCATCACTGTTTTCCCTCACATGGTTTAATAGTTTTTTTGTCCTTGCCTTTGTTTCTTCTTGTTTATGATTGTGTATGAGATTTATTAATTCAATCACTAATTAATTTTCTTATATTACCTAATTTGTAGGCTGCGAATGTTGTTTCCTCAAACATACAGCCTTTTCAGAATCTAACTGCGCTAGTGAGTTTCTGTACTTCTTCTTGTATTAAAGTATCACTTAAAATTTGTATTATCTGATTCTTTTATCGGGGTTGTCTTTCATATGTTTTTTTAATACAAATTGTTATCTTCTCCTTTATTGTAGAATTTTATAGAGGAAAAAGTGGGTCCAGATGAGAAAGATCCTTGGGTTCAATATCATATTACAAAAGGCTTTGCTGGTGAGGTCTACTAACCCATGACCGAACAATCTCATCTCAGTCAAGCATTTAAATATAACTCTAATAGAATTGCTAAAATTATGTAAACAGTTGAGTCGATGATGAAAAATCATTAACAAATGATAGAATAATAAACTGCTTTCTAATTGAAATGCTGACATAGGCTACTGAGGTCCATGGCTTATACTCCTTGCTATCTTGCAAAGCTTATTTTCTGGTGCTACTAATCAGATCCTATTCTATTAGTCGCAAGTATATCGGGATAGTTTCAAACTTTGTGCTTTTCTTTTTGATATCTAACAAACCTAAAACCAAATAGACTTGTTGGTTACAACTCAACGTATAGCCCCCATTCTAATTTTCTTTTTCTTTTGAGTATCAAATTCAGTCTCAGCCAGCTGTTGCTGTTAAAAGATAATTGTTTCTGATTCTTCGGTTTAATTTTGGCTTTATCGCATCTGTCACAGCGCTTGAGAAGCTGCTGAAAGGTCATGCTGGGAGATTTGCAACTGGAGATGAAGTTTTCATGGTTTTTTTTCTTCCTTATTTCTGTCACCTGCAAAAATTCGAAAACTTTTACTTCCACAATAGAGCAGCAGTGTAATTATTTCATATGACTATTTACTTGAACGTAACGTTGCCTTGCAGGCAGATTTATTTCTGGCACCACAGATTCATGCAGCAATTACTGTGTCCAATGTTGACATGGTAACATTCATAGCTAACTTCATGAAATGGTCACATCTGTATTTGATTGTATATTCGAATTGGCCTATATTTCTGCATTTTAATTTGTGGATATGTCTACTACTGTATTAAAATAAAAATAGAAAAGTTTTAAACTTCCAATATATGAATAACTAGATGGCATTTGTCTTGTAAATATCATGGGGGCTTTATCAGTTTCTTTGCACCCTTTTTGTTCTACTCTTTTTAATTGTTTTTCGAGTTCTAATTTTTCGGACTTCTAATGTAATTATTTCTTGTTCAATCATTTGGGCAGACTCAATTCCCTTTTCTATTGAGGTTGTATGAGGCATACACTCAGCTGCCAGCATTCCAGAGTGCTGTGCCAGACAAGCAGCCGGATGCACCTTCATCCACCGCCAACTGAATTCATCCAGAATCTTAAGGTAAAGGTAACATATAATAAGTGTAACTACTAATACAAATTTGATCAAGCATAGTTTCAATGCTCCTTGAGCTTTTCCTTTTTTTTTTTTTTTTGCTTTCGTGCTTGCTGCAATATAACATGCAATGGTTTACTATTGAATTGAAATTTGTTCTTTTGGTTCATTCTCAAATTCAGGGAAATCTCAAAACTTGCAAACTTACAGCATAAGTCCTGCTTGGCGCAGCGTCAAACTATAGACAGTAGCAATAAGTTGTGATTTGGCATTTCGCCTCATGTAATTAAGGACGTAAATCCATGTATTATTGATGATATTGATGATGATGCGATAAAATAGTTGGTTTCTTGCCATTTTTTCATTTACTTGATTATTTTCCTCTAAAAAGTGGTTGATTTGGGATGAGATCAGACTTTTACATCATAGCTCCAACGGAGATTTTGAGCCTTTATTGATAATGAACTAAATATCATTTGTAAAAAGAGCCTGATTGCAAGGCCTAAGGTTTATATTAGGCATGGCCCAAAGGTTTGAAACTCGTCTACATGTGGCCGGCTAAAAGGCTACTCCGATGATAGACCTGCTGATCTACAGGTAGGATTAACCTGACTCTACACGTTAGCAAACATGAATATGCTGCTGCAGGTACAGCTTATACGGGCACTTAATTACAAGCACATTAGAACGCAACATATGAGATATTATAAATAACCCATTCATTTCAACGCTAAGCTCTTTACGAACATTTGAGATATTCTCTTTTTCATTTTATCCATGTAAACCATATTACAATTAGGTATGGGAGTGCTTTATCCCTTGCCAGTTAGGGCTAAGTTTCTTCTTTTCTTGTTTACACATATTCCTTGCAAATTTGCTATTATTGCTAGAGTGGATCGGAACCGATCCATCTTTTCTACATCGATTATGTTTTCTTTAATCTTTTCAAGATTATTATTTGGTGCTTTTGTTGAAAATTGACTATTGAAGATTCTTTAGGAGGATCCCAACATTTGCAACGTTTCCAAGGAATTCAACAAATTAGATTGACAATCAATAGAGATAATGCCAGAAAATCTCTTGTTTTTGACAATGAAGATCTCTTCAACGTTGATGATTAGCTGGATGATTCCACCCTTATAATAGTATAAGACATAAAGGCCTTTGTGAAAGGTTTTGGTCATAAGTTATAGGGCAAAATCATGCATTCAGTCCAAAAGATAAAGAGGCCGTAATTTGCCATAAGAGATTTTGAGGTAGAAAGTACAAGACAGGAAGCGGAAATAGTAAGACCTCGAGCTAAAGGCATAGTCATAAATAAGGGAGTACCTATTTCGGTAAAATAAATTTGATATTCGTTGAAAATTAATATGTTTAATTTTAAATAAAATAAAATTTATAATAATATTAAATATTATAACATAAATTTTAAAATATAAAAAAATATAATTAAATGTTATTAAATAACATATGAACACTAATATATGATAAAAATAATATATATATAAAATAATCGCATATTACGTATAAATATTGTTATATAATTAAAGAGAATGTTATAATACAAATTTAGTTTAAAGTATTATATAAATTTTATAGAAAAATATAAAAAATTAAGGTATAAAAATAAAAATAAAATTTAAATATTTTAAAATATTATTTTATATAAATTTTAGAAAGAAATAGAAAAACTTTAAAGATATATATATAGGTTAATCATGAACTAATAGTTACCTGATACTTAAAAATTAAACCGTAACAAAAAACGGAAAATATAAAAATTAAAAACGATAATCGAATTTATCAGATCAGTTAATTGTAAAAATCGATTTGATTTCGGATCGATTTTATGGTAAATCGTTTTTTGATAAAAATTGGGACATTGAGCCCATGTGGCTTTTCAAAAAAAGAATAATGTTTATTTGATTATAAATAGAAAATATTTTGTATTTACAAAGAAAATTCTTAATTTTGCATGTTATTTTGTACGTGAAAATTGGAACATTAGTCTTTTTATTAGGAAAAAATTCTACTCAAACTTGTATAAAATAATTTAATAAGTTTTTAGTTTATTGCTCGAAAAATCATTTATTCGCAATAAATAAAGAAGAGCATGAAAGAATAATAATATAGATAAATGACATACATAAATCGGGATATTTATTGATTTGGGAACGTTGGTTCCCTCAGCATATTTATAAAACTTTTTTGTGTGATTTTTGTGATAAAAAATGGACATTGTTGCATTTTATTAGAAAAAATCTTGATTAATTAAGGAGAAATGGTTTGGGTGTTGTTATTTTTTTTTTAATTTGTGTTTAAAAATCTTCTATTATTACATATTTTGCAAGGAAAATTAAAAAATAATGATACAGGTCCAAATAATAAATGAGGAAATGGATCCTAAGCTAATATGTTCTGCCTCATTCTCCATCCTGACCCAGAATGGTGCAAATTAAAATATTACAAAAAAATAATTAGTCAATAACAAATTATATCAAGTAGTAAATAAATAATTAATTCGAATAAATTAATCTTAAATAACAAAGGCAAAGCTAGTAAAATGCATGATGTAGTCCGGAATTTATGCATGCGCATGTTAAAGCAGTCCGGAATAATATCAACAACAACAATAATATGATTGAATCAAAATGAATTAAGGACCGCACAAATATATAAATAAACTATTCAACAATTAAATTTCAAATATTAATTAATTAGGCTAAGGAAGTAGACACAAATAAAATAACATTAATAAACAATATTAGAACATATTATAAATTAAAAGGAACAGGATAAATTAATATAATTAATTTATCCCAAATATTAATTAGGCTATTAAAAGATACAAATATAAAAGGCAATATTAATAGCAAATATATTTAAGAGAACTTAAATAATATAATGTTAATAAATTATACGATACAAAAAATGATATTAATAACAATAATAAATTCAACGTAAAAATAATATTAGTAAAACAAACAATATTACACAAAATATAATATTAATACGTAAACAATATATAAAATATATTATAAATTAAATGAAACAAACAAATTAACAAATATTAAAAAATAATTAACAAACAAAGCAAGTAATAAATAAATTAAAAGTAATGAGCTAACACACACACACACACACACACATATATATATATATATATATATAATACTAAACATATGAAAAAGGAAAGATGCAGGTAATGAATTGAAAAGCAATTGAAAAGAGGGGTTTATGGGAGTTAATTATATCGTAATCATTGAATTTTTGAGCTTATAAGTAAACGATCATAATAAAATAATTTGTAACATAAAAATTATTAAAATTTTATTTTATTTCAGTTGAAGTAAAAATTACTTGAAAATTAATTTTTTATATCATTAGTGTGATAATTAAATACAACACGTATGATTACCATATTATTTTAGAATTAATAACCTTTACAAATTGAATTATCAGATAAAAAAACTTTCATATTATCATGTAAAAATAAAAAAAAAATGACATGTATAGAAAAAAATTCAAATAACTTATCATGATTTTTTTGTAGCATTAATTGGTGTTAAAATGAATGACAATCATATGTGATCTGCTTAATTGTCACTTTGATGACATAAAAAATTAATTTTTAAATTATTTTTACTTTAATTAAAATAAAATAGAATTTTAATGATTTTTATGTTACAAATTATTTTATTATAATCATTTGGTTATAAATTACAAAATTTGATGACCACGAATGTAATTAATCCGGTTTTGGGCCAAGCTACAATGACCAAGGAATAAAAAACAAGACAAAAGAAAGAAAATGAGTGGCATGAGTGCAGGTGAGCGACCACGCAACGCGAGAGTGACACGCGAGGAAAGGGGGCGAGTCAAAAGTAATGGAAATCAACCAAATTCATTCTAAATACAATTTTGACTATTTTTGTAACGCCCCAAAATCTAAGCCGGTTAATAACAACTTACATATCGATGAATAGTATTTTGATACTGGTTACAAGGGTCGATTTATTAAGGGTATAATGTAAGTTTGTGTAATTTTAAAGATTTTAAAATAATAATGATGTTAATAATAAGAGATGTTTCCCTTAGAGCTTTATAAACTTCTAAAAAAAAAGGTATCATGACCATATATATATATATATAAAGAGCACAAAAAAAAGAAAGAAAAGGAGGGGGAATAGGGGAGATCAAGAAAGGGGCAGAGGGCCCATCAACGGCATCACCATCGGCATGTTGACGAGTCTCCATCGTCGATCGCTACAGCACCGTCGTCCCTCCGTCACCAGCAACACCTTGTGTTCTCTCTTCTCCTTCTTCCCCATTTTTCCCTTTTTTGGCTGGACATTTTTCTCCTTTTCCCAGTGATTGATGGCAGCAGCTGATGATACAAGTAGTCCCGATGAACTCCCAACGGCGAGATGGTCCTCTCGGTACCTTTTGCCTCTCCTTACTCGCCGGCAACATATGGATCGGAGAGGGAGGGAGGCAGGCGATGTTTTAATGGCAATTTTTGGTCTAACGGTGAAGAGTTAGGGTGCGTGGTCACTGGTAGAGGGGTCCTGAGGCTCTGACCTCCACGGCGGCAACAGCCGTGTTGAAGCTCCGGTGAGGCTCCGGCGAGTATAGTAGAGAATGAAAATGAGAAAAATGCAAGAAATCGACTCTAATAGGTATGTGACTACCAAATTTATTTTCGTATATTTTATTGACTAAATTATGAAATTTAGTTACATAAATTACCTATTATTTTTCTCCTTAAAATGGAATATTTGTCTTGGGTTATTTTAATTTGCTTAATACAATGGATTGTTGAACCTGTCCCTAAATTTTTATTTGAAAACTTAGTTAAAGATTGCATTTTTGTAACCTGTTTTGAATGATCTTTATAGAACATTATATAGGGAATGTTTGTGTAAAGGTAATTAGATTACAATTTGTTGAGTGCTTTAAGTTTTAGATTGTAATGATGTAAAATTTGTTACGTATGTGGCTACCAAAATCGCCTCCTTAAATTTAATTAAGTAAATTTTGGAATTTGGTGAAAATTGTTTATATCTTGAGATTTAATATCTTTTTCTTGTGTGTTTTAATTTATATAGTATATTAGAGTGTTGAGCCTGTTTATCAGCCTTAATTTGAAAATTTTAATGGGACTTGTTTAGGAACATGATGATGGATTTTATTCATAGACTGTAGGCATAAGTTTTGTGTTTTCAATTTAGATTATGTAATGTTTTTTTTAAATAGAACAAAAATAAGCAAATTGTTTTTATTTATGCAAGTTGTTCAGGGCTTAACCAATTATGGGTTGGGAATTTATGAATAAGATAGAAACAAATTTGTTACTATTAAATGCCTATAATTGGTTAGTTATAAAGAAAATTTCCATTGAGTTTAGACTTCCAGATATTGCCAGGTGAAACTTTGAAGTGACTTAAGCCGAATGGGTTGCATTGTATAGGAGGCCAAATGATTATTGTACAGTACCATTTAAAAAAATGCATGATATGCTCTGGTTGTATTTTGTTGGTTAAATTTATGAGATGCTGCTATACGGAGATTATTTTTATTTGCTTTATTTGGTGTGGCTTTTATTGATTGTGTTTTATGATCCTGAATGACTGGTTAAATTTTATTCCTAATAACAGTGATATGTACAAGTATGAATTGATAAATTAGCGGCTTAAATAACATATTTAAGTTAACAGGAAAAGATCCCATATTTGTTCGTTGATGGGAATTAAGTAAAATGTTAGAGGAATGAAGTTGGAAAAATGTTGAAATATCATAAAGAAGAAATATGAAATTTAATTAATTGGTTGGTCTATTCCATTTAATAAAAGTATATATGTGTGTTTGAGTGGCATTTTGTTGATTTTAGGCTTGCTGATTATGGTCTCAGGAAATTTAAAATAATTATTAAAGTTATATTTTAATGTTTGCCATTGCGCAAAATAAAACCTTGAGGGGTCGGCATGATCTCTAAAGTAGACATGTGACGCCCAAAGAGGACAATATTGACTAGTGCTCCGGCATGATCTCTAAAGCATAAATGTGGAGGCACTGGAAGATGCATTTGCCGCTGCGCAAAATAAAACCTTAAGGGGTCTACATGATCTCTAAAGCAGACATGTGACGCCCAAAGAGGACAATATTGACTAGTGCTCCGGCATGATCTCCAAAGTAGACATATGGAGGCACTAGAAGACGCATTTTATAGTTTATTCATACTGAAGTTAGTTATGTAATACATAAACCAACATAATTGAATACAGTTAGAAGTATATATATATATATAAGTATGCGCGTGTATATAACTAATTGTGAATGTTTTAAGATTTGTTGGTTGTGACCATTTGATTTTAATCAGCAAATAAATTAAGTAAATCAAGAGTTGATTTTGGAAATATCAATTTATTAATAACATTTTCACCTTGAGCAGATAATTCTTGTTATCGATTTAATTTTAAATAAGCTATAAGTAATTGAGTATATTTTTAAATAGCTTGTTTATTTTAATTACATATGAAGCTTCCCCATTGATTCTTGTGTAAGTATGCATTTTGAATTTTGAATCTTATGACTATTATGCGTACATTATATATTGTTGTATGTGATTAATTTGACTTACGATTAATTACAACTAATGATGATTGGTATTGAATATATATATATTCGTATTGTGATTAATTGTGTGTTACACAATATAGAGTAATATGGTGTAATTAGGAATGTGTATAATACAGTTATGTATCTGTAAGTGTTTGAAAAGTGACAAGCGATATTCTTGCCTACACCAGATTTAATGGTTACTTATTTAAAGTACTATATTGAGTCTTGGGATTGGAGAACTATGTGGTTCTGATTCCCTAAATGGGATACGTAGGAAGCTTGAGAATTAATATCTCAAGTCCGAACCAAATTATGTTCATATGATTATGCGCATTTTAATAGGTATATTGAATCCTGGTGATGAAATTCTTATTTATATAATAGTGTATATAAGTAAATATTTATAATTATGGTGAACTAAATTTCTATGTTGAAGCCAATTATATAAATTGTGTTAATGCAACATGTATATAAAGAAATTTTTAATATATGTATAAACCATGTAATGAATTATAAGAATTTATTATAAATGGGCATTTATTTAAATATTATATAAATTCAGTGAGTTGCGTGAATGAGCTTTATATGAACTGTACTTGAGTGGTTATGATTGTGTTGAGATGAAATTATAAAAGTGTTGTGTTGTGGGATTGAAGTTCTGGAGTTGGAGGAATGATATTGGGAGTGTAAAATTAAGTTTTTGCAGGTTTGGGTAGCATGAATTTTAAGCTGTCATGCTGCCGAAATTTTATTTAATTGCATAGTAAAAATTAATAGCGTTTGAAGTGACAATTAATACACAGGAAATAGCCATTAATAAAGGAGATCCTGTCGAAAATTTTGATATAATAAATAATATGTTAAATTAATAAATTTTTTAAATTTAGACAAACCTTAGAGTTGATCCTCTCAAAGAGATCCAAACCCGGGTATGACATTCGGTATCCAGGTCTTTTATCTGGCCGGGTACAGGGTGTTACAATTTTAATTCATAAAAAGCCAAAAAATCCAATAAAACACATAAAAACATAATTTTAGCAAGAAAATCAAGATTAAAGCAATAAATATGGTATTAAAAATTGAACAAAATAAGAAAGATGATGAATAGTAACCTCTAATTAATTTATTTACTCAATTTTAACATGATTTTAATTGGTTAACATGATTACCCTAGAACTATACCTTTAGATACACAATATGAAGAAAGAAATTATCAATTACGTTATGATGGTTCTTCTTTATACAAATGGAACATAGATGCTTAACTAAATATCAAATATTAAATTTATTACAAGAAATAACAATGGCTGTTAGTGCATATAAGGCAAGAGGAAATAATTAAGTAGTTATAGCCCAGATGATATTATCAGGATTTATTGGATTATTAAAAGGATGGTGGGATCACTATGTAAGTGAAATAGATAAAACACATATATTATCAGCACCAAAAATAATTAGAAAAATAGAAAATAATGCTCAAATAAAACCTAAACAAGATGATATAATAAATATTTTGATATTTGCAATAGTTAAAAATTTTATAGGAGATCCTCATTTATATCAAGAAAGAATTTCAGAAATTTTTTAAATTTTAACTTGTCTAAAATTACAAGATTTTAAATAGTATAAAATTTATTTTTAACTAAGGTAATGACTAGAATAGATTGTAATAATAACTTTTGGAAATAAAGATTTATTACAGGATTACCAAAATTATTTATAGAAAGAGTTAGAAATAGATTAAAGAATGATAATAATGGTGCAATACCTTATAATGAATTAACTTATATGGATAAATAATAAATATTGTTAATATAGAAGGATAAGCAATACATACTTACTTAAAATTAAAGGCAAAATTGAAAAAAAGATAGTATAGTTGGAAGAAAAGAATTAGGTTTCTTTTGTGAACAATATGGATATAAAAAAATTGGAGCTCCATAATTTACTAAAAGAAAATTAAAACCAAAAAGAAAATATATTTCTAAGAAAAGAAGTTATAAACCTAAATAGCAATATAATCAAGAAAAACCAATTAAGGGAAAACCAAAATATAAGAAATCTAAATCAAGGGCTAGTAAAAAAGATATAGTAATTTTTTATAAATGTGGAAGACAAGGACATTATTCAAGAGATTGTAGAGTAAGAAAACGTATTAATAATTTAGGTGTTTCAAAAGAACTAAAAAATGAAATACCTAAAATTATAATTAATAAAACTTCTAGTAGCAAAGAAGAAGTCAGTGATTATTCAGAAAATAATTTAAATGCCATAGAAAAAGGATTTGAAATTAATAGTAAAAATAGTAATTCAGAATTAGGACCATGTAGTTTTATAGGACCTTGTTAGTGTAACAATATAACTATGTTAAGTAACAAAAAAGAATTTTTATTAGATATTATAGATAAAATAGATGATGCAGTAGTAAAAAAAATTATTTACTTAGATTAAAAGAAATAATAAATACAAAAGAAAAGAAAGATTTTACACCATATAATCTAACAGAAATATATTAGATATTTAAAGTAAAAAGAGAATCAACTATATCGGATCTTCGAGAAGAAATTAAATTATTAAAAAAAGTAAACATTTTAAAAAGAAAAGTTCAAAATTTAGAAGAAGAAAGTTTAAAATTTAGTCTTAGTAATTTAGTACAAGAAGATAAAAAGCTACAAGGAGTAGCATCATCTAGTATAGTTATTAAAGAAACACAAAATGAATATATTAATAGTATATCTCAAGTAAATTATCAAAAACGGTATGTAAAATCAAGTATAATTAATAATGATGATTTTCATTTAACATCTTTAACTTTAATAGATAATGGAGCAGGTCAAAAGTGTATTCAAGAAGAATTATCTCCAACTAAATATTATGAAAAAACATATGAAAGATTAAGTAAAGCTAATGGATCAAAATTAATAATTAACTATAAATTATCTAAAGTAAAAATTTTTAATAAATGATACTATTTTAAAACTCATATAGTTTTAGTAAAAAATATTAAATTAAGGAGTCATTTTAGGAACACCTTTTATTACTATATTATATCCTTTTTCAAGTATGTGATAATGGAATCAAGACAAAAATTCTAGATAAAGAAATTCTTTTTGAATTTGCATTTCCTATAATATCTAGAGAAATTAGTCATGTGAGAAAAAATATACTAAAAATCAATTTGTTAAAAATTAAACAAAAATAAATTAAATTCCTCATAAAGGAAATAAAAGGAAAATGAATAAAAGAATAATTAAATAGTCTAGAAATAAAAGAAAAAGTTAAGGAATTTGAAAACATTTTTGTAAAAGAAATTTGTGTGCCAGTTCCCAACGCCTTTTGGAATAGGAAACAACATGTAGTAAAACTACCCTAAATAAAAGACTTCGATGAAAACTAAATTCCTACAATATCATAAGCTATCAAAATGATACCAGATTTAGAAAAATTTTGTAGAAAAGAAATACAAGATCTAAAAGATAATGGATTAATAAAAGACTCAAAATTCCATTACTCATGCTCAACATTTTATGTTATGAATGCAGCTAAAATAGAAAGAGGAACTCCTAAATTAGTAATAAATTATAAACCTTTAAATGTAATTTTACAGTGGATAAGATACCTATACCTTACAAAAGAGATTTACTAAAAAAGTTATATGATGCAAATATTTTTTCTATATTTGAAATGAAATTAGGATTTTGGCAAATACAAGTAGACTAAGAAGATAGATATAAGACTGGATTTAATATTCCTTTTCGACATTATGAATGGAATGTAATGCCTATTGGTTTAAAAAATGCTCCTTTAGAATTTCAAAATATTATGAATGATATATTAAGACCAATATATGAATTTTCAATAATATATATATATATATATATATATATATATATATATATATATATATATATATATATATATATATATATATTGATGATGTATTAATTTTTTTCTAATTCAATAAGTCAACACATCAAACATTTAAAAAGATTTTTTCACTTAATACATCAAAATGGATTAGTTATTTTCACACAAAAAATGTAACTTTTTCAAATTAAAGTTAGATTTTTAGGACATTATATAAATCAAGGTACCGCAAAACCAATAAATAAAAGTTTAGAATCTACGAATAAATTTTCAGATGAAATAACGGATAAGAAATAATTGCAAAGATTTTTAGGATGTTTAAATTATATTCATAATTTTTTCAAAGATTTAGGAAAATTATGTAAACCTTTATATAATAGATTAAAAAAAAGCATGAACCTTAGACCGAAAAACATACTAAAATAGTAAAAGAAATTAAAAAAATTAAAAATTTTCCATGTTTAAATATTCCTCATCCAGAAGCTTTCCTAATAATTGAAACAGATGCTAGCAATATATGCTATGAAGGAATCTTAAAACAAAGACAAAAAGAAAACAATAAAGAAGAGCATGTAAGATTTTATTCAGAAAGTTGGAATCGGACTCAAAATAATTATTCTACTATTAAAAAAGAAATTTTAAGCATTATTTTATGCATTAATAAATTTAAAGAAGATTTATATATGAAAATGTTTTTATTACTAATTGACTATTTATCAGCAAAATATGTTTTAGAAAAAGATGTTAAAATTTTGATTTTTAAACAAATATTTGCAAGATAGCAGGCTTTATTAAGTAACTTTGATTTTGATAATGAATTCATTAAAGAAAAAGATAAAAGGTTGCATAATTTCCTTTCTCGTGAATTCTTACTGGGCAAATGAGTTCTGATAAAAAAAATTTTTGACAAAATCTACATTATCAATAAGAAATTCATTATCATTAGGAAATTATCAACATAATACTCCACTTACTCCTCCTCCCATTAGAACTATATCTAGAACTTTTTATTCTCTATCACCATCTTTTCCTCCACTTATGAAACCTCGAACCTTTTCTCCTTCTGCATATCTTTGACCATATTCTTCAGCTCTTGCCTTTCCTTTATCTCGCTCTTCTAATATTATACATTCTCTTTCTTTGCCCACAACAAAAATTACTTTTCCTTATTTTTAAAAATAGAAAAATGTATTTATTAAAGTTTTTAAACATGAAGAAATTAGTATATCAAAGACTCAAAGCTTTTATAGATTGATTGATTACATTTTTTCTAATAGTTAGCATTTTCATTAGGAAGATCTGAATAAATCAAGGGAATATTATGAAGCTATATTAGTAGACATAGGATCAGTAAAAATAAAACATAATTATGATCACAGAAAAAAAGATAGGATTACTCATAGTAAAGTGAAAACTTTATCAAGGTATCCAACAAAGTTAGGCAGTTAATTATCAAGTTTTATCTTCAACAAGATCATGATCATCGGTCATTTTTGTCTTCAACGACTCAAGTATTTTCTATATAAGAAGACATTTTTATTAGATGAAGGCAGAACCCTCGAGAACAATCAAAACTTTCAGTCCAAAATTAGAGAGAAGAATAAAATACCTCTTGTAATATCTACTTCCCTTTGTAACAAACTGTAGATCTACAACTTATATTTTTAAAATCTTATACTTGTACTACTCCTTATATAGCCTCATCTGAAACTCTTACTTGTAAATTATCATCAGATTATATTTCATAAGGTATTTTCTTTTAAGATGTCTTGGTGTATAAATAAATTTTTAGATGGTTTATGTTTTATTGATTTTTATAATGATAAAGATATTTTTTATTAAATAAAGAATTAATTAATTTAAAAGACTATTTAATTGAGATGCATGAAAATTTACATTTAGATGAGTTTTGTAATTGCCAAGATTTTCATAAGAAAATGAATTTAATTTATATTTTAATTTATTTTGTTCTAAGTATTCTTGCAGAGCATTTTCCTGATTTCTAAAATATTTCAAATAACGAATAAAGAACAAAAAAGATAAAAACTCTTAGAAGAATATGAAAAAATTTGGAATGTTAAAAAGAAAATTGTGAGTTTAATGATCAGATATCTAGATTGAAAGTTTATCTTATATTTATCATTATATTTTACATGAAAACAATATGTGTGATTGTAAAGATTTTGATCGTAATATAAAGTTAATAAATTTAATGTTAAACTTTTTTAAAGCAATATTAGATCTTTAAAAAAAATGATAATATTAAAAGAATATATAGATGAATTAATCATCTAAAAGATACTTTATATCTAAAAATAAAAATATTAAAATTTAGAAAGAAAGTGTAATACAAGAAGTAATTGTTATCGAAGAATTAATGCCATATCTTGTTTTGGGATGGTATGAATTAATAAAACTTTATGATAATATGATAATACATAATGAATACTTAATAGATAGATTAAATAACATACTTAGTAAAATACCTTTAGGATAATAACATGGAAAAATATTAAAAGAAAAGTTAAAGATATAGATAGATTAATAAATGAATTAATGGGAGAATTAAAAAAGAAGTACCTAATTCAAATCTAAATAAAGGGCTTTATTGCTATTTGAACTAATCCTATATGTTAAAATCTATATTTTTTTTATATTCATTTACTACTTTTTCTTATAATAATTTAATAGTTTCATGCTCCTAATTAATAGATACTGCCTATTATGTTTGTTTAATAGAATAATCATGAAAAAAATTCAAAAGTCCATATTGAATATATTATTCGAATATCTTGTTTAGGTATAGTCCAATCAAACAAATCATTGTCTACATTTTCTATATTTACTTCTACAGAATTTATTTTCATCAATATCTCTAATATTATCTTTGCTAGTTGAAATAAATCTAGAATCTTTAATAGAAAATATTCTATTTAATATATCCATTGAAGTATATCTAATTAAGCTAAATTTAAAAAGAAGTTAAGAATGAAACCTGTACGAATCACGAGATCACCCAGCTAAACGGGACCACTAACTTGCCATCTCAACTTTCCAAATGCTGACCAATGCTGAACCTTTAGGGCCGACCAATATTTCATCACTTCAAGCACAATCTTAAAATTTCTTTTTAAATTTGTCTCAATTAAACATGCTCATTTGGATATCTTAATATAATATTTATCTAACAAACATTTAGATTATCCACTTCAACTTCACTATAATATGTATGTATGTATGTATGTATGTATGTATGCATGCATGCATGTGTGTGTATGTATACATACATACATATATGTGTGTGTGTGTGCGTGTGCGTACGTGCGTACTTATTTAACATTAATGCAACAAGATTATATATATATATATATATATATATATATATATCTTATTTAACATTAATGCAACAAGATGATTTATTGCTTGCTTATAAGCTTTGGTTGTGGATAGATATGAATATATATATATATATCTCATTTAACATTAATGCAACAAGATGATTTATTGCTTGCTTATAAGCTTTGGTTGTGGATAGATATGAATGGGCATGCCTATTGGGTACAAACGCCGATGCCACAACTTTCATCCCATTTGGATCCATAGTTTAGTCCTAGTTGGGACTATAGTCATGACCCTTTAGGTCCACAATATAGATACCTTTGGGTATTCACAGTATCAATACCTTTGAGTATCTACAGTATCGATACTTTTGGGTATTTGTAGTATTGATACCTTCGGATATCCGTAATATTGATGCTTTCAAGTATCTGCAGCTGCAGTACCTATTATCCATAACTATAGTGCATAAGCAAGCGATCACAGAAAATGATGGATAATGTTATAGGTGATATGACTAATTGAAGATTTATATAAGACTATTATCGATATGTAACTATAAAAGAATGTATTTGACATGAATATTAGTTTATATATGTAACATAGTTACTGTATATATGTGATTGTGTATGTAATAATAGTAATGTACTATATATGTGTATTGAATTAGTGGTAATGAGTATAGTTACCCATTATACGATAGTTAAAGCAAAGTGTTAGTGAAATATTTGAGAACTATGTGGTTCTGATTCCTGATTTTGAGATATGTAAGAAGCTTGGGATACTAATACTAAGTCCAAACTAAATATTAGATGTATGGGTAAGAATTTAAGAGTTATGACAATTCTAGGAAAGTAAGTCGATAGGGTGTCCTTAAATGTTCATTTCTTACATAAGAGGGATTATATATCTAACAGAAATAAATGACCATAAAATGAATAGTTGATATGTTGTATGCCAAAGGTAATTAGTGAAGGGTAGTGTTAAATAAGTTTAAAAAGAAATAAGGGTAATTTTGGTTGTTTGTATCATGCATTAAAAGGTTAAAATTAATGAGTAATTAAATGATTTCTCAGTTGTACATAGTATTTCATTATTAAGTATGATTGAGTATAAATTGTTACTTAAGCTAGCTCTAAAATTAAAGTTATACATAAGGAAGAGATATAGAAATTTCAAGAAGAGTTCTTAAAAGACATGTGTCTTTGTGAATGTTATAAGTATTTTAGATAACATTGTAAAGACTTTAATATATAATTATGTATCAAAAGTTGTATTTATTATAAAGTATATTGATAATGTAACTAAATGAAAAGTTATTTAAGTTTAAGATTTATGTTATCATTAGTGATATATGATAAAAGTATGACATCAAATAGTCATGACACCCATGTATGATAGGGTATATGAGTGTTACACCTAGCTCTCTTGTAAGTAAACTTTTGAATCTTGCAAATGTATCCTACTGCAGTAAACAAAATACCTTGGATATGTAAGAGGAAAAGGCATTCCAAGAGAGAATTTCCTCCTAAGGTAAATAAGAAAGAGAAAAAATGCAAAGGCCCTTATCCTATAGAGATGAAAAGAAAAATAAATACATCAAGAGATGATATTTGTTGGCTATACAAGTGACTTAGACAGTTTGCTTTAGAATGCCTTAAAAAGCTGACAGCGAGCTTGAAAAAACTTGTCAACCTGAAAAAGGAAGACATTAAGTTTAGAAAGGGGATACCCAAAAGTGAACCTTTGCAAAAAAAACCTGGGTCCAAAAAGACAATAAGGCATCAGACTTTTTTGACATAGTTTATTTGAAAGATGGAGTAACAAGAGAAAAAGTCTTACAATGAAGGGCTAAGATTCATACAAAGAATAAATATTAAAGAAGTGATTTGAGAAGTCTTGAGCACCCAAATTTTTCATAGAAATAGAGTATATTAAGCTCTAAAATTTCAAAATGTGGCATTTCAAGTCACAAGGCCAGTAGAAGAACTAATGAATCTCACAAGGATCTAAACCAAACCCTTGTTAAGGAAGAGTTTGATAAAAACTCTAGAGGAGATTTTTTTTTTGTGATTATTCAATAAATGATCTTCTTAACGATATTCTACAATGAGATATATTGGGAGAACATTATGGTAAATATAAATTCAAAATAAACTATTCAGCACCAGAATGCACTCAACAATCAATCCTACCATCTTAGGAGTAATCCATAGATTCTCAAAAGGAATTTGGTAATGAAATTTAGGAAAAAGAATTTGACAAACCTATTGATCAAATTCTTGAAAAGAATACTTAGTATTTTTCACAAAGTATCAAAGGTCTTGGTCTTTCAAAAGATTGATCTATATTATGTACAAGTTTGATATGATGACTCATAAAAAGAGATTTCCCATAACTTCAACATTTTATAGATGAAACTATATCCTACATCGTGAAACTAGAAGAGCAACTTGGTTTTTGCCTAGGAGATGAAGTAAACTTCTTTCAATAAGTTTCCGATAGGAGGAGACTTCTTGATAAAGTAACTCAACTACTTCTTACACTATTAAAAGAAGATAAATGATCTATAGTTCACTTGTTACAATAGTGTTCTATATTGCATCCTTATTTACATTGGCATTTGTACAAAAAACTAACATTAAGGTTAAGTGTAGAAAGTATTCATTTTATAGAAATGAGATTGATAGAAATTGTAAGGACCTAACATTGGCCCTAGGAGGATTCATAGGATTTAATATGATATTAAGGTCTAATTAAGTTTATTTAAATGAATAATTATAAGTTAAGACATTGAAAAAAAAAATGTTATAAATGGTAGAGGGTAAAATAGTTAATTGAGACAATAGTGACATAAGCAATTGGAATAAAATTTAGGTAAGTGGTCAATTGAGACATAAGTAAGATTTAATGGGTTAATTACAATAAAAAAGAATGATTGGGGTGTAATTAAAATAAAGAAAGTAAGAGTTAGGTTGAAATTGAAAGAAAGATTCAAAGTGGGTTAGTTTTTTAACATACAATAAGATAAAAGAGTAAAAAGGAAAATTTTCTTTTCCACTCAAGTTATAGGGGCTGCATAAAGGAGAGAGAAAGATTTGCGTTGGTTTTTTAGGAGAGAGGGATGAAATTTTCAAGGAAAAAGAGGAAGAAATCATCTCTCTCTCAAAGAACTTCAATCCTTCACACTTTCTCTTAAAAGTTATCAATTTCTCTCTTCTCATCTCTTAATGAATATGGCCTTTTACTATTTAAAACACTTTTGAGTTGCTCGAAGTGATCATGTAAGGATTATGATGAGGGATCTTTAAGGATGTCCATGGCAAGTAAAGAGGAAGAAGATGAAGATAAGAAAAAAAGGATTTGATTAAGACTTAATATTTCATGAAAGGTTAGAGAAATCTATCAATTTTACATGTGATTTTTATGGATGGAATTGTAAATTTAAATATTTAATAGGTGTATATTGAGTTAGTAATATGGTTAAAAAAATTATATTTGTAAAATTTATACCATGCATGTGTTTTATTGATGATGACTAAAGAAGTAAAAATCTGTTTCAGTTCATTAGGAACCAATTTCTGTATTTTGAGAATATCTCAAGTTTCATAACTCTAATTTAGGTAATTTTAGTTGATAATTACACCTAAGACATGTGCCTACAATTTTATATAAGAAACCTAAGGTTGATTCTATCTCTAAGTAGTCTTAATTTTAACTTGAAGTTCAAAATGAACTGCTGTCTAGTTGTAGTGGGATGGTTATAGTATTTTTAATATAATTCTTGGTAGAGACATCTAATTCCTATGGGGAAAAATTATAAACAAACTATACATATAGAAGTACAATTTTTATGAAGGAATGTTAGTTTAATTTTTTACCTATTTTCTACTACAAAATTTCTAAGTTGTAACAAAAACTGGATTGGTATTGTTAACTGTTGCCTATTGTCAATGAACATATTATAGTATTTTGGACATAATTCTTGGTAGAGAGGTCCAAATATTATTAGAAAAAATTATAAAAAAACTAGAAATATAGGAGAACAATTCTTAAGAAGGAATGTTAGTCTAATTCTGGATCATTTTTTATTCTAAGAATTTTTCAAAGGGGTATCAAAAATCTATCCTTAGGTCAGTTTGACCTAACATGAGTATTTTATTTATAACTTGAGCTTTAGAAAAGCAAATTGAATAATTCTTATTAGGTTATAAACTAGGCTTCCATATATAATTTTTATATGCAGAAATTGAATTTTAATTCTATATCTAAGTTGGTCATATGTTAGCTTGAAATTGGATATACATGTTGCTTTGTTAGCGGAAATAGCTTGTAGTATTTCTTAATTATCTCATGATTTATAAATGATAATGAGTTTATTTTGATGTTCCATAAACTAAAAGCCCAGTAGAATAAGTTTGTAAAAATCAACTTTCCTAAAAATGTTGGTTTTTTACATCTAAACTAGTGTGCAAGTTAGTCATCAGAGTCCATCAATGGAATTTCATGAACAGAATGTATTTGTTTATTGTTAAAGTGATTTAATGAGGAGAATTGGTTATGCCATGCTCTATAAATCCATAAAAGAATGCTAAATCTATAGTGTATTATGAAACCAAGAATAACATGTTCAAATAACCCTTAATTATCTATATAAAATATTTTATGAATGCTTGAATGCCTATACCTTCATGTATTACCATGATTAAGATAAAATAATAAGATAGTAATTATATGCTTAATTAAATGATTTTACATTTAAGGATATTCATGATTAATATTAATTTCATGGATTTACTAACATACTCTAGTATGAAATGTCAATCTTATATGCACAAAAGATGTAATGAGATTATTAAGGTGCATTAGTATGTATTAACATAACTTTGATTATTTATGTAGGTCCCAAAAGAAACTTAAGAGGGGGATGAATTAGGTATCTCAAAATTTTTTGGCCAAATTTTTAATGGAACAAAAATGTATATAAGTGAAGATTTTTGACAGAGAATGTAAAAATGCAATACATAATGTAAACTTAAATTTTTGCAAGTTTTCTTTTTCAATTTAAAACCACAAGTATAACTCTGAAAAAGTGTGTATTAGATTTGTTATGAATATTTCATAAATTCATTTTACAGACTTTTAAAAACACAAACTTCCAAAATATATCTCAAAATCATAAAAGATAGAAATCAAAGTAAAAAAGCAGAGCATATACAGAATTTATAGTTGTTTAGCCACAATACCTACCTTCACTCCTCAAGAATTACTTTTGAGCTTTACTCTATACTCTTAACTCTTTTAAGGGCAAGAGTCAAAGCAAATATACAAGCGTATGTATATCTATCCATAATCTTTTTTCCAAAGTAAATGATTTAAATACTTACTAACATTTCTTTCTTAGGTTTTAGCCAACCTAAACTCACAATCTTTGACAAAAATAATTCGTCACACTCAATTACAATAGAAGCTATAACCAAATTGAGGAGAAATATGTAAAAATGAAGTGCAAAAGATGGAAAGTGGCATTTTAAAGAAGTAAGCTTTCTCTTAAGAGGTAGAAAAACTTTCCAAAATGTTATCTAACCTTCTAAAAGATCTTACAAAAAGTATTTATACCTAAAAATTTGATTTTAAGTGTTGAATCACAAAAATGGCCTTTTATAACCGTTAGAGGGCAAAACAGTTAATTCTGGATCTAACTAGTGATTATTTTACCTTGTAGTGAGAAATAGATTTTTTACCAAAAAATTATTTAGATTTTTGAAGGTCTAAATTCTAATGTTATAAATTTCTTAGGAACTATTTTCTAAAATATTTTCAGAAAGAAACTAGTTTTAACTAAAAATAAAATTTATGACTTAAAAAAATATTTTTATGCAATTTTAAGATTAGAAAATGTATGCATGAGAGATAAATTGAGCTTCAATTTGATCTTACAATTTAATATCCTAAATTCGTATATACTAAGACATTCTTCAACTTAATCTTTATGAATCCATTCCACAATTTTCATTTTTGGTATTTTGCATTAGAATGACATATCGAAAATCCTACAAAAAATAGCTTAGAATAGAATTCATATCAGAGTTTATTTAAGGTTTAATTATCATCAAAATGTGGATATAGTATGGAGCTAACAATCTCCCCCTTTTTGATGATGCCAAAACATTAATAAACTCCACATAGAAGTCTATCTAGGTTAGTTATAAAAGGCTTCCCCTAAATATATGCATGGGGGTATTTACAAAAAAAAATAAAACCTATAAAAGTTAATATACCCCTATGAAAAAAATTTCATGCTGTATATAGACTTTAGATATAAGACAAACACAATATTTTTATCAAACAGTAAAGAGATACCAATAATGTACTGTGTAATATTTCTCCCAATTTTTGTTATTAGTCAAACAAAAGAGAGACCAAAACTAGGAAAAGCAAGATAAGATCAGTATGAAAACACAAAAAAATAAAATAAACCAATGGCAATACCAAACAACAACATATAAAAAATCAAAAACCAAAGATCAAGGGTTGACATCCATTGGGAGAGAACTGCTTCTAAGTTGACCAGGCTGAGGAGGATTTTTGACATGAAGAAGAGCATTATGAGCACACTTCCTTCTAAGCAAAACAGATGTCTTTTTTACAGGTGTTAAATGTGCATGGCCTTTCGAAGTGGGTTCATGTGCAGTGGATCGAAGGGCACTAAGCAAGGCAGCAATCAATTCAGCCATAGAAGCAAAAGTTTCACTTAACTTACAAAGGAGAGATGAAGCATATTAGAATTGAGATTGCAAAATACATAAATTATATTTATTTAACACATAAAGAGAGTCAGCAGTTGGAAGAGAGGATTGAGTTGCTAAAGGTTCTTGTGAATGCTTATCAGATTCTATGGATGTCTTAGAGCTAAAATACTTCTCAACTGTAGAAGTAGAAGGACTTACAGGCATTGGGTCTTTAGCTTAGCATCCAAACTATTTATCAAAAGAAGCAGTAGATAAATCATCAAAATCTTTATTAGCCTTATGTTCAAATTACTCTTCAGACATATTTTCAAACTTACCACTAGATTCTCCACTAGACACTTCTCCAAATGCTTCATCAATTTTATCTCCAGATAAATTTACAGATGTTACTTCATATTTATCTTCAGAAATCCCTGTAGACTTTTCATCAGATTTCTCATCAAATCTTGCATTAGACTCAGTATTATATTTTTATTCAGAATGCTCCTCAGATGGTTTATCAGAAATCTACTTGCTAGACATTATTTCAACAACATCAGAAAGTACTTGTTTTGCCACCTTAGGCTCATTAATTTTCACACCCTTAGATGTTTGCATCAAGTCGAGGAGTTGAGCAATTTGTACCTAAAAATTTTTATCTATATGAAAGGACTCAACACACTTCTTTTCCCTTTTCAAACTCTTTTATAGACACTTTACTCAATTTTAAGGCAGAAACTTCAACAAATTTTTTCTTTTCGGTAAGAATTCTTTTGCCAACTTCTTTATAGAAGAGAAAGCTAATATTCTCAATCTTATAAACTTCAGGCTTAATATCATCACTCACAACTTCCCAATGGTCAAACGGTTTTGTCAAAATAAAACTATACGATTTTTTCTCATCAACAAAATGAGTGGCCATGTAGTTAAAAATCAAGAGAGCAAAATTAAAGTCTATATTAGAATGAAAATGCCATAAGAAAACAATATCCAAGTCTGACAAATAGGGCATACTCCCAGCATGTGGAGTAACATACTAACTCATGTATTTGGTCAAGACTTGATATTGTGCCAATAAATTAGATGCAACAAGACATTTAGAAGCACCACTTCCATTACTTGATATCTAACTTAAAAACTCATCTTTTTTCAAATCTTTAAACTCTAAAATATTACTACTATTTCTTGTGCACTTAGAACCATTCATAGGCATCGAAAATATTTTAGCAATTAAAGATGGACTTACAGTAAAGATGGAACCTTGCAAAACTACTTTGAAGCTTTCATTCTCAGTCTCCAAATTGAGAGGCATATAATTCTTGAATTAGATCAGGATAGAACTTATTGTTACGATACCTAAAATTTTTTTCCATTTTTGTTTTTCTATATACTAAACTACATCTGGTGCAGATTCAACTAACTCATCCCATACAATGACTTTGGATGGAAGAAGGGGGTGATGCAAAACCAAGGAAGCAGTTGATTTAACGGGAGCAAACTTTAAATTTCTTAGATCAAAATGATATGGGCTTTGGTAAAGAAGCCAAAGCATCTTGGGTGGAAGGAATGGCTTGGGTCAATGAAAAAGGCACTGAAGGAGGCAAGGGGCTCCGATGAGGGTACCATTTTGTGAGCACTTTTGATCAACCCATTTGTGATTTTTACTTTAGAGTGAGAGAAGGATGAAGGAGAATGGCATCTTGAAGAAATAAGGGAGGTTATTTTTTGAGAGAAGGACAACGAATTAGGGATTTTAAAGAGGAATACAAAACTTTAAAAGATAAAAGATAATAATTGTTAAATTATAGAAATCGATTTAGCCTAAAAAATTAAATTCAAAATTTAAAATGAAATACAGTGAAGTGATTTGACAAAATGAAAGGTTGTGCATGCTCATGTAATTATAATACATTGGGAAATTGCAATTTTAAAGTTACCCACGTGTAAAAATAAAAAAAAGGATAGGGCTGGCCTTATATATTTTTAAAACTACACATAAAACTTAGGGGTAATAGAGACAATATGTATATTTTGACTATGTCAACATAAGTTAACCCACTTCATCATATAAACATCCCTTCAAAAATAAATTTTAGTAAACCTTAAAAAATCATAAATTCGATCAATAAAAAGAATTTAAACACATTTACTCTTAAAGATTTAAAGAAGCCATACATTTTTAGCGAAAAAATTAATATACAGACATATCCATTCTTATTTTTCTCCTTAGTTGACAGAATCTTTCTTCTCTGAGTGGTTTTATGAAGATATCTGCAACTTGATGATTGGTAGAGACAAATTCCAATAAGATATCTCCTATTTGCATATGATCACTGATAAAATGATGACAAATTTCTATATACTTTGTTCTTGAATGTAGGATTGGATTTTTGGTAAGATTTATAGCACTTATGTTGTCATAAAATATTGGAATTTTATCAAATTTTATCCCATAATCTTTCAATTATTGTCAAATCTATAGACTTTGGATAACACAACCACCAACTACTATATATTCTGCCTCAGCAGTAGATAAAGTTGCAAAATTTTGTTTTCTACTTGACCAAGTAATCAAAGAACTTCTTAGAAAATGACATGCATTAGAAGTGCTTTTTCTACCAATTCTGCAACCAGCGTAATAGGCATCAAAATATCCATTAAGGTTGAAAGATGTATTCTTTAGATAGCATAATCCTAATTCTTGCATTCCCTATAAATATCTTAGAATTCTTTTTACTGCAGATAAATGAGACTCTTTTGGAGTGGATTAGAAATGAGCACACTGACATATACTGAAGTGAATATCTAGCCTATGTGCTGTTAGGTACAACAAAGATCCTATCATTCCTCTATATAATTTCTCTTCAATTTTTTCCCTTTCTCATCTTTATCTAACTTAATAGATGAACTCATAGGTGTTCTGATAGATTTTGCATCAATTATCTTATATTTCTTTAGCAATTCCTTAATATATTTTACTTGGCTGATGAAATTACCATTTGAACACTACTTGATTTGGAGACCTAAAAAGAATGTTAGCTCACCCATCATACTCATTTTGAATTCCTTTTTCATGATAACTTCAAACTCTTTGCACAAAGAAATATTAGTAAAACCTAAAACTATATCATCAACATATATTTGAACAATTAGAATGTGTGATGATTTATGCTTTATAAAAAGAGTAGTGTTAACTTTTCCTCTATTAAAACCATTATCTAGTAGAAAATAACTTAATCTTTCATACCAAGCTTTAGGAGTTTGCTTCAAACCATATAAAACCTTTTTAATTTTGCAGACAAAATCTAGATGCTCCAAATTTTCAAAACTATAGGGTTATTCTGCATAAACTTCTTCATTTAGGAAAGCACTTTTAACATCCAATTAATATAATATAAAATTTTTCAAACATGCAAAAGAACATAGAATTTTAATAGCTTCTAGTCTAGCTGCAAGTGCAAAAGTTTCACCGAAGTCTATACCTTCTTCTTGATTATAGACTTGACCCACTAATCTAGACTTATTTCCGACGACATAACCATGCTCATCCAATTTATTTTTAAACACCCATTTTGTTCTAATAATAGAATAATTTGAGGGTCTAGGTATTAAATTCCAAACTTTGGTTCTTTCAAACTTATTTAACTCTTTTTGCATTGTAATAAATCAAACTATCATCATTTTTAGCATTAATAAAAGTTTTAGATTCAAGTTAAGAGAAAAAGGCATAATTACCACAATACTCATGCATGGCTTTTCTTGTCATCATTCTTTCTGAAGGTTCTATTAAGAGATTATCTTTAGTGTGATACTTATGAAATCTCTAATCTTTCGGCAATTCCGTTGGTTGTTTAAATTGTTGTTCTACCTAAATTTTTGGTACATTTTCTATAGTATTTTTTAGATTAATTTCTCCTTTAAATTTTGGCTCATTTTTGCATCTTTATGCTATTCCAGAATTATGCCATCCAAATCTGGTTGTTGATCTGGTGACTTTTCTATTTTAGCATTCTTTTGATTTTTATCATCTTCATTTTCAAAACCTATTTCATCATCAGAAGAATTTCTTTCTCCATAATTTATGTTGGTAAAATCGAATTTAACATTTATGTATTCTTCTACTTTATGTGTTCTTTTATTATAAACTCTATATGCTTTATAATTTAATGAATAACCCAAAAATATACCTTTATAAGATTTTGCATCAAATTTAGCTAGATTATTTTTATCATTAAAAACGAAACACTTACAGCCAAATGGTTGGAAATAGCTGATGTTGGGTTTTTTACCCTTCTATAGCTCATATGGAGACTTTTTTAACACTGTTCTAATCAGAATTCTATTTAGGATGTAGTATGCAATGTTAATTGCCTTAACCCAGAAATACTTTGGCAAATTATTCTCGTTTAGCATCTTTCTGGCTATTTCTTGAAGAGTTTTGTTCTTTTTTTTATACAACACCATTATGCTGTGGTGTCCTTAGAGCAAAAAATGTATGACTTATTCCAGAATTGTTACATAATTCTTCAAATTTCTAATTCTCAAATTCTCTTCCATGATCACTTCCAATACTTGTGATCTTATATCCTTTTTCATTTTGAATCTTCTTACTGAACTTTATAAAAGCCTCATCTTTATGAGCAAGAAATATTATCCATGTGTACCTTGTGCAGTCATTAACTACATTAAATAATATGATTTTGCACCAATTCTTGAAGGACTTGTTAGTCCAAATAAATCCATATGTAGAAGCTCTAATGCCTTTTTAGTGGAAATCTCATTCTTAGATTTGTGGGAATTTCTGATTTGTTTCCCAATTTGGCACATCTTACATATATGGTCTTTATCAATTTTCATTTTTGGCATTCCTTTCTCCAAATCTTTTCTGACTAACTTTCCTAATGCATGAAAGTTTGCGTGTCCCAATTTTCTGTGCCATAAAATACTTAGATCTTCATTAGAAATTAGACATTTAGCCTCACTTTTTTGAATATCTTCTATACTGACTAAGTAGATATTTCCAAATCTTTGCCCTTTTAGAATAGAATTTTTTGTTTCAACATCTTCTACTCTACAATGATCTACTTCAAAGATAACTCTTCTTTTCTTGTCACAAAGTTGACTAATACTTAATAAGTTATACTTTAACCCTTCAACAAGAGAGACATCTTTAATAATTAGATTAAATCTAATGGTTTCAATACCAATTATTTTCTCTTTTCTATTTTCACCAAAATTGATAGAACCACCTTTAGATTTTTTTAGTTTTGAAAACTTAGTTCTCTCCCATGTCATATGCCTAAAGAAGCCACTATCCATATATCATTTTCCTATCTTGGTACTCCTTAGGAAAATCTGTAAAGAAATTAAGTATTTTTAGTTACCCAAATTTTCTTGGGTCCTTCATGGTTAGTTCCTACACTTGTAGAATTTTTAATCACTAATTTTTGATTAATTATATTAACATTCTTCTTCTAATAATAGAATTTCAAAATATATCATTTTCTACAACAATAAAAACATGTAACAGAAGAGCTAACTACCAATCTATCATATGAATATTTCTTATATCTTTTATGGATGTAATTTCTATGATAACTTTTTGATGTTCTTGCATGAATATTATGAACAAATTTTGCATTCAAATTTTCAACAGAATTCTCATTACACACATAAATATATTTTTCTTTTACATTATATTTTTGTTACAAAGCAATAAATTTATCTTATAGGTTAGAATATTCACTTTTCAATTTAATTTCTGTTTCCTTCACATTTTCATGTTTCACACATAATGCATCAAAATTCTTCTTCATTTCAATATGCATCTTTTTAAGCATGCAATATTTATGATGCAAATTTTTAAAGCATTCAAGCATTTTTTTCATATTCATTAACATTTTCATTTGAATCAAAATTCAAATTAGAATCACTCACTTCATAATTGTTTGGATTATTTTTAGGTAAATTTCTGTCAATAGCAATATTCTATTCTTTATCAAGATCACAATTCTGCTCTTTATGATCAAAAATTACCATCAGACCAATATCATCAGAATTTGCAAATTTAGGTTCACTTATGCTTGAATCTTTACTTCCACTCCATGTAGCCTTCATAGCTTTCATCTTAAACCTCTTCTCTTTTCTTTTTAGATTTGGGCATTTAGATTTGATATGACCAAGTTTGTTACATTCATAGCAAACCACATCTCCATCAGATTTTGATGAATTTTATGCTTTATGATGGAAGAATTTCTTATGCTATTTTTTGTATGATTTTTTTCCTTTTTTGTATAACTATTTGAACTTATTTGTAATAAAGGCCATCTCATCATCACCTGTAGAATAGTCACTTCTAATTCTGCTTTAAGAGTAATAGCTTTTAATTTTCTTTCTTTTTTTTTATTTTTTTTTTCATTTTGAGACTTGATGTAAAGCTCATGAGAAATAAGAGATCCATAAACATTATTAAAATTTAGAATACTAAGATCCTTATCTAACAGAATCGATATTTTTGCTTCCTATCTAAATGTGAGACCTCTAACAAGCTTAGTAATTTTATTATGTTCATTAAGTTTCTTACCAAGAGCTTTAATTTATTAGTTAATTTAACATACCTATTAATTATCTCAAAAATTGACTCTTCTAGTTTCATTTTGAAGGCTTCATAATCAATCATAAAGAACATAAAGTCTAGTATCTTTAACCTGATTTGTACCATCATATATAGCTTGTAGCTTGTCTTATATTTCTTTTGTTGTATCACATCCAAAAACTCTATTAAATCCATTTGTATAAAGCAAAAAAAAAAAGTATACTTATAGCTTTAGAATTTAGTTGAACTTTTCTCTTCTCAGCTTTTATAAATTTTTTTCTGGTCTTTGAAACAGTAACAAAATTTGAAGCACCTTTTTCACTAGATTTCTTTTATGGATTCCTATATCCATCTTCATAATATCTCAGCAATCCATATCTTGGGATTAGATAAAATGCCATATGATAATCTTTTAGAAAGGATAATTCTCATCACTAAATATAGGAGGATAATAGATCTAATATCCCTCTTTGAATGGAGTAACAATTGAAAAACTACTAGATTCAACAATTTTTAGGATCACTAATGGAAGTTAAGCCTTAGGGAAAAGAAAACCACTCTGACACCAAATGTAGATCCCAAAAGATACTTAAAAGGGGGATAAATTGGGTGTCTCAAATTTTTTTGCCAAATTTCTAATGGAACAAAAATGTATGCAAGTGAAGATTTCTGACAGAGAATGAAAAAATGCAATACAAAATGTAAACTCAAATTTTTGCAAGTTCTATTTTTCAATTTAAAACCACAGGTATAATTCTAAAAAAGTGTGTGTTAAATTTGTTATGAATATTTTAAAAATTCTCTTTACAAACTTTTGAAAACACAAACTTCCAGAATGTATCTCAGAATCATAAAAGATAGAAATCAGAGTAGAAAAGCAGAGCACAAGTAGAATTTATAATGGTTTAGCCACAATGCCTACCTTCACTTCTTAAGAATTACTCTTTAGCTTTACTCTCCATTCATATATATCTACCCATAATTTTTTTCCAAAGTAAAAAATTTAAACACTTACTAAAATTTCTTTCTTTGGTTCTAGCCAATCCAAACTCATAATTTTTGAAAAAAATTTTCTCACAATTAATTACAATAGAAGCTATAATCAAATTAATGAAAAATATGTAATGATGAAGTGCAAAAGATTTAAAGTAAGATTTTAAAAAAGTAAGCTTTTTCTTAAGAGGTAAAAAATATTTCTAAAATACTATCTAACCTTATAAAAGGTCTTACAACAAGTATTTATATCCAAAAATTTAATTTTAAGTATTGAATCACAAAAATAGCCATTTATAACCGTTGAAGGGTAAAACAGTCATTTTTGGATCTAACTAGTCGTTATTTTATCCTATAATGCGAAATAGATTTTTGACCATAAATTTATTCAGATTTTTGAAGGTCCAATTTCTAATAACATAAAATTCTAACAAAACATTATTTAAAATATTTTCTGAAAGAAATCAGTTTTAACTAAAAATATAATTTATGACTTAAAAAAATATTTTTATGCCATTTTAAGACTTAGAAAATGTATACATGAGAGATAGATTGAGCCTCAATTTGATCTTACAATATAATATCCTGAATTCCTATATACTAAGACATTCTTCAACTTGATCTTCATGAATCCATTCCACAATCTTCAATTTTGGTATTTTTCATCTTAAAGATATATAGAAAATCCTATAGAAAATAGATTAGAATATAATTCATATAAGAGTTTATTTAAGGTTAATTATCATCAAAACATAAATATGGTATTGAGCCAACAATTTATTTAAAATAAGTATATGTATACATGTATGTTTATTGTTATTTGCTCAACAAATGAGATTATATATGCATATATTTATGGTGTAAGTTTAGACATTTATGTATAATAAACTTACATGATTGGGATCTAAAATTGGAGTAAGAGTAACATATGTATTGGAACAACTTTATTGATTATAATGTCTTAATTATATATGTTTAACATGTTAAACTATTAAGGATATATGATGATGTGTTTAAATGTATAGATGCTTGGGCTTTAGATCTAGTGAATTGTAAAGGAACGTAATATTGGAAAGATAACATGAACATATGATGTTTTTATGCATTCATACTTCTATGACTACATCTTACAATATGGTATTATAGTGCTTAAGTATACATGAATAGTTTAAGCATACTCAATGTGTGATCTTAAAATTGTGTTGTTTGTTTTGAAGAAATGTGAAATATAGACATGTATATGCATATTTTATGAATAGAGAAACTTATGATGGCATGATGATAAATATCTCTGTCATGCATATGTGATCGAGCTACATGCATTTGAATTGATTATAAATATTGAGTATTTATACTCAAACATGTACATAATAATATGCTTTCATTAAGTTATACGTGAATATGTATATGATATTCGACTCTTAGTTATACATAAGCATCCATGTATATATATATATATATATAATGAGAAAAAAGTAAAGTATAGAATGATAAAGTTAAGAGATTTATCTGCCTACACTATGTCTAGGATGTGGATAGATAGGCATGCTTATAAGGATAATTTTATAGCTATGATAGTACAACCTTAACCCTGTTTGGGTCTAAAGTATAAAGATGGTCCCATTTAGATCATAAACAACCCTATTTAGGTTGTTAGCTGACTTCATTTGAGTCTGCTTGATTGTTCTATCATACAAATTTCATTCCTATAAGGGGCTACCATTTATTACCTTCAGGTATCTTTTTCGTACCTTTGGGTGCTACCGTATAGCTTGTTATCCACTTTTTTAGAAATATGTAGGCTTAATATCGAATAAATAAAGCATTATGTAATAGTAAAATATAATGTATTCTGATAGTTTTTAATTAATCTTCATTTATATATGAGATCTTATAGCTTATGTGTTACTTGATACATACAGTATCACGTGTTCATACTGGAATTATAAGTGATGCACATATTGAACTTGTACATCATGAATGCCCTATCAATAATTATGTTGGTGAATATATATTCCCTATAATTACATTTTACTTGCCTGATGTTGATAAGTGATTTGTGAGACTCCTTGTATGTGAAAGTTATAAATCATTAAGATAATTTCTAGTGTTTCCTATACTTAGGAACACAAGTTACATGTATTTATATTGTGAAGTGTGATGTCTTTCAATTGTTATATTAACTATGATGTATTCCTTATAGCTTTATATTACTTAGTTAACATTGGATAATGATATGTATGACTCCTTATACGTAAACACTAAAGGATTATATACTTGTAGTATGTGTATGCAATTTTAAGTTTGATATAGAAGTAATTAAATATATTTACACATTATGGAAATTAGAACTATTTATAAGGAGACATGGAAAATGGTATAACAAGAATTACAACTGAGTTATTATTTATAACTAGTTTACATGATTGATTTAGTATATATACTGGAAATGATCTAGTGTTTGTCTATATATGATAGTGATCCACAATCACACTTAAGAGATGACATAGTATGTACAAAACTTGATTCATGAGAATATGTCTATATGTATGTGGATATAATTAATTAACTTAGACTATCATGATTGTTGGTATAAATCTTTTATGAATATAATTTGATTAAAACATATGTGAGAGTCGAGTAATTCATACCTTATTTGGTAAGTGAATAATTTGATTAAGGAAGTCAACTTGTTGTATATGATTTATAGAGCTATATGAATAAGTGTTAGACATTCATGAAATTTGACAAGTAATAAATTAATAAATAACAGGAGATTGGATTTAATTTGAAAAATTGATTATTCAATATTATGTAATGCCTTGATCATAACACTTTTTATTAATATAGCAACCATATATGTTTAATTTCATATGTTACATGTTATATGTTATTTGTTGAGAGTATATATATTATTTTCTTGACTTTCTAAGAGGTCGCCTATATGTTATATGTTCCCTATTAAACTTTATAGCTTAGCATGATTTTTATCCATGTAGGCTATCCGGATAGGATTTCTTCTCAAAATTGATATTTACAATGGGACGACCAACACAAGTGAAAGAATGGAATGTTTATTTCTCATTTTGGTTTTTATTTGGATTAGAAGATTTGTATTTAATAGATGATAGTTATTTTAAAGAGACTTTTGTAATGTATAAGAGACTTATGTAAGATTAAAATTGAACTATAATGTTTTTATATTGTGAACTAAGGTTCCTATAAGATTAAATTGTAGTATTGTTAAGTAAGGTTCAGATCCTTGATTGTAGTACATTCATGTTATATATATGTTATAGATGACTAGTGTATTTTATAGATAAAGGTGTTATATCCTTATTAACTATGGGCTTTGCATCTTAGTTCAGCATGAGGACTTATGGAACTATAAAAGGTTAATAGTCAATCTAAAAAATTAGATTGAAAAGAATATAAAAAATTGAGATTATTAACCAAGTGCTTTAGATTGAGTTTCTTAAGTTTGTGCTAAAAGGAGTTATTCCCTATCTATAACAATGAATCATTCGATATGGTAAAATTTTTATTACAATCTATTATAAAGATCTTTCTTGTCTAAAAAAACTTCAAGGAATGATTCGAGGCAAGCAAAAAGCAAAGGAATTACTTTTGAGGCTAAAGGAAAGTAGTCCTAGCTTGGATTTCAAATTATAAACCTTCAAGACTTAGGAAAAGGTGGCTGATAATTATATAGGCACCTTGAAGAACAGATGGGGATAATACCAAAAGAAAATTATGAATTAAATTGCGATGTTCGAATCAGAGAACAATAATGGAGTGATATGTCACCTATGACAATAACCTCAATAAGAATAATTCAGACAAAAGATAAAGTAGCATCCACTTTGCCCTATGTCCATATTTTATAAGGTTGTAAGATTACTTTTTATCTTGTCCATATTTTATAAGGTTGTAAGATTACTTTTTATCTTATCTTATCTATAAGATAAGGAATCTCATGAATTATTGTATATAGTTGGATAATGGGACTAGAGACACCAATTGTTAGTATGTCTTTTTTAATTGTTGCTTTACTTTTAACCTAGAAAATAGTACTAGAGGCATCAATTTTGTATCTATAAATACCCTTCATTACTCAATTTTAAGGGGAGTAGAAATAAAATTTGAATTTCCTTATACGAGCTTTACATCTTGAAAAACATTATACAACCATATACCTTAAAAATCTCAAAAACAGTCTGTGAGGAAGGAGTATTGTAGTAAGAACCACAAGAAAAGAAAGAAGGCAGCCAAAACACAGAAAAACCATCCAACCTTTGAAGTATCTCCAGTAACTAGAGGGGAGAAAAAGTTAAAGCCATCGTAAAAACTTGGTGGAGCTCAGTTCACAAGTAAGGTGTACATTTAACCTTTTATAATTATATGTCTTTTAATATTAAAAGTGTTGTAGAAATATTATGTTTAATAGATTTTACTAATAGAAATCAGGTATTGTATCTAAAAAGAGAATAAATATCAAGTGGTAGAGAAATTGTTGAGATACACGTAGTTAATCACAATGAGTATTGTAATTATAGAGAGTATATAAGAACTCTAGCTTTGTTTAATAATATTATTAGATTTTTGGATGAACTGCTAGTACAAAATATTTTTTGATTTTCAGTAATTGTCAATTGGTTGATTGCTTCCATATAAATCATGGAGTGGATAAAGATCTAGCAATAGAATTGTGAAATATTATTGTGGATCGTATTAATTCTCTAAACAAAACTTTTGAAACATTTAAAATCTATGTAAAACCTTTTTCATAACTTTAGGGCAATTGACTATAAGATAGAACAAGTTTGAGAATTATTTTTACAAAACAGAGAGTTTTTTAGTGTCGTTACAAGTTTTCGATACTTTAATAAATATGAAAAATTTAAAGAAATTCAAAATTTCATAATACAATCTTCAAAACAGTTTTAAAGATTTTAGAGTGGTTCTATAATTTCATTTAAGTGAGTTAAAATTTAACGTAGAATAGGCTCACATTGTGAAGGTGGAGGCGAAACAACCACATAGCCCGATTGGGCAATGAAAGCGTCCACCTTGTGCTCAAGGCAGCATTGACTATGAACTAATTGAGTGGTGGTTTGCTCCAAGGAAGCCAATTGACTTTGGATGGCGGATTGACCATGTAGCAACTGATTGAACATGGAAGTGGTGAATGGCTAGGTGTACCCGCCATACGATCATCACTAGGCCCTTGCTCCATTGGCCTTGACTCTTCCGAAGTGCTTTCCATATTAGCCACCTATGGAGTAGAAGTACCAGGAAGTTCCTTCCAACAAGAACGATATATAGGTGGTATGTATTGAAAAGAATTGTTAGTGACTTCACCTCTTACAAATAAATGCTTAGAAAAATATATGTATGGAAATACACCATCATAAATGCTCAAATCAATATCAATACCCCTAGCAATAGCAGCAATAACATATCCATGTGTAATAGGGGACTCCGGGCGACTAACGTAATTCAACAATTGCTTGAAAATCCAATAAGACCAACAAATAGACTTATTGTTATGCACACACCACATCAAGAAAAGTTCATGACTTGAAACTCGATTAAACTCATGCTTGTTGAAGACAATGGAGGCAAGAATCTTATGCAAAATCCAGTATTTCAAGTTCGATATAAACATGGATTTGGCCTCTCTAGCCCTATAAGGTGTAGTCAAACAGTAAGAAAGTTTAAAAATCATTAGCTCTATAACTCTTAGGAGGGGTACATAAACCGTTTGGGCTAAAGCCAAAGATTCGATGCATCATGAAATAAGTAAGAGTATGATCAACACCATTCAAACGAAAGTCTACAAGCCTAGGATTATCAGCATTTTCTTTGAAATTTGTGTAAAACTCCAAGACTAAGTCAGTGTAGAACTGCTCATGCATATTAACAAACCTCAAGAGACCACATGCAGACAACATCTCATTCACTTCATCAAGAACACCCACACTTTCAAGCAAAGAGTTAGGGAAAAAACTTACATTGATAATGTGCTCTATCTTTTAAAACAAGGAACCTGTTACCTTCATAAATGGAGAAAAGAGGGAATGGGGAACCAAAATCTGTCTGTAAGCTTTGAAGTGGTGGTTCATCTCCCCCATGCTGGCTTCTTGAAGAAGATGGGTTCTTTATTCTCACCATTGATGGAAAATGAAAGAAAGACAAAGAGGAGATATGCAAGAATAGTAATGCAGGAATAGAAATGCAAGAGAAGAACAAGATGAAGAAGAAAGACACAAACGTGAATGTATGTCGTAGTGAAAGAGAAGAGCAAGTTAAAGAAAAGAAATGAAAGACAAAATGAGTCGTGAAGTGGCTCACGATAGTGCACGAGTAAAGGAAAAGAAAAGAACTGTGAAAAGGAAGGAAAGAATAACTGCAGTGTTCGTAGAAAAATTAGGGAGAAAGTGAAAGGAAATATCGTTTCACAAACCCTAGGTGTGATTTATAACCGATCCCCCCATTAAATTTAAGTTAATTAAGGGCAGTTAATCCAAATTAAAACCGCAAATATGATTAATTAAAAGAAATAAGAGTTAAAGAAAGAAATAAAAAAGAATTAAAAATAAGAACATGAAGTAAAAATTACGACTCGCAGATTGGGAACAGTGTATCACGAGTCGGCATAAACATCACGACTCGTGAAAAATGAAGCAATTGTGACACAAGAGGAGATGTTCACGAGTCGGCATGAGAATCACGACTCGTGAAAAACAAAATGTAGGCATCTGAAGAATAGGTTCACGAGTCGGACAGCCTTTCACGACTCGTGAAGAATTCTTCTCTGTGCTACGCGTGAAACAGGTTCACGACTAGAATTGAGATTCACGACTCGGTATGCTGCAGCCTCTGGAATACTCGTGAACATGTTCACGAGTCGATCTGCACTCGTGAACATGACAGTGCTTCATTTTTTTCTGTAAAATCATACCAACCTCGATCCAAAAGTTAAAATTACAAAAGAAAAATAAATCAATTAACATGAAAATGATAAAATACTGAAAATATGACCAGAAATAATCCTAAACAAATAAAATCTAAACTAAAAAAAAAACTAATCCTAAACAAAAAGATTATTGTGCAAGAAATGAATTTAATAAATTAACTGTTAAAATCACAAATACTTTTGGTCTAAGATCATTACAAAAACTCTAATTACAAAGAATACAACAAACACAATATATAAATTCATACATCAAATAACTAATATATATCATATAATCCTAAAGCATCCACTCTTTTGTATCAATCAATAAAAATTTATTTAAACCGTTCCCCGACAACGGCGCCAAAATCTGATGGGGATTTATTTGAACCCTTAGTCTCACTAGACTGCGTATAGGATGAGTAGAGTATCATTCCAAAGGGAACGGGGTAAATTTTGTATTGAAATCACAAAAACTAGATGGATAGGTAACGAATAAAATAAAGATCATGCATTTAACTAAATATCTAAACTACTTTGTATATATTAAATTAATTTGGATTAAAGATGACTTAAATGATGGTATGAACATACATTAAAAATTACGAAATAGTAATTCATCTAAGAACAAGTTCTAGATAATTATATAAATAAAGTGACTGGAGAATTTAGCCAAGATTCTTTAAAGCAACTCTCGTTGTCAGTAAAGATATTTTTATTTAGAGTCTATAAGCACTCTCATGTCATTATAGAGATAAATAAAAATTATGAAGCTCTATGCCAATTCTTTAACCCCTCAAAGTGAATTCCTTAAGTCAAATTAAAGAAATTCAATGCTTCAAGTACACTCATTTGTTTTTCGATCAAAGAATTCCAACTCTCGTTGCGAACAAATTGACTAACATACCAAATATGGTGGCCAATCATACATAGCAAATTAAAGCACACAAATGGATGTAAATCATAATTCATGCATAATAAGAATAATAAACATGTCTTAAATAAATACTAGTGCATATTTATAATGTACAAAGGAAACTAGCCAAAGTATATAATTGAATTAAAGACAAACAAGAGAAAGAAAACTATCTCATGTTCCTTTGGCTTTTCCCTTTGTAATCATCTAATAAAAGCTAAGTAAAAATGTTTATCCAAAATAATAACTATATTTCTCTAAAAACTAAAACATTGATTCCTCTCTCGATCTCCCTTCTTCAATTAATGCCATCTATATTTATAGAGGGAAAACTCTACAAACACGTCTCTTCATAATGGTTATGAATCTGAAAAGTTGCCATGGAGGGTCACGATGGTTGGCTGAAAAATCATGTGGAAAAAGATGCAACGTTTGGGAACAGGCATCATACACGACTCGTGAATGCCTTCACGAGTCGTGATCTTCAACTGTTCTTCCTGACTCGTGAACACAGGCCGACTAGTGAAGCTTTGTCCTGAGTCGTGATTCTCCTCACGACTAGTGAAGCCCTTCACGACTAGTGAGCCTCCTCACGACTAGTGAAGCCCTTCACGACTAGTGAGCCTCCTCACGACTAGTGAGCCTCCTCACGACTAGTGAACTCTTGTCCGAAATTCCACCATCTTCTTTATTTTCCTCACACTTTACCAATTTATCCTGAAAACAAACATAAACACATAATTGGACATAAACACATAAAAATACATATAATATTACATACTTAACTACATAAATAAGAGAAAAACACACATTAAAAGGTAGACATTTTTGCATGACATCAAGCTGTTATTAGAGCCCTGTTTAAATATTTTGGAGAAATTAAATGTGTTTGGAAAAAAAAATTGAAATGAAAAAAAATATTGCATTAGAGAAATAATATAAAATTCAGAAAACGCGCAGGGACTAAAAAAATCAAAATACAAAAATTTAATATAGGGGTGTATACGGGTCTGGATCTTCCTGTACTGAATAAAAAAAAGATCCAGAACCGAATTGTACCATTGACTTTTTTACTAGAACCGAACCGAATTATACCGTTGACTTTATTTGGAACGGATCTGGATATTTAACCGAGATCTAGACCGAGAACCGTATTGAACTGTACTGAATTGTCTTATACCGAATTATATCGAAAGAATCGATATTTATTAATTATTATATATAATACTAGTAATTTATATATAAATATTAATTATAATTTTTATTCTATATGTATTGCATAAATTTAAGTTCATAATTATTTAAGTTATATATTTTAATACACAAAATTAAGATAATAATTAATTAATAAATTAAACTAAATATTTTAATTATTAAGAAAAAAATTTAATTATTATAATAATCATTCTATATATATGAATATGAATGAGAATATGAATATGAATATGAATATATAACTAAAATAATTTGTATTTAATTTAATCTATCTTTAATATCACTCAACTACTATTTTATTTTCTTTATAAATTTTTATATAAATATTTAAGTTAATCAATTTATCATATAAATACTTTATCAATTAATTTCATTTACTGTGGGTATCAATTAACTAATACTCATATATTTTTAGGACAATACATTTATAAATATCTAAATTAATAATATAATTAAATATATTTATTATATATAATAAAATATTACCAATTATTGTATTATATAGGTGTATAATTATTTTACGAATTAATTTAATTTATTTTTAGTGTCATTCAACTAGTATGTATGTATTTTCATACAATACCTATATTAATAATGAAGTTGTAAATCAATAATATGATTATATATAGTTATTGTATATAAAAAAATTATCAATTAATATAATTATTTGAGTATGTAATTATCTTATCAGTTAACTTTATTTATCTTTATATCATTAATGATTAAATGTACTTATATGAGTACATATATTTTCGGTATCACTTAACTAACATTCATTAATTTTTTTACAATACTTATATGAGTAATTGAGTATTTAAGTTAACAATACAATTATATACAATTATTATATTAATGAAATTTTACCAATTTATGTAAAATTATTTACTGCATAAATTTAATCTCATAATTATTTACATTATATATTTTAATACACAAAATTAAGATAATAATTAGTTAATAAATTAAACTAAATATTTTAATTATTGAAAACATAAATTTAATTATTATAATAATTATTCTCTATATATGAATATGAATATGAATATATAATTAAAATAATTTATATTTAATTTAATTTATCTTTAATATCACTCAATAACTATTTAATTTTCTTTATAAATAATATTTATTAAATATCTACATACATATGTAAGTTAAACAATTTATCACATAAATACTTTATCAATTAATTCCATTTATTTTGAGTATTAATTAACTAATACTCATCTATTTTAGAGCAATACCTATATGAATATCTAAATTCATAATATAATTAAATATATTTATTATATATAATGAAATATTACCAATTAATGTATTTTATATATGAGTGTATAATCATTTTATCAATTAATTTTATTTATTTTTAGTGTCATTCAACTAGTATGTATATATTTTCGTACAATACCTATATTAATAATGGAGTTGTAAATCAATAATGTGATTATATATAGTTATTATATATAATAAATTTTATCTATTAATATAATTATATGACAATATGAATATATAATTATTTTATCAATTGACTTTATTTACTTTTATATCATGAATGATTGAATGTACTTATATGAATACATATACTCTCAGTATCACTTAACTAACATTCATTTATTTTTGCACAATACCTAGATGAGTAATTGATTACTTAAATTAACAATACAATGATATACAGTTATTATATTAATGAAATTTTACCAATTAGTGTAATTATATATGTATATAATCACCTTGAAAATTAATTTTATTTTTTTTAGTATCACTCAACTAGTATTAATCTATTTTTGTATAATATCTATATGAGTAATTTAGTATGCAAATTAACAATATAATTATATACAATTATTATATTAATGAATTTTTTTTATCAATTAGTGTAATTATATATGTATATAATCACTTTACCAATTAACGTAATTATATGAGTATATAATCACATTAGCTATTAATTTCATTTCCCTTTAGCATCACTCAACTAACATTCATCTATTTTTGCACAATACCTATATAAGTAATTAAGTATTTAAATTAATAATGTAATTGTATTCAATTATTATGTTAATAAAATTTTATCAATTAATTTAATTATATAAGTATATAATCACGTGAGCAATTAATTTTATTTTTTTTCAGTATCACTCAACTAACATTTATCTATTTTGCACAATACCTATATGAACAATTGGGTATTTAAATTAATAATATAATTGTATACAATTATTTTATTAATGAAATTTAGCAATTAATGTAATTATATATGTATATAATCAACTTAACAACTAATTTCATTTTCTTTTAGTATCAACTAATATTTATTTATTTTTGCACAATATTTATATTATTAATTAAATATTTAAATTAATAATATAATTGTATACAATTATTATATCAATAAAATTTTATCAATTAAATTAATTATATGAGTATATAATTACATTAATAATTCAACTGTGCCAATAGAATTATTAGAGTACCAATTTAAAATATTTGATAAACAACTTAAATATTAAGAAATATATATAAACAAAAACATAAAGATTTCTTCATTTTATAAATTATTTAATTAATAATATTAATTTAATAGTTATTTAAAAAATACTTTATATTTACTCTCATTTTTATAAATAATGGTAAATATAAATTATTTTTTAATGGTAAAAACTTGAATTTAAAATTAAAAATCAAATTTAAAATTTTTTAAGAGGGAAAATTTTTTTATTTTAAAATTTTGGAGGGAGTAAAAAATTTAACACTGTTATTTAGCTGATATAATTTTTTTGATTGCTAAAATGTTCATTCTTTTCTCTCCCTTCAATTTCACTGATCTTTCTCTTGATTCCCAACTTGATTTCAGCCATTTCAATTTTGTTCACGAATTTGTTACTATACTCCTGGACTCAGCCATTTTGTATTTTGGAATATTGCCTTGGTTCTGAAAGGTAACTGACTACCTAGAATTATATGATCTCAGTGAAGCCTCCCTTATGGCTGCATTATTGTGATGATAACTTCTTCTTATAATTGCATTATTTAAATTTTGCTGGTGCAAATTACCGATTTGCCATTTTCCCTCTATTCAACCTTCGTCATTGAGGCCCGTCATGGTTTCAATAAAGTTTGTATATGCTCCCTTATCTTTCTCGTTTGTACTTTTTTTTCTTGACTTGATTACTAGTTCTTTAATTGGTATTTTGCATTATCCTTATTGTATTACTTGCAGTGGTATGGGGCCTTCATTCATTTATATCTCCTTTCTTTTAGCATTCTTATTTTCCTTATTTATTAGTTTTTTATTTTTTTACAACAAATTAATTAATTGAATAAATTTTAATGGAAATTGAATAATATATCAAACTTAGTTACTATTCGGAATTTGCTTGATTATGATATCTAATAAAAATATTTAATTTTTAGTAATTAAATTTTTAATTTGTATTTTGGATTTTAACTTTTCTATGAAACTTTTTTGCTTCTAATTTCTGTACTTATGATTATTACATGTAAGAATGGTTTACAATTATCACTTACTCATCACTTGTTTGGTTAGATTTTGACTTCTCTATGAAACTTTCTAGCTCATTGGGCTCTGCTGGATATGATTTACAACTATCACTTACTCATCACTTGTTTTGTGGAATTTCACAATATGCATGTTTTAGCTTATTTCGACAGTTCACTTAACTCTCATATGGTGAAGTGAGAGTATGTTTGGTTTCATATTATTTGAGTTTTTTTTAATTAATAATTTAATCCTATTTTATTTTTAAACCAATATAATTTTGTTATTATTTGGAATAAATTTAGTCCAACATGATTATTTTTCAAAATCTGTTATTATTTTAGTAAGCAATTTCTTTGTTCTTTTATTTTGACCTTGTAATAATCTACTATTTTTGGTTTTTCTATATCTATAGTGGTAGTTCATACTTGAAATCATTAAAATGATTTTATTACTATGAAATCTATACTGATTATTAAATTTCTATATTTTAAATAATATGATTTAATGTGCATGCAAATTTTTAAAAATATTGAATTATTCGAATTACTGAATTATATTATATTATATTGTTTTATACCGAAAGAATCGAAGAACCGTACCGAATTATACTGAATTTTTGTAGAACCATACCGAATTATTCTGAATTTTCAAGACAGTTACAATATTTAATTTTTAAAATCTCTGAAATTTTAAGACAATACGGAGATTTATAAATTTTCGAATTGTATCGTACCATGTGCACTCCTAATTTAATATATAGTTTCTAATTTAGAAACTCAACAAAAAAAAAAAAATCTGAATGGTAACGAATAAAGAGAGAACGTTATGACTCATGAGTGATGGCCAAATCCCTTTATTTTCTTCTACAGTAGTCAAAATCAAACTCTTGTTCTCTCCTTACAACACTCAAAAGCTATCGATACACTATATGGAATTGCAGCAAAGCAGATAATTAAAAACCTACTCTCTCAAAATTTCTAGTTCAATTTCTTTTCTTTTATTTCATCAAATGGTATGTTCAATCCCCTTTTTTGCTAATTTTTATCATTTTATTTTATTTTATTTGGAATTTGATAAGAATTTGTTTTGTGACAACCCCACGAAGTTGAAGCTGTATTCTCACTGGATAAGCTCTTGTTCCTTTCGCGTTCGCATTGGTCTCAACTTGAAAGGTTCCTTCTATTTTTTTTCTTTGTTCTTTTTACTTACTTAATACATTTATATCTGAAAATAGAGGATTTGTTAAATGTTGAATTTAAATTTGATTTTGCAGGACTCGATTATGAGTATATAGCTGTTAATGTCGTAGGAGGGAAGCAATTCTCTCCAGGTTTCTTACTCTTACTATTTATTAATACTGTTGCTATTTACAAATCCTTTCGTTTTTTTGAAAAAGTAAAATTAAATTGCTTAATGTATATAGAGTTGTCGGAGCTCAATCCTATTGGCTATGTACCGGTTCTGGTGGATGGAGATTTTGTTATTGCAGACTCTTTTGCTATCTTGTTGGTCTGTTTAAGTTTTGCTTTTTCCATTCTTTTGAATTCTTTCTTTTCTTTCTTTTTTTTTCCACTTGCTTTTAAATTGTGTTACTTGTTAGAATATTTTTTTGATGGGTGCTTATTGGTGATATTTATGATTAGTATTTGGAAGAGAAATATCCTCAGCATCCGCTTTTGCCTGCTGATCTTCAGAAAAAAGCCATTAATTATCAGGTTTATTTCTATTCTATTTCTTCCCATATTTCAATTTGTGTATGATCTGTTACCTCAGCTTGCATCTTCTACCTCATTAAAGGGAGCAAGGATCTTGGAACTCATTAGAGAGAGTTGCCATAGAGTTGCCTATGTCTTGTACTGTTTGCTGAAAATTCTGACTGGTTTTATTGATTAAGTTCTGCCTCTTTAAAAAATGTTCTACTTCCGGCATTAATTAGTTAGTTATGAATGTTTATTTGCTTATAAGCTGTTATCTTTTTCTCCAGCATTACTTTTCTGTTTTTACTTGTATTTACTCATCACTGTTTTCCTTCACATGGTTTAATGGTTTTTTGTCCTTGCCTTTGTTTCTTCTTATTTATGATTGTGTATGAGATTTGTTATTTCAATCGCTAAATAATTTTTTTCTATTACCTAATTTGTAGGCTGCAAATGTTGTTTCCTCAAGCATTCAGCCTCTTCAGAATCGAGCTGCGCTAGTGAGTTTCTGGGTTCTTGTATTTAGTATCACTTAAAACCTTATTAGTAAAACCGTATTATCTGATTATTATATCTGGGGTTGTATTTCATGAGTTTTTTTAATACATATTATTATCTTTCTCTTCTATTGTAGAAATTTATAGAGGAAAAAGTTGGTCCAGATGAGAAAGTTCCTTGGGTTCAATATCATATTACAAAAGGCTTTGCCGGTAAGGTCTACTAACCCATGACCAAACAATCTCATCTCTGTCCAGCATTTAAATGTAACTCTGATAGAATTGCTGAAATTATGTGAACAGTTGAGTTGATGATGAAAAATCATTAACAATGAGAGAATAATAAATTGCTTTCTAATTGAAATGCTGACATAGGCTACTGAGGTCCATGGCTTATACTCTTTGCTATCTTGCAAAGCTTATTTTCTGGTGCTACCAATCAGATCCTATTCTATTAGTCGTAAGTATATCAGGATAGTTTCAAATTTTGTGCTTTTCTTTTTGATATCTAACAAACCTAAAACCAAATATGACTTGTTGGTTACAGCTCAACGTATAACCCCCGTTCTAATCTTCTTTTTCTTTTGAGTATCAAATTCAGCCACGGACAGCTGTTGCTGTTAAAAGATAATTGTTTCTGATTCTTTGGTTTAACTTTGGCTTTATCGCATCTGTCACAGCGCTTGAGAAGCTGCTGAAAGGTCATGCTGGCAGATTTGCAACTGGAGATGAAGTTTTCATGGTTATTTTTCTTCTTCTTTATTTCTGTGACCTGAGAAAATTCGAAAACTTCTACTTCCAAAATAGAACAGCAGTGTTATTTCATATGACTATTTACTTGAACGTTATGTTGCCTTGCAGGCAGATTTATTTCTGGCACCACAGATTCATGCAGCAGTTACTAGGTTCAATGTTGACATGGTAACATTCTAGCTAACTCCATGAAATGGTCATATCTGTATTTGATTGTAGTTAATTTGTGGATATCTACTACTTGATTAAAAATAAAAATAGAAAAGTTTTAAGCTTCCAATATATGAATAATTGGGAGGCATTTGTTTTGTAAATATCATGGGCCTTTATCACTTTCTCTGCATCCTGTTTGTTCGACTCTTTTTAATTGTTTTGCGGGGTCTAATTTTTTCTGGACTTCTAATGTGATAGTTTCTTGTTCAATTATTTGGGCAGACTCAGTTCCCTATTCTACTGAGGTTGTATGAGGCATACAATCAGCTGCCAGCATTCCAGAGTGCTATGCCAGACAAGCAGCCGGATGCCCCTTCATCCACCACGAGTTGAATTCATCAGGAATCTGAAGTTAAAGGGTAACATATTAGAAGTGTAACTATTTGGACAAATTTGATCAATTACAGTTTCAGATGCTCCTTGAACTTCTTCTTCTTCTTCTTTTTGGCAAAAGCGCTTGGTGCAATATAACATGCAATGGTTTACTGTTGAATTGAAATTTCTTCTTTTTTTTCATTCTCAATTTCAGGGAAATCACAACTTGCAAACTTACATCATAATTTCTGCTTGGCCAAGCACCAAACTGTAGATAGTAGCAATAAGTTGTGGTTTGGCATTTCGTGTCATGTAATAAAGTACGTAATTCCATGTATTATTGATGATGTTTATGATAATGATGATGATGATGAAGTGATAAAATAGTTGACTTCTTGGCATTGTTTCATTTGCTTGATTATTTCTCTCTAAAAAGTGGTCAATTTGGGATGAGATCTGACTTTTACGTCATAGTTCCAATGGAGATTTCGAGTCTTTATTGATAATGCACTGAATATTATTTGTTAAAAGAGCCTAATTGCAAGGCCCAAGGTTTTATGAGGCACGGCCTAAAAGTCTGAAACCTGTCTATATGTGGCTAGCTAAAAGGCTACTCTGATGACAAACTTGCTGGTCTGTAAGTAGGATCAACCTAATCCTTACACGTTGCCAGACCTGACATGCTGCTGCAGGTATGGCCTGTACGGACACTCAATTACGAAGCATGCAATGTACGAGACTATAAATAGCCCATCATTTCAACCGTAAACTCTTTACAAACTTTTGAAACATTTTCTCTATATATTTCATCACTCTAAATCTTATTTAACTGAGTTTCCAGAGTCTTAGCCTTTGCCAGTCAGGACTAAGTTTCTTCTTTTTTTGTTTACACAGATTCCTTGCGTATCTGCTATTACTTTTAGAGCTGATTGGAATCGATCCATCTTTTTTAAGTCTACTATGTTTAATTTTTTCGAGATTACCATTTGTGGTTTTAGTTGAGAGTTAACTATGGAAGATTCTCTAAGATAATCCCAACATTCGCAAGGTTCTCAAGGTATCAACAAATTAGGTCGACAATCAATAGAGAGAGAATGCCAAAACAATCTCTTACCCGCTTTTGACAATGAAGATTTTTGACACTGATGATCATCCACCCTTATAATTGTAAAAGACCTTAAGGCCTTCATGAAAGCTTTTGGTCATAACTTGTAAAGCAAGATCATGCATTCAATCAGAAAGGAAGATAGGCAACCTGCATGAGAGATTTTGAGTTAGAAAGTACAAAACGGGAAGAGGAAAGAGTATGACCTCTGTTAAGGGAAGTTAAGCTGTAGAATAGCCATAGAATATGCAATCAAATTTTGGAGATTGATTTTATATTTCTTTCCTTATATGTATACGATTTAGCTTAATCATAGGCTTCAGAATATAGGGTTATTGTGTATATATATATACCTGTAATGATCATTGGAAGTAATAAGAAAAAGTGAAAGACATTCACCACATCCTTTTATATCGTTTTCATGGTATCAGAGAACCTGGTTCTGGATATCAAAAATAAAACATAAACACTGCTTCCTAGCTGACTTCCATGGCAGACGATAAATCAAGAAGCACAGCTTCAGGAGCAAAATGGGACAATCCCAATCACCAACTTTATCTTCATCATTCAGATCAACCTGGCGCCATTCTTGTGCCACAACCTTTGGTCGAAGACAATTACAGCACATGGAAACAATCCATGACTATGGCTTTGACAGTCAAAAACAAGATTGCAGTCATAGATGGCTCAATCAATGAGCCAAGTGAAAAAGATTCAGATGAGCATCAACAATGGAATCGCTGCAACAATTTGGTAAAAACTTGGTTGCTGGGATCTATGTCCAACGAGATTGCTGGTAGTGTAATCAATTGCAAGAACGCTAGACAAATATGGCTGGAATTGCAGGAGAGGTTCTCACAAGTGAATGTGGTTGAGCTATTCAATATTGAAAATGAAATTCATAATTGTGTGCTAGGCAACATGTCTGTGGGATCTTATTTTACCAAATTGAAGGCATTATGGGATAAACGTGAAGTAATCTGCACTTTTCCTATATGCACTTGTGGATCAATCAAAGAGGTGGCTGCATATTTGAAAACACAGAAAACCATGAAATTTCTCATGGGTCTCAATGAATCATATGTAGGTGTTCGGAGTAATATCTTACTAATGGATCCATTACCCACAGTAAACAAGGCATACTCTCTAGTGCTCCGCCATGAGAAACAAGCAGAAGCAACAATCGGAAAGAATCAAGACCAACCAAAGGCTGCTGTCTTTGCCGTGAAGAATCCAAATCGCAAGATTGAAGATGAACAAAGATGCACAAAATGTAACAAGACAAATCACACCACCAAAAACTGTCGTGCACATCTCAAATGCAGTTTCTGCGGCTGGAAAGGACACACAATATAGAATTTTGCCGTAAAAAGAAAGCAGCAACTGAGGATAATGCAACAATTTCAAAGGGAAATCAAGCTGCATATCTAACTGAAAGGAGAGAGGCGGGATTTCCATTCACGCCTGAAGAGTGCAAACAAATACTAGAAATGTTGAGATCCAAAACCTTCTCTGCAAATCATGTTGGTAATTGCTCAACTCATGATGAACTTTCAGGTAAAGCTTTTTCCCTTATTCTTAATGGAAGGAAAAACACTTGGATTTTTTATAGTGGATGTACAGACCATATGGTTTGTGATAAGAACTTGTTTACACATGCGGAACCTGTCAAAAATCGTACCGTGGAATTGCCAAATGGTTCAATGGCACAAGTGACTCATATTGGCACAGTAGCTTTATCTTCAGATTTAATTCTTGACAATGTTTTATGCATTCCATATTTTCATCTGAATTTAATTTCAATCAGCAAGTTGACCGGAAATTCATCTAATATAGCCATTTTCTTCAACAATATCTGTTTTGTACAGGACCTACGCTCGGGGAAGACGATTGGGACAGGAATTGAACGAGAGGGCCTTTACTATCTCGATCAACCCAATAAAGGAATGTGTAATCACACCAAAGCCTCAAATTCTTTTCTTTGGCACCAACGTCTGGGGCATCCATCTTCTAAAATCACTCATTTATTTAATTCTTCATGTTTCCGAAATAAAGTTTGTGATACAGACAAATGTTTGATTTGCCCTCTGACAAAACAAACAAGACTTCCTTTTTCTTCAAGTTCCATTACTACTGCATCAAATTTTGAGTTGATACATGTTGACATTTGGGGTGGTTACAAAGTCGCTTCTATTTCAGGTGCAAAATATTTTCTTACCATTGTTGATGACTATACTAGATGCACATGGATTTACCTCATGAAACATAAATCAAATGCTGGAAATCTTTTAGTCAATTTTGTCAACATGGCTGAAAATCAATTCAATTCCAAAGTAAAAATCATTCGCAGTGACAATGGCCCAGAATTCGGACTTCAAACTTTCTATGCTCAAAAGGGTATCATCCACCAAACTAGTTGCATCAATACACCGCAACAAAATGGTGTCGCTGAACGAAAACATAGACACTTGTTAAACATGGCACGTGCCCTTCTTATTCAAGCTGGTCTTCCTCATTATTTTTGGGGCGATGCCATCCTTACTTCAGCCTATCTCATAAACCGCACACCAACCCCTCTCCTCCAAGGCAAAACCCCATATGAAAAGCTGTTTAACAAAGTTCCAAACTTCTCACATTTACGAGTATTTGGTTGTTTGTGTTTTGTTTCCACACATGCCCAAAATCGTTCAAAATTTGATCCTCGAGCATCACGTTGCATTTTTCTTGGATATCCTTATGGGAAAAAGGGGTATCGTGTTTTTGATATTACTCAGAAAAAGGTCTTGGTTTCAAGAGATATCATTTTCTTTGAGAATATTTTTCCTTTCCAGAATTCTAAAGATTTCGCTGCACAACAAAAAGATTCAGAATTCTTGTTTCCAAGTCAACATTCAAATCTTGATTTTGACCCTTTACCTGAGTTCTCATCCCATACCAACACCAACGAATCACCAAACATTGACATAACCACCAATGAGCCTACTTCTCCCAACATCTCTTCACCAAATATACCAGTTGTTACACCACCCCGGCGTGGAAGTCGCGCCGTCCAAACTCCACGATATCTACAAGACTTCCACATCGAGATGGCCCTCCCTTCAAAGACTGCACCAACGTCATCCACAAGCTTGGTTCAACATTCAGGTATTGTTTACCCATTATCCCAATCTTTATCTTATAACCAACTTTCCCAAGCTCATAAAACATATGCTACTAACCTCTCTCTCCATAAAGAATCTACTAGTTATTCACAGGCTGTTAAAGATCCAAAATGGTGTGAAGCCATGCAACAAGAAATTTCTGCCTTGCAAAGTAATGGGACTTGGAGTTTAGTACCATTGCCATCCCATAAACAACCAATCGGCTGCAAATGGGTATACAAAATCAAATTTAAAGCTGATGGGACGGTGGAGAGATACAAAGCACGATTAGTGGCTAAGGGTTACAGTCAAATTGAGGGCATTGATTACAGGGAAACTTTTGCACCTGTGGCTAAAATAGTTACAGTTCGGGTCTTGCTTAGTGTGGCAGCATTGCATGGTTGGAATTTACATCAATTAGATGTTAATAATGCATTTCTGAATGGTGAGCTTGATGAAGAAGTTTATATGTCTTTGCCTCCTGGTTTCGGACGAAAGGGGGAGATTCGTGTTTGTAAACTCCATAAATCACTATATGGATTGAAACAAGCCTCTCAGCAGTGGTCTATAAAGTTCTCCAATGCACTCAGAGCTGCTGGATTCCACCAATCTCCTTCTGATCATTCTTTGTTTGTTCGACAACGGCAAGGTACTTTTTTGGCATTACTTGTGTATGTAGATGATGTGATATTGGCTGGAGATAATTTGCAAGATATAGAAGAAACTAAATTTTTCTTGTCTAAGCAATTTAAACTTAAAGACTTGGGAAAACTTAAATATTTCCTCGGCATAGAGATTGCAAGGTCAAGACAAGGAATCACTTTATCACAACGAAAATATGCTTTGGAAATTTTGGAAGATGTCGGGTTCTTAGGTGCTAAACCTTCTCGTTTTTCGGTAGATCAAAATTTGTCACTCACACAATCAGATGGAGAACTTTTAAATGATGCATCAGCTTACAGAAGATTAGTAGGAAGGTTAATTTATCTCACCATAACCAGACCAGATCTCACTTATATTGTTCATGTGTTAAGTCAGTTTATGGACAAACCTAGACAACCACACTTAGAGGTAGCACACAAAGTCCTTAGATATATCAAACACACTCCTGGACAAGGTATTTTATTACCATCTACAGGTCCTCTTCAATTAAGAGCATTTTGTGATGCTGATTGGGCTCGTTGCAAGGATACAAGGAGATCAATTACAGGTTTTTGCATCTTACTTGGTCATGCACCAATTTCTTGAAAGACAAAGAAACAGACAATGGTATCCCGTTCAAGTGCTGAAGCAGAGTATTGTTCTATGGCAACTACATGTTGCGAGATCACATGGTTGAAAAACATCTTAAAAGACTTGGGAGTAAGTCATAAGGAGCTAGTGAATTTATACTGTGATAATCAAGCAGCCATACACATAGCTGCAAATCCAGTCTTCCATGAGCGAACTAAACACATAGAGATAGGCTGTCACTTAGTACGTGAAAAGATTCAGAATGGAATGATTCAGACTGCTCACATTCGCACTTCAGATCAGCCAGCAGATTTATTTACCAAGCCTTTGAGTACTGTGCAATTTGAAGTCTTACTCAACAAGTTGGGTGTCATTAACATACACTCCAACTTGAGGGGGAGTGTTAAGGGAATTTAAGCTGTAGAATAGCCATAGAATACGCAATCAAATTTTGGAGATTGATTTTATATTTCTTTCCTTATATGTATATGATTTAGCTTAATCATAGGCTTCAGAATATAAGGTTATTGTGTATATATATACACCTGTAATGATCATTGGAAGTAATAAGAAAAAGTGAAAGACATTCACCACATCCTTTTATATCGTTTTCAACCTCAATCTAGAGGCATAGTCATTCAAGAAGGGAGAACCCGCTGTAGTGCTTGATTGGATGTGCATCGACACATTTACAAGGGAAAAGGTAAGAGAAAGTAATTCCTTCTCGAATTCAAAGTAACGCTAATGACCTGTATGACAAGACTTGTGTATTGGCGTGCTCGCCTTTGCTTTCCTTGGGCAATGACTTATCATTCATGTGCATCCTAAAATCAAAGATATTGAAAACGAAAAGCCAATTGGACTGGTTGCCAGCAAAGATGAGAAATGGTTTCTCCAAATGATCAAAAAATTTAGATTGGCTCATCCTATATAGGGGTGTTCAAAGATGGGTTTGATGGGTTAAAATTGATTTTTCATTCAACCATATAAAGTTTTCAATGGATTGGACTCAATCCAATCTAATTGAGTTATAAGTTAAATTCCTTATACTGGATTGGTTGTTTTATCATTGGATTACATAGGTTATGTTAATTGTCTTTATTTATAATATAATATATTATAAACATATAAATTGTAAATTATCTATATTTATTGATAACACCTCCCCAAAAGATTGGGCCTCAGAATCTAAAAGCCCAATACAAATGCAAGCCCACAAAAAAAGCATCTCACACAATCTGATCGGATTGATGTGACAAGACTATCACATCAATACAATAGTATGGCTCATATCTCCACCTTATATCACTTACCTACTCCAAGCATGGTCGTTACGGTGCAAATCACATCGTCGTCATTAGGCTACTCTCTTAGTTACTCGAAAGCCTAACAACCTATGAATTATTATAACCCTATAAATAAAAACAACTCGAAGAGTTATAGTAATGCCAATCTCTCTATAGAATTTCTCTTCATCTGTTTTCTCTTTGTAAATAGACATTTGGTTGACTTAACCATCAGAGCCTATCCTGGTCCGATCGAGAACCTTTTAAGACGCTCCTCCTTGTTGGGTCCATACCATCTTTCTTATTTTGATATCATAGAAAATATCATTTGGCGCTTTCGTTGAGAGACGATGGGGAGCCCTCATGAGTAGCTCGGCCACTTCGAGTTTGAAAACTATTCTGATGACGAACGATGGAGGCCTAGATTAATTGTTAGAACTAACGAGACTGAAAGGACCCTCTTTGGACCCCCAGTACATCACAATTTCGTAAACAATTTTGAAAGAGCATTTGTGGCTCTTAATGAGTCTACCCCATTATAATGAAAGTCTTAAGAACCATCCTGGGGGATTTCAATAGGAGCATTATGAAGTCTATACATAGGAGAAGACGCTTTGAAAGCTTTATGAGGGAATTAGAAGGAGAAAGTAAAGAAAGGGATGCGAGGTGCCGCACAAATACTCCATTATGAATCAGAGAATCAATTGACCTCAAATCCAGGACCAAATCTCGAATGCAGGAGGACAATAAAAGAAGCAAAGGAAAAGAAAAACTGCTTCAAGAAAGTAGGAGCCATTCCTCCAAAAACAATGTTGATATTACTTACAAGCGATCTGATTCACCCCTCGTCGACCTGGGAGAAGACATGGGCCATATGCACACCAAAAAGAAGGTTGACAAAGAAGGGAGGCCCAACCAATGATTCCACTTTAGAGCAAAAAGAGAAATGATTCTTACAGCATGTAAAAAAATTTAGGCTAGGTCACCCTAAAAAGCCAATGATTGATGGTAATACCATCTCCCCATTTAGTCTGGACATCTGCGAAGCCAAGTTTCCGAACAGATTCAAAGAAATCAAAATGACCAGATATATAGATAAATCTGATCCTAAATGTCATATTTCACAGTATTTAACATAGATACAAATGCGTTCTTTTGATGATAGAATTTTTTTGTAACGTCCTTACTATTCAGACCTACAAATTTAAACGATTAGCCATAAAAGTTTTTTTCTTTTTCTTATCTTAAAAATTATATACTTAACTCCATAATTCCTTAATTATTAATGATTATTCATTATTCATTTTATAAGTTTAACTTGTCGCTGACCTATAACTTATTCATTTTTCAAAAATCCGGTAATATAACAGCTATAAACTATATTAGCCCCCTGAAATGTAAATAATTTTCACAGTCCATCAATTGTACAACAGTTCAAATCATATAATATATGTTCCATTCATATATACTTAATTTCATTTTAAACATACACAGTCCATCTACTACTAGCCAATGATATAATTACATATATACAAAAATTGTAGCAATACAAATCAATTAATTTACTTCAACTTTTACAAATATATACATGCCATTATAAAATTAACTCCTATTCCTTCAAAAATTCTCATCCCAGTGTATTATTGGTCCAGATCCTCTTCATTACTTGCACGTAGTAAATTCTACGTGCTGAGCATTAAATATACTTAGTGGTGACTAAAAATCATAGCATTTTCCAACATAAGTGCGTTAATGATGCAAAATTTCAATTTTTCTTATCAAAATGCCCTTTTTAAAATTTTTATCGATCTTTTTAATGCAATACTAAAACTTTGGTAAATTTTTCACTTTGGTCCTTAATTTTTCATTTTCTTACAAAAATATCTTGTTTACACTTTAATTACAAAATTACCATCAGCTTTCTTATTTTTACTTCACATTTAGTTTTTTTCATTTAAAACTATCAATTGGTCCTTATTTTAACTTTTTATGCAAAATTACATTTTAGTCCTTTTTCTTAAAAGCTTTTTTTTGAAATGTTGGCTTATTAAATTATCATTTTACCCTTTATAATAATTTCTTAATCGTTTTTACTCATTATGTATAATTTTTGGAAAAGTTACCGTTTTACCCCTAAACTTTTTATTTCTTTCCAATTAGGTCATTTTTTCATCCTAACTTTCATTTTTAGCTTTTTTTTTTACACTTTTAGCTTATTTTTATCATTATGCCCCTAGTACAATCATGAAAAAAAATTTCAAATCGGATATACAAGATATGGATCCCATAGGGCCACATACAGACTGAGAAATGGTCCCAAAGAATCATTTTTCACAGAACAGACAAATACTATAGGAGATAAGTGATTCTACCATAGCAAAGCAATTCGCCATGACTTGCACCGCGGTATAGATATCCATATGGTTAATTAATTATATCTTAAGCTAGTTTTTAACTGTCTGACTATTGCTAAGGGTAAAAATTCACATATTTTGAAATTATTTTTGATAATTTTATTTACTTTTTTCAATACAGTACATTTATCAGCTAACTTTTTCAATACTTTTACACAGTTTGTGAATTATTTCACAATAATTCATCATTTTCTCATTAAATTATGAATTATTTCACAATAGTTCAACAATTTCATTTAGTATATAATTAAATTTCTTCTAAAAAATATTCAATTAATTTTTATAAATTTTACAAAAATTCATGGACATATTATTTCATTTCTATAGTCTTTTGATGACTTAATTTATCACAAATATACAAAATACACATTAATTCTCTTTGGAATACCATTCGGCCATCAAAAGAGTTCAACCTTACACATTCTTTTAAATCAAATTAAACTTTCTAATAGGCTTATTCAAGGTCCTATTTCAATATTCTAATATCAATTTTAATTATACATATTTTTCCTAAATTTTCTCTAAGTTACATAAAGAAAAATTATGCAAAATTAAAGAAAATAGGAGGATTTATTAGCCATTAGCCTTTCTCACTTGCTTTATCCTCCTTAGGCTTCCTTTTTCTTACCTTTAGCTTTAGATGATTGTCCACCACCTTGAAGTTCTACAAGGGGCCGAATACTTTAACATAAGAATCACCATTTTTTTGATCTCTAATGCTTAAAATAACACCATAAATGAACTTTAAGCACCCTAAAATACTTGTAGGCATCTTAAAACCAAATTAAACCCATGAATTTCACTTACCTTACTTTGACACCTAAAGCTTTACAACTTGATTTCTCTTGCTTATCTTCCTCTAATAAAAGAATAGAGACTTAGATACATATCTAGAGAGGCAGAACTATAATTTTTATGCTTGAATTTAGAGAGGATTTAAGAGTAAAATGGAAGAAATTGAGAGAGAAATAGAGGAGAATGGTTCGGCCAAGGGAGAGGGAGAAGAAGGCCGTAGAAAAATTTGGTCTCCCACAGATTTTTTTGCCCCTTAAATGAGTCTTGAGTGGGCTTGGGCTTGGACCAATTAATAGGCTTAATCCAATTTAACCAAAGCTTACTAATAAAAATGACTCTAATTAATTTCTCTCACTTTTCAAATCCAAATCATCCCAAATTTGATTTTATCACTCTTATCACATAAAAAATAAGCAGTGCACAAAATTTCAGCTCAATCAAAATCAATTTTCGATCCGATTCAATCATATCAGTCCTGTTCAATCATTATTGATGTTATCGAAAAATTTACTTTTTGCAGCCAAAATATTCAACACAACATTTTAGTCACATATGCAATTTTTTATAATTTTTAGACTTCATTCGCTATTTTTGATAGTTCGATCAAATTTAGGTCAACCTAGTTACTATTTATACTGAACAACTCCGTTTTTTATATTTTTGACTTTTAGAGGTCTATTTGACCTTAATTTAACTTTAAATTTTAATTTTGGACTACCCATGACCAACATTTTTCGATAGTCAAATAAAATATTTTTCATCTCTGAGCATACTTTTCAGCCCAAAAGTACTATTCACTATCAGAAAATACTATTCATGGCTAATCCGACATTCAAACCATTATAATTCTCTGCTACTAAAAAAAATTTCATCCTCAAAATTTACCTATATCGAAGAGCAGAGGATATTGTTATCTCATAACAGCTTTTGGTTTCCATGTAGCGTTTTTCACATTGTGATGGTGTCATAAAATCTTCACTAGTGGAACTTACTTATTCCTAAGCCATCTAACCTCCTTAGCTAAGATCCTCATTGTTTTTTCTTCATAGGTCATATTGACCTACACTTGTATCTCATCTGGTATGATCACATGGCTAGGATCAGAATTGTAACTTCGGAGCATAGACACATAAAAATATCATGCATCTTCTCTAACTTCGATGGTAGCTTCAATCGGTAAGTTATTGGACCCACTCGTTGAAGTATCTCATAAGGGCCAAACAATCAAGAATTTAATTTGCCTTTCTTACAAAATCTCAGAACTTTCTTCCATAGAGATACCTTTAGAAAGACTATCTCTGACCTGGAACTCTATATCTTTTCTTTTCATATTTGCATAGGATTTCTAATGATCCATGGCTTCATTCAATCTACCTTTAATGATCTAAACTTTTCCTTTTGAATCATGGATGAAGTCAGATCCTACCAGCTTCTTTTCGCTCAAAACTGTCCAACATAAAGGAGTTCTACATTTTCTTCCATATAAAGCTTCAAAAGGAGCCATCTTTATGTTGGGTTGGTAGATGTTGTTATAGGCAAACTTTGTTAAAGAAAAGTACTTTTTCCAACTGCTACTAAACTCTAATACAGACAATCGCATCATATCTTTCAAAATCTGAATCACCCGCTCTGACTGGCTATCTGTCTGAGGGAGGGATGTTGTGCTGAAATGGAGCCTTGTACCCATAGTTTCTTGTAGACTTTTCCAAAAATAGGAAGTAAATCTAGGATTCCTGTCAGAAATAATGGATGATGGCACTCCATGCAATCTCACTATCTCATTGATATAGATTTCTGCCAGTTTGATTAAAGGATAATCCATCCGTACTGGAAGAAAATGTACAGATTTGATGACTATATCAATGATCACTCATATACCATCATGTTTCCTTTGAGTGACAAGTAATCCAGTCACAAAGTCCACAATTATCCTGTTTTATTTCTACTCCAATATCAAAATGGGATGAAACAATCCCGAAGGAACCTAATGCTCTGCCTTCATTTGCTGACATACCAGACATTTTCTTGCAAACTCTGTCACATCCTGCTTCATACCTGGCCACCAATAATGAGCTTTTAAGTCCTGGTATATCTTGTTGCCTTCAGGATGCATGGCAAAACTACTAGAGTGAGCTTCGGTAATTATGGTTTTCTTCAGTTCCTTCTAATTCAGAACACATAGTCTTTTCTTTTCTTAGCACATAAAAAAATTAAAATCATACATAAATCATAGGTATTTAAAGACATTGGTCCCCACCTATATGAATGAAAAATTATGTCTAATTTATTCATTTTTAAGGCTTTAATGAAAATATTTTTATATATGCCAAAATGAAGATAAGTAAATTAATAAAAGTATAAACATACATAAATAAAGGTATTCATTTAATTAGAAAACATTGGTTTCCCATGCATAATTATAAAATCCCATTTTTATATGATTTTTAGGACAAAATAGGACATTAATCTTTTTTATTAATAAAATCCCAATTAATTAGATAAAAATAATTAATATGCATTTTCCTCAATCATTATGCCAATAATACTTTTTTACTACACTATTGCAGACAGATAATAATAATACAGGCCGAAATATAATTAATTGAAATAAATTAAAATAAAAAATTAAATGAAATTCTTCAGGTCTCCTTTGTTTTTTTCCATTTCCTCCAAATAAATCCCAAGGGTTCATGCATTAAAGAATGAAATAGTCATTTGATTAGACATGAGTAAATAGAAGAGGATAAAGATATCACTATAAAGGGAACACAAAATTGCAAACCAAAGTACTTAGGACATGCAAAATAACAAAACTTAAGTAAAATATATGCCAAATAAGGAAACCAAAGAAAGAGGTTGGAGGAATAATGGGAGAGAGTGAGTCACGGACTCACTCAAGGTGACCACTAAGGCATGGACTAAAGAGAACCGAGTCATGGCTTTGACTGGGATGAGTCACATCCCATTCTAGTGAGTCACAGACTCATTCAGTGAGCGAGTCATGAACCATGTCCATGACTCACTCTCGGATTGTGTTTGTGAATCAGCTCAAGATAGTCCTGTAAACAAAAACATAGCTATGGCTAAATTTCAAGGTCACCAAACTCAATTCTAATACACAAAAATCCATAAAAATATCATCAAACTTTCTAAAAACATGATATAACCTTAAAACAAACTTAAAAACACCAAATCATATAATTTTCATAAATTCATTAAGAGAGAGAAAGCAAGCTCTAGAGAGAGAAAAAGACATCTAAATACATAAAACTCATTCAAATTTGCAAATAAAACATATATTCATACATAATTTGTCAAAAGCCACAAAAAATATCAATAACAAAATATTTACACAAACAAATCAACAACGCAATATTTACAAAGATTATAGGGAGAGAAGCAAGAATAGAGGCAAAAAAAAAATAAAATTTTTATAAAAATGGTGATTCAATGAGTCTTTTTTAATAAGATTCAATCTCTTACATTACCTTCAGTATAGCTGAAATCAAAAGCCAGTGAGAGTTTCCTTTCCTTCATTTTCTTCTATTTTTTCATGATTTTTACTTTAAAACAATGTTCCAAAATAAGAGTTTTTCCTCTCTTTTTCCCAAAAATCACCCTTTCCTCTTTCTCTCTTATTTGTTAGAAAAATTTATGATTGTCCCTTAATCCTAAGAAAGTCATCCCATCATCCTTAATTATTTTGGATTAAGATGAGGGAAAAATAAAAATTTTTTACTGAAATTATCCCTTATTTCGCAGGGTAAAAAGTTGGATTTTTTGGTCGAAAAAACCCAGTCACGGACCATGACTGGTGAGTCACGGACCATGACTTAGTAGGGTCTAAAATCATCATTTTAGTAAGAAAATAGTGAGTCATAGATTAAAAATCGTGACTCATTTGTGAGTCACGAGCTTGAGTCCATGACTTGCTGGCGAGTTACGGATAAAAATAGAGCGTGAGTCGATCACTCAAGATCATGGCTTAGAGGTTAGTTATGGACTTGACCTATGATTCAAGTACGTGACTCACTCATGAGTCTACCAACAACCTTGATTATGGCTACTTTCCTCCATTTTATGAAAGGAATGAAAACATGCCTTTTAAAAACCTTTTTTTTCTTTAAAAACTTGATGAAAACATTTTCTCGAAATGAAAATCGGTGTAGGAGAAGGGAGAACACTGCTACTTTTTTACTATCTATGAAACATCATTATCCTCATTAGGTAACTTTGATAGAGGCTAACTCAAGCTCAATGTCTACACCATTTTGAATTCTATGTTGGGGAATATTTTTCCCCTATCCCTTTAAAGATTCCTTGCCCTATGATCATCTTTAGATAATAGCTTGGACCTACTGTTCCTCGATCAACTTATAACTAGTTTTAGTAAGCTTGAGTATCATATTTCCATCTCTTTTAGATGTCTTCGCATTGAATGATCAGACTTCTTTTAATAAGTATCGAACTTGATTGCCAATGATAAAATTTTAGTTAGAGACACTCCTCGAAACTTCTCCTGCAAAGCGATCTAAAGATCTATTTCATTTTGATACTTGTGGAATTGTTTAGTAATGTCATCGTCCATTGCACTTAGCAAGATGATATGAGTAGTGGAATTTTTCTTTTTCCATACAATATAGAAATCTCAATCTCATATATGCTAGGCAAATGTGTCATCCTCAAGTTTAGTCATAACCAAACTTAAGGGTTCTAGAGCCTCTTACATTTCAATAATATATTGGATCTTCATACACCAAATTTCATAATTGTAACAGGTCAGTTTTATGTCTTTGTTAAACTCGTCGATGATTGATTTGGAAGTAGTGACTATTTGGATCCTCTTATCACTAATGGAACAAAAGTTGCACATTATTAAAGGAGATTAGGCAATACATGCAATTTACTATACATCTAAAATAATAACCTAATAAAGTTTTCTATTAGACTCAAATTTGAAAAAGCTACTTATAGTATGCAATCACCCTTTAAGTCCTAACATCTAACCTTACATGTTAAAATTTCATGCATAGTATATATGAATTATTGATATTAAGTTTTCAAACTTAAGAGGGGAATTTTTATTAATTTTGATTCATTAAATCTATATTTAATAAACATGTAATTATTTTACTCATAAAATATTATATGATAATTAACAATTAAATAAACACATTTATCATAAAGATAAAACCCAACGAATAACTTATTATTTAATCATCTAATAAATATCTAATAATCCAAAAATAGGACACTCATGTCATAAATAATAAGAAACACAAATTCTATTCCAAGAAAATGAACACTAACTAAATTGACACCTATGTCAACTCTATTGGAAGTCTAAATCCTTAAGATCTTTTGTGTTTTAAGGATTGTTTCCTTAACTATCTTCATCAAATCCTCAGGCAACTCATAAGTTCATCAATAAAGCCATGGACAATGCATTCTACACCCAGTCCTCAATACCATTGTAGATTTAATGTTACTTCTCAACACACCTCTTTTGGCAACTCTAACCAAAAATGGATAATAGATTTTCTATAAAATCTTTCTCCTATGAACCAAGTAGTTTCCATTGACTCTATCAATTCTGGACGGTATTTGAAGAAATCAATCACAAGCCTGTATAAGGTTTTATCAGTCCTTCCAAAATACAAATCGCTTATCCAAATGCAATATTGCATTTGTTCTTACAGTTAAACTATATGATGCATTATTGCATCAATGTCATCGGCTTAGATCATCCTATTTATTTTGGCATTATAGACTTGTTGCACTTTTGCTTTAGTCAAAGTAATGCCTTTAGGAGTACATGAAATCTTAGATATCCTTATTATCACCATTTCTGCTATACATAATATAAATAATGGGTTAATACACATATGTATTAAACTCATATGATTGAAACTTATTTTAATAAAAAATAAGGACTAATCCATAAAAAATTTCCAAAAAAAATTTGAAAAATAAATTAAAAGCAAAAAACACATTTTCTACAATTTTTCAAGAATATTTTATTAAAAAATTTTAAAAATATTTTATGGCCATAAAACAATTTATTAAAAATCACCAAAAAAATTATAAAAAATATCTTAAACAATTAGAGCTGACATGGTGGCCGAAGAATACCTCACATACCCTCATATGCTAGTGGAAGGAATTTAGAAGTGCCTCCATACGTCACTAGTGTTCATGTACCACATGGCATTGACCTACTAGTCCACATGGCATGACACGTATCACCATATAAGACCTCTGTCATGACACATGACACACCATAGTTCATCTACCTAACTGACATGTGGCATTTAAGTGACATGTCATTGACATGTGGCATGACCATGGTCATCCACATGTTACATCCTGATTGGGCCAAGTGTCAAAATGAAATATCACTATAACTCGTTACATGTCATGTGGCATGACTATTGGAATCCACGTGTCACCAGTAATAGGCAACGTGTCAAAATGATCACACATTGACATATGGCCTGGTGTATGGAAGACGCGCCTTATTGGCATATGTCCTCCGTATGCATGCGCTCCCTTATCGACGGTTTCAAGTGATCGAATTTCAACTTATAGGAGGTTTTCAATATTCATGATCTCAATGGTGTGGTAAAAAAAATTAAAATCACACTTCCAATTTAGTATTTTAGACACTTATATTTACCTTTCAAATTGCAGTGCACACACACACACACATATATGTATATATCATAAATACCAAAAAAATTTTTTTTTTAGTGTTACATGCATCTTATTTAGATCTACATTTTACACATAAAATTTAGATCCAATTTTAAGCTCTATGTTAGAATACAAAAACTAAGGCTTTGATACTAATGATAGTTTTTATGCATAATAAATTGGATATAACAAATTATATCAATCACATAAGAGGGAAATATATCTATCTCTTGTAGGCGCAAAAATCTTGTTTCGCATCACTGGCTGAACTTTTATCTACAAGCAATAAATATGGGATAAAAGCAACAATTCCACAATGTAAATATCCTTTGGAAATCTTTAGTTTTTAAGAGGTTTAAAAGAATACTAAATTCTTTTTAGAGAGCGTATGAGATACTGACAATATCAGTTTAGTAGGTAATCTTGAAATTTATTTCCGATCTCTTATTCATAGAGGTATACTAGAACCTTTTCTTAATATAATTCAAACACTTTCTGAAATAGAATTAGACAATTTTAATATGATAAAGATATTTATATTTTTATCTAATTGAAACTCATCCAATATAGAGTTATGGATATATCCACACTCCATTACTCACAGACTGAATTAACAAGTGTGTTTTGTTAATAATGCATCATACTGCCAAAATTCATTCTTACTCGGGTTCTTTAACTTTTAAAACTTTTCATATTAGGATACTAAATTTTTAAAATTTTTCACATTTGGTCCCTTTTAAAAAAATGATCTTCTTTAACTACTATAAAATATAAACGCATTAGTTCTGTTTTTGAGAGATTGTGTATTACTCATATTAAAATATAGGAATTTTTATAACAAATTACAATGTTATTAAAATGGGAGTGGATCGATTTAACTGAAAATTAGTAGCTGGTTCAGTTGAATTTAATATATAAAATTGGAACGATAAAAAACCGAATGTACCTATAAAAATTAGGTCGAATGGGAACGAAAATGAGGATGAGCTAGGAAAACCAAATTTCGTTCAAAAGATACATATAATATTTTTTTACTAGAAAAAATAAAATATAAGTATAAATAAAAAATAATTAAAATTTAAATAATTTGATGAATTTTTTATAAATAAAATAAAACCTATAATTTATATTAAATGATTTTTTTTTGAAAATTTGTAATTTTTGATTTTATTTATTTTAAATTTTTGTTAAAATATTGAACGATTTGAAAATATTGTGTTATGATTAATATTTGATGATGTATATATTTTTTAAAATGTTTTTTTTATTTTTTTATAAAATAATATTTTTATAATATTTATATAAACTTTCAAAATAATATTATTTAAAAAAAAAAGAAAAAATCCAGTTAAACCCATCGAATCCACGAGCTCCGATTATTTATCCGGTCGGATTTTAATATCATTCACAGATCAAAATCAAAAGCAAAGTCAAACTCTGCACCTCTTTTTCTAAAACCCTAGAATTCTCAATGCACCATATATATTTGCGGCAGAGCATATAACTAAAAACCTACTCTCTCCAAATTCAATTTCAATTTCTTTCCTTTCATTTCATTATATGGTAAATTCAATTCACCCCCCTCTTCGCTAATTTTTATTCGTTTCTTTTGGAAGTTTGATGAGAATTTGTTTTGTATTTGTAATATTTTATTGATAAAAAAGGCAAGTAGAGAAGTACAACCCAGCAAGCTGAAGCTGTATTCTTACTGGAGAAGCTCTTGTTCCTTTCGCGTTCGTATTGCTCTCAACCTGAAAGGTTCTTTTTTTTTTTTTTAGGTTTTTTTACTTATTTAATGCATTTAGAGGATTTGTTAATATCCTGAATTTCAATTTGAATTTGCAGGACTCGACTACGAGTATATAGCTGTTAATCTTGTAAAAGGGGAGCAATTCTGTCCGGGTCTCTTATTCTTACTATTTATTAATCCTGTTGCCCATTTACAAATTTTATATTTTTTGAAAAAATATATTAAATTGCTTAATGTTTATAGAGTTCTTGGAGCTTAATCCTATTGGCTATGTACCGGTTCTGGTGGATGGAGATGTAGTTATTGCAGACTCTTTTGCTATCTTGATGGTCAGTTTAATTTTTGCTTTTTTCATTCTTTAGAATTCTTTTTTATTTTATTATTATTATTATTTTTTTTATCATTTATCCACTTGCTTTTAAATTGTGTTAGTTGTGAGAAATTTTCTTTGATGGTGCTTATTGGTGATTTTTATGATCAGTATTTGGAAGAGAAATATCCTCAGCATCCACTCTTGCCTGCTGATCTTCAGAAAAAAGCCATTAATTATCAGGTTATTTTCAATTCAATTTCTTCCCAAATTTCAATTTGTATATGATTTGTTACCTTAGCTCGCATCTTCTACCTCATTAAAGGAAGCAAGGATCTTGGAACTCATTAGAGAGAGTTGCCAATGTCTTCAACTGTTTGCTGAAAATTCTGACTCGTTTTATTGATTAAATTCTGCCTCTTTAAAAAATGTTCTACTACTGGAATTGCTTAGGAATGAATGTTTATTTGTTTATAAGCTGTTATCTTTTCCATCACCATTAATTTTCTGTTTTTACTTGTATTTAGCCATCGCTGTTTTCCTTCACCTGGTTTAGTAGTTTATTTGTCTTTGCCTTTGTTTCTTCTTGTTTATGATTGTGTATGAGATTTATTAATTCAATCTCTAATTAATTTTTTTTTCTATTACCTAATTTGTAGGCTGCAAATGTTGTTTCCTCGAGCATACAGCCTCTTCAGAATCTAGCTGTGCTAGTGAGTTTCTGCGTTCTTCTTGTATTAAAGTATCAATTAAAATCCGTATTTATCTGATTCTTTTATTTGGGTTGTGTTTCATTAATTTTATTTTTTTTGATACATATTATTATCTCTCTCTTTTATTGCAGAAATTTATAGAGGAAAAAGTTGGTCCAGATGAGAAAGTTCCTTGGGTTCAATATCATGTTACAAAAGGCTTTGCCGGTAAGGTCTACTTACCAATGACCGAACAATCTCATCTCTGTCCAGCATTTAAATGTAACTCTAATAGAATTGCTGAAATTATGTAAACATTTGAGTTGATGATGAAAAATACTTAACAATGAAAGAATAATAAATTGCTTTCTAATTGAAATGTTGACATACTCTACTGAGGTCCATGGCACATACTCTTTGCTATCTTGCAAGCTTATTCTCGGGTGCTACTAATCAGATCCTATCCTATTAGTCGCAAGTATATCGGGATAGTTTCAAACTTGGTGCTTTTCTTTTTGATATCTGACAAACCTAAAACCAAATGGACTTGTTGTTGGTTCCAACTCTATGTATAACCCCCATTCTAATTTTCTTTTGCTTTTGAGTATCAAATTCAGCCACAGACAGCTGTTGATGTTAAAGATAAATTGTTTCTGACTCTTTGGCTTACTTTTGGCTTTATTGCATCTGTCGCAGCGCTTGAGAAGCTGCTGAAAGGTCATGCTGGGAGATTTGCAACTGGAGATGAAGTTTTCATGGTTCTTTTTCTTCTTCTTTGTTTCTGTGACCTGTAAAAATTCAAAACGTTTTACTTCCACAATAGAACAGCAGTATAATTTTTTCATATGACTATTTACTTGAACATTACGTTGCCTTGCAGGCAGATTTATTTCTGGCACCACAGATTCATGCAGCAGTTACTAGGTTCAATGTTGACATGGTAACATTCATAGCTAACTTCATGAAATGGGCACATCTGTATTTGATTGTATATTCGAATTCAGCCTATATTTCTGCATTGATTTGTGGATATATCTAGGACTGTATTAAAATAAAAATAGAAAATTTTAAACTTCCAATATATGAATAACTGGGAGGCATTTGTCTAGTAAATATCATGGGGCTTTATCAGTTTTTCCGCACCCTGTTTGTTCGACTCTCTTTAATTATTTTGTGAGGTCTATTTTTTTTTGGAATTTTAATGTGATGGTTTCTTGTTCAATTATTTGGGCAGACTCAGTTCCCTATTCTACTGAGATTGTACGAGGCATACAATCAGCTGCCAGCTTTTCAGAGTGCTATGCCAGACAAGCAGCCGGATGCCCCTTCATCCACCGCCAATTGAATTCATCGAGAATCTGAAGTTAAAGGTAACATATAAGAAGTGTAACTACTAATACAAATTTGATAATTACAGTTTATGATGCTCCTTGAGCTTTTTTTATTTTATTTTGTTGGCGAATGTGCTTGCTGCAATATAACTTGCAATGATTTACTGTTGAATTGAAATTTCTTCTTTTGATTCATTTTCAAATTCAGAGAAATCTTACAGCATAAATCCTGGCGGAGCATCAAACTGGCGAAAGCCTCATGTAATTAAGTATGTAATTACAAGTACTAGAGAAGACAATATTGATGATGATTGTAAAGACATGAAGTGATATAATAGCTGGCTTCTTGCCATTGTTTCATTTGCTTGATTGTTTCTCTCTAAAAAGTGGTTGATTTGGGTTGAAATCAGACTTTTACATCATAATCCCAATGGAGATTTTGAATCTTAATAATTAAATAAATTCCCAAATTATTGGGACTTGAGAGAGGTTGTAGGGTTGAATTATCAATAGAACTTTTTAGTTCTTTTTCTTTTGAAAGAGATCTAATGGCATTCTATCTATTGGCAGGCAAAAGGAATTTATCTTAAAATTCATGTTCCCATATTGTTGTATTAATTTAATATGCTAGGTATTATTTCAAAATCTAAAATATAGATTGTAATAAAATAATTTTCTTCAACTCGTTGGATGTTTTAACACCGAGCCCATGTAATTAAATGACCGGCGCTTTGGTCATATTAGGCCGATTATAAATTTATTTTATATAAATTGCTTTGAAGAAATAACATAATGGTTTAATTAAAATGCATAAATTTTATAGCAGATATTTTGATTTTTGTAAATAGTAAAAATTAATATTGATAAAATTTTATCTTCATAGTGAGTTGATTCAGCTTGAACAAGATATTACCAGTATATATGCACATACTTTGCACGTGTCAAATAATAATAATAATAATAATAATAATAACAACATAAATGGAGATTTAAATTAAAAAATAAATTGATAAAATCGTGATAACATAGGGTATGTTTAGCTCACTGTATTGTATTAACCTGTATAATATTAAACTGTATGATATTAATATGTATATTATTAGTTTGTACAGTATTAGCCTGTATTATATTATACAGTATTTGGTACACAATTGTATTATCCTGTAATATTTTATACTATATTTGATGAATAATATCGTAATATATTATTTTTTAAAAAATTGAAAATATATACAATTAAATTATTTTTATTGTAACTAATTTAAATAAAAAATTATAATTATAAAATATAACTTTTAATACATACATCAATTTTTTTATTAAAAAATAAAAAAATATAATGAAACATGACTGTATTATTAGAAAAATTAACATTTCTAAAGATAAAATTAGATTAAAAAAAATATTCAGGCAACAAATTTGACAAAATATTTGAGTAAACAATGAAAAAAATTATTAATTATAATATAATTTCTGTATAGTAGCGATTAAATTATACATTCAATAGTTTGAATATTTGGTTGCGGTGTGGTAATGGTGGTGATGGCAATGTTATTAGCTTGTATTATATTATACTATCATACCGCCGCCATCACCGTTATCACATCACGATCAAATCTTCAAATTAATAATATTGAGTGTATAACTTAACCATTATTATACAAAAATTATATTAAAATTCATAAATTCTTTCATTGTTTGCTTAAATGCTTTGTCAAATTCATTGTTTGGATTCATTTATTATTTTTTTTTATCTAATTTTGACTTTAAAAATATCGATTTTTCTAATAATATATATTCATTTCTTATTATATTTTTATTTTTTAATAAAAATTGATTTATGTATTAAAAATTATATTTTATAATTACACTTTTTTAAATCTAAATTGGTTATAATAAAAATAATATAGATGTATCTATTTGTTTAAAAAATAATATATAACAATATTATACACAAATATAGTATAAAATATTACAGATTAATATAATTTTATCTCAAATACTGTATAGTATAATATATGTTAATACTATACAAGTCAATACTATACAAACTAATACTGTATAAGTTAATATTATATAATCTAATACAATACAATGAATCAAACATGTACGCTGCACATACATATAATTATTTATTTACGTAATAAAATAAATATTTACTAGAAATATTTTACATTTATGTTTATTTTGACTTTTTAAAATTTTCCTCGCTACAAATATACAATTATATTAAATTAAAAATTATATATTTATAATGCATGTCAATCACGTAATTTCATTTATGAATAAATTGAGTAATTGAAAGTAAACAAATAATATTAAGATAGAAATATAGAGTAGAAGGCGAATTTTTTTTTTTTGTGTGTATTGAATAACTCACAACTTGTCTATTTACAAGCACAAAAAAGTGGCAAACAAGTCAATAGTAAAGTTTGAATAGAAATGTAATAGTAGTAAATTTAGAGTCTAATTAGAAATAAAAGCAATTATCCACAATAGAAATATTTCACTGACAGTTTTCATAATAATAAGTATTTATTACATCAAATAGATCAATAACAACTAATTGATATTAATAGGAAGAAACAAAAACCAAAAGAAGAGATAAAAAAGAAAGATGAAAAAAGTATTTTGAAGTTAAAAACATTTTTTGTTAAATAAATGTTCATACCTTTTAAATAAATAATTAAATATATGTTTTCAACTCTCGACAAATATCTATTTATCATCTAAACCAAGAAAAAATGCAAACATATTTAGTTTGGAATTTCAAATAATTTCAATTAAGAAAAAGAAATTGCAAATAAATTGGTTCTATATAACACTAATAATAATACAAATTGCCTATATGGCTTTAGTTAGAAAGGAATTTGAGGTCGTAATTTCTGATGAAAAAATTATCCTGTTGATAAAATAATCAAAGCTTATATATATATATATATATATATATATATATATATATATATATATATATATATATATATATATCGAGTAGAGTTCTATTTTCTATTACATACTGACCGGTGTCTAACATGTGTACTATATTGGCTAGTAATATAGAAAAATATAATTATGATCCTAAAATATCGATGCCAAAGGAAATCTGTGTTTGTATGAAAGAATGTTGAATTTTTAAAATGAAAGCTTGTATGGAGAAGAAAAATCCCAGAGGTTATGATCTTTGAAAACTTAATGACAACTGAAAACATAAAAATAAATAATTAATTAAAACAATTCAAGTAATTTAAACTAGCTTTTAAATTAAACCAAGCAGATAGAGAAAATACAAAGATTAAAACAATTTTTTCTAAAAAACTATCAACCTTAATTCATACTGTAATGACTTAAATCCAATAGAAATATTAGCGATTATGGAAAAATTAGATAAAATAAAGCATGATATCTTAACTCAAGAATACCTTTCTTAAGCACTAAATTCTCAGTTAAGAACAATTTAACACTTAGCATAAAAATTCAGTTTACATTTTTAAACATTCATTGAAGTCTTTTACAGAAACTTCAATTCCAATTTATTCTTAGTTCTTTTTCTCTTAGTCTTAACCAATATTATCAATACATAACCATCTCAAAATAAAAAAATAATCATGCACTGGTAATAAAAATTAACCTAAGAACATGCGAATCAATGATAATGTCTAATCCAATTTTCAATCATTGAATCAATAAACTAATAATTAGTCTCAACCCAATCAAAGTAGTAATAAAAATTAACCTAAGAACATGCAAATCAATGATAATGTCTAATCCAAATTTCAGTCATTGAATCAATAAACTAATAATTAGTCTCAACTCAATCAAAGATAAGAATATGCTTAAAACCAATAAATAATCAACTAATATTGAATTTAAAGCTTAATAAAGTCATCACAATATAAATTAAGTCTTCAAGGAACCTTTAGCAAAAGTAAAGAAACTTCATACTAAAAATTAAAGCTAAACAAATGAGAAGAATAAAAAATAAAGAGATACAAAAGCTCCCTTAATTAACTTGTACGGAAAAACCAAGAAAACTCTCCAACTCCTGAGTTTTGTTCTTCACAACTAAAAAAATGTAAAACTAATTTAACTAAACAAAGGAGTTGTTGCTGATGATTTCTCCTAATTGATGATGATGTTCTGATGTTTTTATCGATTATTTATAGCCAAAGTAAGATATAGTGGCCTTCTAAACTTCCTGAATTAGGATAGGAAAAGACTTCTGCTTAAACAAGAAGTTTCGTCAAATTATCAAACTTCATTGCACAACCACGCAAAATACAACTTCATTTGATGCACTGCCATGCATCTTTCTCAACTGGCCTTGCACAGCCACGCATAAGTTTTGGCCTTCCCATGCATAGCAAAAACTAGGGCACACGACCACACATGAAAATACTTCTTTAGGTGCACGACCACACATGAGTAGTCTGTACTCAACTTGCTTCGCTCGTCTTCATACGCGGCCATTCAAAACTTCAGGCAATTTTTATACACGACTGTGTAAAACTTCTCGCAAGATTTTATGTCTTCAATTTCCCAAATTTACATATTTGACCCAGAAATTCTTATATTTTGCAATTAAGTCTTTTTCTTTCAATTTAATCCTGAAAAATGCCAAAACTTACATTAGCTCTTAAAACATAAAATTAAATAGTTAAACTAAAATTCAACCAAATTAAAGCTAACTAAACTAAATAAAACACCTAAACTCGTACTAAAAATATTATGTAATTCACAACAATCAAATCTCCTATATTTAAATTTTGGTTGCCCCCAAACAAATTATAACAATCCAACTTCTCAAAATAATCAAATTTGAATAAAGAAACATGCATCTCAAAACCAAACTTAGCAATTAACAAGAGCACTTAAAAGAATCTCTACTAGAATAAATTCACTCAAGACAATATAAGTTAGTTTCCTTATGTATGTGTGTGTGCAAGACCAAATCATTTTAAGTATTTTCCTAATTAACACATCAATACAAATTCACAGTGATGCTTAGAATGAATGCACACATATGCATACAAATGGTTTCGTACTGAAACTCTAGAAACACCATAGGCCTCTCCTTTAGCACCAGAACTTGAAGATCATATTCACTAAACAACTCAAAATAAAACTTAGAATCACTTAGGCTACATGGATAATCAAATAAGTGTAACAAGAAAAAATATATAGCACGCATTAAGCATACCTCTTTAGGCTCAACTTGGCTAACAAAGGATAAATATGCAAAAAGGGTAGGAAAATAGTCTTTTATAAGCTCAACAAAAAAAATTTTTGCCTAGATCACTTTCAAAGTTGTTTGAGTTGCTTATATGCTTTGAAGGGTGATGAGGAAGGTTCTAGTGCTCTAAAATTTCTTACTTCACTATTTCATTACATTGTTTTTTCTAGTTAAAAACTGATCTTAAGTGCTTTCAAAAGGGTAGAAACTAATAGATATTCATCAAGTTGAAAATTAAACCAGCTAGAGTTTTATCAAACAACATACTTGTTCTACTACTAAGCAAAGATTCTAACTTGCACATTCTACCATTCAAGTTTGATACATTCAAAACTTTGAGAAAAAAATAGGGCAACTAAGTTCTTATGCAAACTAGATGATAATTTTGAACTACATTCTGTTTTTAGTACGTCTTTCAAACTTTTTAAAGCAAAGAACTAAAACTACTATCCTAAACATAGAATGTCAAACTAAAATATAAAAATAATAAAAACATCAACATAACACAAAATAGATTCATGAATTAACATGAAGAGGGAGATATGTGAAACTTCCTGAACAAAATTTGAGTACGCTCTACCCCCTTTCAAAATTTTTGTTGTCCACAGCAAAATGCAAAATGATCTAAGAAGATGGAGGCAGAGGTGGTGGGTATCATCTCCAAAATTCATGCACAATAGTCTCTAAAGTCTGCATGACTTCCAACATAGTGTTTTGCATTGTCTCAATCCGGCCTTGCATATGGTCTAGATGAGTCTACTGTGAATCCATTCGACTACTTAACTGGTTAAGATGAGCCTCTATCTCGGGTGTAACTGGATCAGTTGTTGGTGGATTCCCTGCTAGAGCAACTTCATCTGTATTTGGCTTCTCTGGATGCTCATCAAGGCAAAAACTATTCTCCCTTAATACTCCTCCCTTGTTATCCAATGGCAACGTGGCTTAGGTAACATGATTTTCATTCTCTTCAGCATCACGTTGTCAATACATGGCATGTCTCCCTTAAGTGGATCACCTATAGTGGGGTGAGCAATTGCTTCTGCTAAAACCGTAGCTATCCAACCAATGGAGATGCTATGAACATTAGATGGCATCTTTTGTAACTCCTTGATCCTCTATGCTATAATCAAAGCATCGTTAATGAAGATCCCATCAAGCATACACCAAAGAAGCATACTCTGTGAGGCATTCACTACACTAAGATTATTCAAACTATTATAAAAACTTTTGGTTAAAAATCGATGGATGATTCTTAATACATGATCCCTTAACGCATGAACTCAATATCTTTCTCTCTCTATGGTTCAAGGTTTAGTGGATCTCAGATTCGTTCCCAATTCTCCTCGTTAGAGGCATCAATCAATTCCACTAAAGCATCTGGTAAATAACCCAAGTATTCTAAAAATTGCTTGAAAGTCTTAGAGTATCCCTTTTTCCCAAACTTAAATCCTATTGTAGCAGCGTTATCATTATCTCCCTTAAAATAGCACTCGAAAGAATATAAGAAATTCTGAGCCAGGTTGGGATAAACTTTAGACTTATGAGCAATGAACTGTTCCCAACCAATATGCTGAATTAAAGGAAATACCTCATTTCATAAATTATCGGCAGGAATATTAAGGAAGATTTGACTGAGATACAATGGTTGTACATAAGTACAGACGCTGAAATATTCAAACTGAGCAGTCTTGGCTCTATCAACGCAAGAAGAGATGCGGATACTAGAACAACTTGAAGCTTTGATTTGTTTAGTATTCTTAGGTGCCACTGAAAAACAAAGATAAAGATGAAAGTGTAAAAATGGCAAGCTAAGATACACAAATCATTGGAACAGGGTATATGGAAAGAAAGGAATGAGCTTGTAATTAAGTGCAGATGATAGTGGTAATATGGCATTCATAATCATAAGCAAGCTTGAGTCAATTTCTATCCCTAAGGTGATGTCAAAATGCAATAAACAAATGAGCATTTATGGAATATAGCCACAAATTGTCATGATAAAGTAATGTAGATAGATGTGAACGATCATGAAAGATAATGGAGAGGTAGTTAATCATAAAATACTGCCAAAAAGAGAGGAATGGGTAAGTCAAAACAAGGATAAAAACTCATTGAGATATTTCATCGAGCATTTGGTGTGCGCATGTTCAAAAGACAAATTAAAGATCAAGATGAAGTGCATTATCCATTGAAATTGACAGTAAGCATCCATTACATACATATTAAGCACACAACAAACAATATTGCCAAAAGAAATAAAAATAAAGTGTAAATTGCATATTGAAAGTGACCTAAATGATGTAATTTAATAAGATAACAGTTAAGCAAAAAATGGCACTAAGAAAAATATAAGAGCAAAGGAGAGAATATACATACTTGAAATTGGAGGAGCAGTCAAATGGTTTAAAAATTATGGTTATGAAATGGGTGAGTGTGTGATGTGGGTGGTGTAGGGAAGAAACGTGAAAGAAGAAAATGAAGAAAAGAAGACGAATATGAAGGAGAAGATTAAGGGAAAAAAATAGAGAGGGAGAGAGAAAGAGATGGTCAAAAGAAATGAAGATGGCGGTGCGTGCGACGGTGCAGTGAATCTGAGCTTGGGATGCGCGGGGGCGGTCGAAAATCAAGAAAAAGAAGTGAAGGAATGAACTAAGAAAGAAAAGAAATTTAAAGGCAGGGATGGGGGAGATATGTATGCTCCAGCATATGTGGGAGGGGCCTTGTCGTACGGTAGTGTAGGCAAGGTAGGAAAAAGGTGCACGGCTGTGCATAAGGAAGTTAGACTTGTGCGAGAGCGCAGGGGTAAGGCATGGGCACGCGCGACAGTGCGTAAGGTCATTGAGCTCGAAAAAAAATTTTCTATTTTAATAATACTGAAATCCCTTTAATTTTATTTTAAAGTTTCCTTTGCACCTATATGACTGTTAAACCCCTATTGTTTTTCTCAAAATTTTGCTTTTCTCCTTAGACATGAACAATATATTCACACATTTACATATGAAGGCCATTTAAAATGGATACTTACGTCTAACTTCTAATTTTGACACCCTTATTTCCTAAATATTTTTAAGCAAATCCGCAGTTAAATTAATTCATGAATCTAAACTAACAAAACTTAAACCAACTAAAACACTCAAAATTTAAAAATTAAAAAGCAAAAAGGGAAGAGAATTGAAGTTTTAAGTTTAAAAGTCCTCAGCTAGACTATCAAACCGCTTTTTGTAGTCCCGAAGCACCATGGTTGCCTCAACAACCTCATTTTGCCCCACTTGATACAATTTCAACCGATGCCCTTTGACTTTATTTTCATGTCCATCTCTTGAATTTTTAATCATCACAACACCAAACTCATTACTTGATAAGACTTGATATGGCCCAAGCCACTTGGATTTCAGCTTTCCCGAAAACAATCGAAGATGATTGTTATATAATAACACTAACATACCTGAAATAAAGTCTTTTACCTTCAAGCACTTGTCATGCCAATGTTTCATCTTCTCTTTGCATAATACTGCATTGTCATAAGATCATTGCTGAATTTTATCAAGTTCACTGAGCTGCAATTTTCTCTTTTCTCCTGCACTTCTCAAATCAAAGGTAAAAAATTTTGTAGCCCAATAAGCTTTATATTCTAATTCGACTGGGAGATGACATGCTTTGCCAAAGATAATTCTATAAGGAGACATGCTTATAGGGGTTTTAAATGCAGTTTTATAGGCCTATAGAGCCTCATCTAATTTCTGAGATCAATCTTTCCTAGAATTATTAACTATCTTTTCTAGAATTGATTTCAGCTTCCTATTAGACACCTCTACTTATCCATTTGCCTGAGGGTGATATGGGATAGTTATTTTGTGTTTGACTCCGAATTTCCTAAGCAAGGTTCAAAATTGATGGTTGATAAAATATTTGCCTCCATCACTGATTATGGCTCTCGACACTCCAAATCTAGTGAAAATATTTTTCCTAATAAATTCAAGCATAATTCTGGCATCATAAGTTCTAGTAGATATAACTTCGATCCATTTACTGACATAATTCATAGCTACTAAAATATACTTAAAACCAAATGAATTTGGAAATGGTTCCATAAAATACATGCCCCAAACAAAAAAAATTTCTACCTCGAGCACATTATTCATAGGCATTTCATCCCTTTTAGAGATATTATCAACACATTGATATCTATCACAATTTTCAATAAAAGACTTGACATCTTTGAAATAAAGTAGGCCAAAAGAAACTTGATTAAAGAACTTTCTGTAATGTACAATTAGGTCCGTGATGACCTCCAACTTCTCCTCCATGGCACTGTCACATTATATCTTCTTGTTCAGTTTTTGGTACACATTGTCTAAGCACTTGATCCAGGAAAATCTTGATGAGATATGGACCATCTCAAAGGTAATGCTTGGCATCCGCTTGAAGCTTTTTCTTTTGTTGCTAAGTAAAATCTTTAGGAAGATAACCTCCTATAAGGAAATTGGCTATATTAGCATAGCATGGAACTGAATTTTCATAATTAAAAAAAGCACAAATATGTTTATCGAAAAATAAGTTAGAAATTTCTCCCTTTTTAATGCTAGCATGGTCCAATCTAGATAGATGGTCAGCTACGAAATTTTTAACTCCTTTCTTATCCTTTATCTCAACATCAAATTCTTGTAGTAGCAAAACTCATCGGATAAGCCTTGATTTGGAATCCTTCTTAGCAAAAAGGTGTCTTAATACAACATGATCCGACCACATAGTAACTTTGAGACCTAGACGATAAGATTTGAATTTTTTAAAGAAAAATACAATCACTAACAGTTCTTTCTCAGTGGTTGTATAGTTAATTTGAGCTCCGGTGAGTGTATGACTTGCATAGTAGATAATGTAGAAAATTTTCTCCTTCCACTGTCCTAATAAAGCTCCCACTGCATAGTCACTAGCATCACACATAATTTTAAAGGATAAACTCCAATCGACTGATGTTATGACTGGTGTACTAACTAACTTTTACTTTAATAAATTAAAAGCCTGTAAGCACTCAGTATCAAAGTTAAATGTAGCATCTTTAATTAGTAAATTAGACAATGGCTTAGCTATTTTAGAAAAATTCTTAATAAACCGACAATAAAATCCAGCATGACCAAGAAAACTTTTAACACCTTTAACACTAGTCAGAGGAAGTAATTTTTCTATAGCAGCAACTTTTTCCCTATCTACTTTAATTCCTTTGTTAGAGATTTTATGCCCCGGAATAATTCCTTCTCTAACCATGAAATGGCATTTTTTCCAATTAAAAACAAGGTTTGTCTCTTGACATCTCTTTAAGACCAATTCAAGATTATTTAGACAAGACTCAAAATCATGACCATATAATGTAAAATCATCCATGAAAACTTTCATGAATTTTTTAACAAAATCACGAAATATGGCCATCACGCATCTTTGAAATATGGTAGGAACATTACAAAGACCAAAAGGAATTATTCTATATACAAATGTTCCATAAAGACATGTGAATGTGATATTTTCTTGATCTTCCAGGGCTATAAGTATTTGTATATATCTCGAATATCCATCTAAGAAATAGTAAAATCTATTGCCTACCAGTCTTTCTAACATTTGGTCAATAAAGGGTAGTGGAAAGTGATATTTTCTAGTGGCATTATTTAATCTCCTATAATCAATGCATACTTTCCATCCCATCACTATGCATGCAGGAATTAATCCATTATTTTCATTGGTTATTACAGTCAATACCCCTTTTCTTAAGTACACATTGAACCAGACTAACCCAACTACTATAAAAAATGGAATAGATAATACCTGCATCGAGGAGTTTAAGTAACTCATTTTCATCACTTCTTGCATCGCTGGATTTAATCTCTTTTGGCATTGTACCACCGGTTTAAAGTCATCTTCCATAGGTATTCTATGCATATAATAACTGGGGCTAATAACTTTTAAATCGGATGTTGCCCAACCAATTTCTCCTTTATTCTTTTTTAGTACCTTAATGAGTATTTTTCTTCCAAAATTATCAATAAAGATGAAATAATTACCGGTTCTGCATTATCTTTTAAGAATACATACTTTAAATGAGATAAAAGTATTTTAAGTTCAGAATTGTCTCCCTTATGAGGGGACGGTTCATCCTCTGTATTTTCATTTTCACTGCGCTCCTTTTCCAAATCTTGTATCAACTTCTTTTCCTTGGTTTCCAATTCCTCCATTTTCTTTGGATGTATCAAACATTCTTGAGGTTCATCATCTAAAATGATTTCTTCTTATTTTGCTTCGACACATTCTTGAACACTATCAATAAAACAAATCAATTCTTCGAAGTCATATGAGGGGTGTTTCATAACCTTATTTACGTTGAAGACTATTTCTTTCTCATTGAACCTTAAAGTAATCGTTTTCCCATAAACATCGATTAAAGCTCTTGCAGGGTTCAAAAAGGGTTATCCTGCTATCAAGGGTACCTTTCTATCCTTCTCCATATCCATCACCACAAAGTCAACTGAAAATATAAAATTTTCTACTTTTATCAATAAATCTTCAATGATACCCTTTGGCCTTTTTACGGATCTATCCGCTAATTGCAGTGTCATTCGAATCTTTTTATGATCACCTAAGTTCAATTTTTTGCAAATTAAATAAGGCATTAAATTAATACTAGCATCCAAGTCACATAAAGCATGTCCAATACGATCCTAATTCACAAGGTAATGTAAAACTTTCAGGATCTTCTAATATTTCAGTAATCTTATTCATTATAATAGCACTACAATTTATGGATAATTGAACCGTACCTATCCCCTTTAGCTTCTTTTTATTAGAACATAACTCTTTCATGAATTTAGCATATTTAAGCATGTGTAACAAAGGTTCAGCAAATGGTAAATTTACATGTAACTTTTTAAACATGTCTAAAAATCTAGATAATTGTTCATTGTTCTTTTCTTTCCTAGCTAGAGATGGAAAAGGTAATTGAGATTCATTAAGAATAGTAAAAATGAGTTTTTCTTTACCATTATCCTTCTCAACAATTGAAGATACCTCATCTAAATTTTTAGAGTTAGGAACACTTATCTCCGTTATTGGTTCCACCACTTTTGGAGAATTCTTACCAGTGTTGGCTTCTTGTACCTCCTTTTCATTTGTCAAGGTGATTGCTTTTGCTTTCTCCTTAGGATTGTGGTCTACATTAGATGAAAATATACCTTGAGTTCTATTGGACAATGAATTAACAAGTTGCGCTATTTGGTTTTTAGGTTTCTAATGGATGCCTCTTAGTTTCTCATCCAAATATCTTATGATTTTCACCTAGCATCTTGATTAGCTAAAATTGAATTTTGAGTAGCCATAAAATTTGCAATCATTTCCTCTATACTAGATTTCTTTTCTTGTGGGGATGGGGGTTGAGTTTTTTAAAATCCAAATGGGTGATGATATGTAGACGGGTAATGTGGTTGGGATTGATTTTGGTAATGAGGATGGTTATAACTTTGGGAGGCTTGGTTCTAATTAAATGGTGCCCTAGGTGGAGGGTTAGAGGTGGATACTTGATTCCCTTCTCTCCATGAAAAATTCGGATGATTTCTCCATCCCGGATTATAGGTGTTACTATAAGGGTTCAAGGCATTCACTTATTCTACCAATCCTTCACCATTCTTTATCATTGATGCTCTATGAGTTCCTGTATAAGCATTACATTCATTAGACAACATAGATACATTTTTAATTTTAAGCTCATTTATTTCTCTTAAAATGTTCTTTTTGATGGAATATGACATGATATGTTCATGGTAATTGTGTAGCGAAAAAACGATCAAACGATCATACATGCCATACAATTCTATAACAAGAATCGAAAAATGCAATTTTAGGGTTTTTAAAACTTACAACTTTTGATGCCTTTTAAATCTTGAATTTGGTGATGACCAGCAACTAAGATAACTTTATCCGCCTTAGATCTTGATCACCAATGCCAAGGAATAGCCTTTTATGCCACTCCCTCTATTCTCACACACACAATTGCACCGACAGCTTAAAATCGAGATTGCTAGCTCTCTTTTAAGGTATTGTGTAATGGCTATGGTTTGAAGCTACAAAATTTGATTTTGTACTTCTCTAGGTTGTTATTACTACCCAAGAACACAAGAGAATGAGGAACAATCCTTTCTCCTTGTGAAAATTGGCCAAAAGAACTTTGTGAGAGAGAAAGATAAGTTCACGCCAAACCTAGAGAAACTAGGGTTTTTTCACGCCAAACTTAGTTATTCCTTAGGGTTTTATTTCTTTTCATATATATATCCTTATCTTTTGGCAAGTGTTTGATCTAAATTTTACTATCTCAAGATAATTAATACAACTTCAATCACTTCCTAAAGATAAGTAATATATATTGATTTAAACTCCTTTGAATTTAAAATTCAAATTTGAAATAAAACACAAGACATTTAATTAAATAAAATCACTTAATATAAATAATGAACATGTGCCGAAATTCCTTGATTTTCATTTTGGAGTTTCGGCCACTCCATATATTATTTAAATGATTTAATTTAATTTAAATTCTTTTAGGCTTTAATACTCAATTAACTTAATTAATATAAGATAATTAATTAATTGAAATTAAACCACGTGGGCTGAATTTCTCTCTCATGGGCCAAGGTCCAATAGCATTTAAAATGCCCATTACATACATTAATTTGACTTTAATTAAAAGCCTAAATTAATGCCCAATACTTTATTTAAATATTTTAAGCCCAATGCTTTGTGTGCGATCCTATAGGTCTATTTAATGTTGGCAATGAATTAATGAATTAATTCAAAGGCTATATATATTCTCTAGCAAGATATTATAGTATTCCAAATTAAATGAAAATGCATATGGCATTTAGTGACCTAATGCAATTTTGCATAGTTCCTTACCCATAAATATCAGAATTAATATAAGACATGAAACTAGTCATCCTTATATATATTAATTCCTTTCTTGATATTCCAGTGACGTTGAACTCTCAGATAAATAATGATTACTCATTATTTCATCTCGGTATGGCCATACACTTTTCAGTTCACTGATCAAGTGGCTGATGATATTTTCTCTCTTATAGAGAGGGGTAATCCTTTCACTTCTCTCATGCTCTCTAACATGAATCAATGCATACCCAATCATACCCGTACTTGTCACTCTGTTACGAGCACGTTAGGTGTATGTCAAAGTACACAGTAATTCATAAAGAGTTTCATAGAGATTTTAGGTCTAAGAACTCCGATACAAAACTTGCATATGAGAAACACTTATGATTTGTACCATATAGTGTTCTCATGAATGGATCAAATCCAGATACCATGTTCTTTAACATGTATCTATGATCTCTGATTGACACTCTTGTCCTAATGATCCGTAAGGCATAACTATAATATCAGAGAGAGCATACTAGTCTTAATTCATTTGTTATTCCCATAACAATGACTGACGAGGGATATTTAGAATAAAGTCTCATTTGTTTCAAGGTCTTACAACCATGTGCCTCACACATGATAACTTAAACTGAAACAACATTCTTGGATAGTTCTATCAATTGATATGCATAGGAATACAAAAGATAAAATAAATGCCTCACTTTATTAATTCAAAGTGTTTTATTACAATGCATTGGGGCTAGGGCTTACACTAACACTTTTCTCATTAATTCCATTCGAGCTTTTAGCATAACTATTTCATCTATATTATGTACTCCTTGTTTCTTTTATGCTGCTCTAGAGGTTGCCATTGAGCATCATTAGTAGCCATCTCATTAATAAGCAAGAATGATTCTTCAGAAACTTGGTTCATGAAACTACCATTGGATGCTGCATCTACTAAAGATCCCGTTGCTTGATTAGCTCCTGAATAGAAAATATGCATTAGTTGATAAACAAAAAATTCATGATGTGGACAACTTTTTAATTATCTCCTAAATCTTTTCCAAACTTCATGGAATGGATCCTTATAGAATTGTTAAAAGTCATTGATTTATTCCTAATGAAGGCTTTCTTAGGGGGTAGGAAAAATTTGCACATAAATTTTTCTTGCATTTGTTGTCAAGAATGAATGGACTAATTTGGTAGCATTTGTAACTAGTCTGTAGCATTTTCTATGAGTGTAAAAGGAAAAAGTTTAAGCCTAATAGCATCAGTTGATACATTCAAAATTTGCATGGTATCGCTAACTTCTAAGAACATATCTACGTGTTGTGCGGGATCCTCTATATTTGAGCCTGAAAATTGGTTTGTTTATACCATCGTAATGGTAGCAAGTTTTATCTCAAATGGCTGATGGTAAGGAATCCTAATGGTTATATGTTTTTTCATTCCACCGAGGAATAGCATAGTCCCTAATGGTCCTAGGTCTAAACCCATTTCATGGGGCTTGAGGAGGTATGTCTTGCTCTTCAATCCTAAGAGGTGGTGGACATTCATAGATGGTTCTATTTCTGGATCATTCATGTTGCCTCATAGCCTTCTTATCCTATGAAATATTCGTTTGATTTCAAGGTCTATGGGTAGAATTGGATTGTCTCTCACCATAAACCAATTACATCTAAAAAAATTAAATTGATAAAATTTGAAAATAGATAAAGAAGAGAAAGAAGAACACATAAAAATCCACTTTAAAACTTAAGATAAATAAAAAAATACCAATGTTTTCCCGACAACGGCACTAAAAACTTGAGCAGTATCTAGCAAGTGTGTTAGATCAGTTAGTAATATAGGAAAATATAATTATGATCCTAAAATATCGAACTCAAGGAAAATCTATGTTTGTATGAAAGAATGTTGAATTTTTAAAATGAAAGCTTGTATGGAGAAGAAAAATCCCATAGGTTATGATCTTTGAAAACTTAATGAAAATTAAAAACAGAAAAATAAACAATTAATTAAAATAATTCACGTAATTTAAACTAGCTTTTAAATGAAACCAAGTAAGCAGATAGAGAAAATACCAAGATTAAAACAACTTTCACTAAAGGATTATCCGCCTTAATTCATACTGTAATGACTTAAATTCAATAGAAATATTAGCGATTATGAAAAAACTAGATAACATAAAACATGATGTATTGACTCAAGAATACCTTTCTTAAGCACTAAATTCTCAGTTAAGAACAATTTAACACTTAGCATAAAAATCCAGTGTACATTCTTAAACATTCATTGAAGTCTTTTACAGAAACTTCAACTCCAATTTAATCTTAGTTCTTCTTTTTTTAGTCTTAACCAATATTATCAATATATAACCATCTCAAAATCAAAAAATAATCATGCACTGACAATAAAAATTAACCTAAGAACATGCAAATCAATGATAATGTCTAACCCTATTTTCAGTCATTAAATCAATAAACTAATAATTAGTCTCAACCTAATCAAAGATAAGAATATTCTTACAATCAAGAAATAATAAACTAATATTGAATTTAAAGGTTAATCAAGTCATCACAATACAAATTAAGGCTTAAAAAAACCTTTAGTAAAAGTAAAGAAACTACTCACTATTCATACTAAAAATTAAAGCTAAACAAATGAGAAGAATAAAAAATAAGGAGTTACAGAAGCTCCCTTAATTAACTTGTATAGAAAAACCAATGAAACTCTCCAGCTCCTGAGTTTTGTTCTTCACAACTAAAAAAAATATAAAACTAATTTAATAAACAAAGAAGTTGTTATTGATGATTTCTCCTAGTTGATGATGATGTTCTGATATTTTTGTCAATTATTTATAGCCAAAATAAGACATAGTAGCCTTTTAAAATTCCTAAATTAAAATAGAAAGAGACTTCTGCTTAAACTAGAAGTTTCGTCAAAGTTTCAAACTTCATTGTACAGCCACATAAAATACAGCTTCATTTGATGCACTGCTGTGCATCTTTCTCCACTGGCCTTGCATGGCCACACATGAGTTTTGGTCTTGCGCATGGGCAAAAACTAGGGCACATGGCCACACATGAAAATACTTCTTCAGGTGTACGGCCACTCATGAGTAGTCTGTACTCAACTTGCTTCGCTCTTCTTCATAAGCGGCTGTTCAAAACTTCAGGCAATTTTTATATGTGGTCGTGTAAAACTTCTCTAGACTTCTCCCAAGATTTTCTGTCTTCAATTTCCCAAATTTGTAGATTTGACACAGAACTTCTCACATTTTTCAATTAAGTCCCTTTTCTTTTAATTTAACCCTGAAAAATACCAAAACTTACATTAGCCCTTAAAACATAAAATTAAACATTTAAACTAAAATTCAACCAAATTAGAGCTACCTAAACTAAATAAAATACCTAAACTCATACTAAAAATATTATATAATTCACAACTATCATATACCTCTATTTTAGGAACTATTATTGTATCCTACTTAGAGACATACTCCTCATGTATATATACTTTACAAACATATCAGTACAATTACGTTTTGTAGTCTCTACATGGTATCAGAGCCTCTAGGGTTTAAAAACACCACAAACTCAAAAATGTCTACTGATGTTACTGCAGCCATCTTTAGTTCCACCGGAGCTATTGTAAATGTTGGAAGTAGTTAGCTTACTACAGCCCCACTTTTTTCTTCTCCTCTTCCTAACAATCCAACCTTCTCCACTAAACTAAATACATCTAATTTCTTACTTTAGAAAACACAAATTACACCTATTCTCAAGGGTCGTGGTCTTATGGGTCATGTTGATGGCTCTCTTTCTGTTCAATCCAAATCATTGGCTACTGGAGACATCAATCCAGATTTTGATATCTAGGAACCCAGGGATTAACTAGTTCTCAGCTGGATTTTATCCTCCATTGATCACATGCTCTTGCCATAACTTGTAGGTGCTTCTACAGCTAAGGCGGTTTGGGACAAATTGATTTCCTCCTATACTATAGGTTCCAAACCTCAAATTCGCAATCTGCAATCTCAGATCCTTTCTCTTCACAAAGGTGAGGACTATATTGTTATTTATGTTCAACGTGCCAAGGCATTTTCAGATCAATTAGTTGCCTTGGGTCATCCATATCATGAAGAGGATTTAGTTGATGCTATTCTCATGGGATTAGGTCCTAATTATCGACCTTTTAATCGCTCTTTGGATTTGTGAATGGAAGAGCACTATTTGGATCATGTTTATGTCTCTTACTTAAAAAGGAACATCAAATAGCACGAGATCATACTCTTGATACTCAAAATGCCCAGATTGCTCCCACTGCTCAGTTAGTTGCTCATAGTATGGTGGGTTAGCAAAGTGGTCGAGGTCGTGGCCATACTAGAGGAGGCCGGTCACGTGTTGCTTCTAAACAGTTTTCATCCCCATTCTTTTCTACTACCAAATATCCTTTTCTGGTACATTTTCTCATAAAGTTACTTACTACAACTGTAAGGGTCTCGATCATTTAGCTAATGTTTGTCCCTCTCCCAAAAATAAACACCAAACCAGCCGCTCTCCTTCTTTCCACCTTATTGCCACCAGTGCTTCCTCTTCCATATGGACTGTTGATACTGGTGCCACTCACCATCTAACAACAAACTTGGATAACCTCGCCCTCACTTTGAGTATCAGGGTCTGGAGGAGGTTCAAATTGCGAATGGTATGTTTCTTCCTATTTCTAATATTGGTGAGGCTTCATTTTCTGTTGGTTCAAATTCTTTACACTTTCAGAATATATTGTATGTCCCTTCTATTTACCATAATCTTTTATCTGTTTATGCTCTCACCTATTCTAATCGTGTGTCTATTGAATTTTTTTCTAATCATTTTCTTATCAAAGACTTGGACATGAAGGAGACTTTGTTTAGAGGCTGGAGTAGTGATGGTTTATACAATCTTTATCTCAATCAGACCTACTGCTAGTGCTTATGTTGCTTCTTTAAATATTTGGCATACCTATTTGGGCCACTCTTCTATTCTTGTAGTTAAACGTACTTTGCTAAATAATAAAATTTCGTTTTCTCCTTCTTCTACTTCTCTATGTAATGCATGTGTTGTAAGCAAAAGTCATAAACTCCTATTTGTTCCTTCAAATTCTGTTTTTTCTTGTCCTTTTGAGTTAATATGTGCAGATGTTTGGGGGTCTGTGCCTGTTACTTCTGTTGATGGGTTTCAATATTATGTATTATTTTTTTATCACTATACGAAATATTCTTGGATTTATTTCCTTTGGCAAAATTTTGAGGTTCTTAATGTGTTCATTCGATTTCGTATAGTAGTTGAAAAATATTTAAATCGACCTATTAAAATATTTCAATATGATTTGGGGGTGAATTTCAAGCCCTTACTACCTATTTGCGCACCAATGGTATCGCCCATTGTGTTTTCTATCCTTATACACCTAAACAAAATGGGTGTGCTGAGCGTAAGCATCGGTACATTGTTGAAACTGGTCTATCTTTACTCCATCATAGTCATCTACCTATTGTTTATTGGACTACTGCCTTTGATTGTGCTACCTATAGCATTAATCGTCTTCCTTCCCCTACACTTGCCAATGATACTCCCCACCATAAATTATTTGGCCTTTCTCCGAATTATAAGTTTCTTCGTGTGTTTGGATGCTTGTGTTATTCTTGGTTGCATCCCTATTCTAAACATAAACTTGATTTTCACTCTCGTGCTTATGTTTTTATGGGTTATGGTAAAATTCACAAGGGTTGTAAATGTCTTGATGTCTCTTCTGGAAAAGTCTTCATCCCACATCATGTTATTTTTAATGAACAGGTATTTCCATTTGCTATGATGGTTCCTCATGTGGCACCCGCTTCAACAGTTCTAGCCTCCCTACCACTCAATGCCATTCCTATTATTTTACCCATTACTCCTTTACATAGCAATCACACTCACCTTACTGACACCACAATCTCTTTACCTACTCAAGTTGCCTCATTAGGTCCACTTGTCAACAACACCTTCCCCTCTTCCCAAACTCTTGCCAATCATATACCCTATGCTTCTCCTTAACCTGATAATTTCGTCCCTAGTTCTTCTCTTGGACCCACCATGGCTGCTAAACTGGAACACCACACTGCTGTTCATTTCATTACCCTAGTTGGTTCTTGCCACTCTATGGTGACCAGGAGCAAAATGGGCAGTCTAAAGCCTCAACGTATTTTGTCTCTACTTGCTGATTCTTCAGCTACTCTTTCACCTACTTCCTTTTCTCAAGTTGTTAAGAATTTTGAATGGCATCATGCCATGGCTGAAGAGTTTAATGCACTTCTTTCAAATGGTAGCTGGGAATTAGTTTTACCTAATCCCAAACAGAATGTTATTGGTTGTAAGTGGGTTTTTTGGATTAAGCAAAAATCGGATGGTTTTATTGATCGTTACAAGGCATATCTGGTTGCAAAAAGTTTTCATCGAAGTCCTGGGATTGATTTCAAGGACACCTACAATCCAATTGTTAAACCAACCACCATTTGTATGTTACTCTCATTGGCTATTTCTTATGGATGGTTGGTCACCCAATTAGATGTTTCTAATGCCTTTCTCCATGGCACTCTTAATGAAGCTGTATTTATGCAACAACCCCCGGGGTTTATTGACACTCGCTTCCCGAACTATGTTTGCAAACTATAAAAATCTCTCTATGATTTAAAACAAACTCATCGCCAATGGCATCATTGCTTAACAGGTGCCTTACTCAAATTTGGTTTTCAAGGTTCCAAATCGGATTCTTCCTTGTATTTTATATCCACTGTTGCCATGAAAGTTTTTTGTCTCATTTATGTTGATGACATTTTGTTGATGGGTGATAATATTGACTATATAGCTCATGTCATCACATTTCTTCACTCTCAATTTGCAGTCAAAAACTTGGAGAAGCTTCATTATATTTTGGGTATTGAAACAGAGTGGCTCATAACTGGACTTCTTCTTCACCAATGCAAGTACATCATTAACTTAGTCGTTAGAGCACAAATGCATACTTAAAGTTCCATTGCCACACTTGTCAACTATAGTGACAAGTTAACTTCTACGGGTGGTGAACCTTTTAAGGATCCCACACTATATCATTCTATTGTGGGTGGCTTACAGTATCTAACATTCACTCGACCTGATTTATCATTTGTGGTTAACAAAGTCTCTCAATATATGCATACTCCTACCATCCAACATTGAGGTGCAGTCAAGCGTATCCTTCGATATCTTCAAGGTATTAAATCCCATGGTCTCTTACTTCGCAAATCTTCCTCTATGCTTACTGGGTTTTCTGATTCTAATTGGGCAAGTTGCCTTAATGATCACAAGTCCACAATAGGTTTTACGATCTGTCTTGGTGACAATCTTATTTCCTGGTCTTCTCATAAATAGCGTGCAGTATCTCTGTCTTTAACTGAGGCTGAATATCGTGCACTGGCTTCAGCCACCTTGGAGCTCCAATGGCTCCAAATATTTCTAAGGGAGCTTGGATTTTTCAATGTCTCACCCCTCGCCTCTTTTGTGATAATCTTGAGGCCACTTACCTTACTCTCAATCCCAATTTTCACAATAGAATTAAGCATTTAGAAGTAGATTTTCATTTTGTTCCAGATCGGGTTGCTCAGGGCCTTCTTCGAGTTGCTTATTTATGCTCTTCGGATCAAATTGCTGATGCTTTAACCAAGGGACTTTCTAAGCAACGATTTTTGTGGCTTAGGGACAAGTTGGTTGTTGTTCTCAATCCAGTACAACTTGAGGGAGAGTGTAAGGAAAGTCAACGTTGTACCAAGTAGAGTAGAGTTCTATTCTCTGATATATACCTCTATTTGAGGAACTGTTATTGTATCCTACTTGGAGACATACTCCTCATGTATATATACTTTACAACCATATCAATACAATTACGTTTTGCAGTCTCTACAATATATATATATATATATATATATATATATATATATATATATATATATATATATATATATATATATATATATATATATATATATATATATATATATATATTGTACACTTACTTTTGTGAGTTTATCTATGAATTTTTCTCTTTGATTTTAGTATACAGTAAATTTAAAAAATTATAAACTTGCACATGCAGCTTTTGAATCAAACTTGGTGCATTTATTGGAGCATAGGCCAAGATCCGAAGAGAGTGGGAAAAAAGTTCAGATTTTTATATTGAATTCCATGTTTTTTCTAATAAAAATTCTGCAAAATTACTCGCCCCACGTCTTAACCGGCGATTAACACTCTCCAAAGCTTTCATAAAATGATGCAAATCTCATACTCTTATCTCCTCTTATTCATTTCCTCTCTTTCAATATTTTCTGAGCAAGTGAAGATGGGAAATGGAGCACAAGATTATGCAAAAAAACATTCACATCAACAACATGCCAAGTACAAGATCAAAATGATTGTTCTTGTAATATTAACCAATCTTCTTACTATCTTCATTTTCACCACCCCTTCTTTTAACATATCTTCCTACGCAAACCATATGCCCTTAGGTCAATTGGATTCCGATGCTCTTCTTGTTGAGCTCAAGTCTAGTAAAGATCAACTTGCTAACTTGCAGCGAAAGCTTAACTCGACGAATTTGCTTGTTGAAGCCCTTCTCATAGAGCTAAGTAGCCAGCAGCACGAGTCATTGACCCATAAGTTTACTAGGCTTTCTAATAAGTTGAATGATAAATATGGCATTGCTATGTCTGATGAGCTTCTGCTAGCAATAGGAGCTCACAAACTCCCTCTCGGTTACTCTCCTCGAATGGGGTCTGATGAGGTGTATCCTCCGGTCGGTGCTGGTTGCTTGAGGTATCAAGAGGAATTGAATCAGTACATGACCTATCAGATTGGTGGAGAATGTCCAGTAGATGATGTGTTTGCTCAAAGGCTGATGTTAAAAGGCTGTGAGCCTCTCCCTCGGAGGAGATGTCGGCCAAAGTCTCCAGCTAACTATGTAGAGCCAACCTCATTGCCCCATAGTCTTTGGGGAACCCCACCGGATACCAGCATTGTGTGGGATCCTTATACTTGTAAGAGCTACAAGTGTTTGATCGAGCGTAAAAACCAGCCAGGCTATTTTGATTGCAAGGACTGCTTTGATCTACTGGGAAGGGAGCAGAGAAGGTGGATGTTTGATGATGGAGGACTAAGTTATGGAATCGAGAATGTTCTCGAGACAAAACCTCAAGGAACTATCAGAATTGGACTTGACATAGGAGGCGGTACAGGTACTTTTGCAGCTAGAATGAAAGAAAGAAATGTAACCATCATAACAAGCTCAATGAATCTTGATGGTCCATTTAACAGCTTCATTGCATCGCGGGGATTGATTCCAATTCACTTAAGTGTTTCTCAGAGGCTTCCATTCTTCGAGAACACACTTGATATAGTTCATTCGATGCATATTTTGAGCAACTGGATTCCTGATGCGATGCTGGAGTTCACACTATATGATATATACAGAGTTTTGAGGCCAGGGGGACTGTTCTGGCTCGATCATTTCTTCTGCTTGGGGTCACAGCTCAATCACACTTATGTTCCAATGTTGGATCGTGTCGGTTTTAAGAAGCTAAGATGGAATGCTGGCATGAAGCTTGATCGCGGAGTTCAGAAAAATGAATGGTATTTCTCTGCACTATTGGAGAAGCCAATGACCTGATCCCTATACAAAAGTGCTGTGAATGGTCAAAGTTTGGTGACTGTTAATCATATATATGGAAATTTTACAAATTTGAGAAGAAAAGGTAGCCAATAATAAATTTGTAGCGAATTAAAAGAGGATATAAAACAACAAATACAATGTCAAATTCCAACAAAAGCAATTGGTAATCTGTGTTGCATCTTTTATGCAGTTTTATCTTTTTTCACAGTCTCGCATGAGTATTTAGTTGCCTCATCAACTTAAAAGAGAACAAAAATCTAGTCTACTGGGGCGAGTGGAGAGAAAAATAACAGAATAGTAACTTGACACATTTAATTCTATTACAGTTTCTATCAACTGAATTTTTCTGACAAGAGAGGGAAAAAAAAAAAAAGAAATTCACCAACAAACCTAATTGTAATTCAAACTGTGCACAAGTACAAAATTCACAAGTAACAAAACTCAAAGTGGCTCAAGCTTTGAGTGGAAAGGCTCCACTATATTCAAAGGCATCTTTCTCATAAGGATGTTCTTTGGTTGCACCCTCATATGTTCCTGAAGTGGATGCTGATTCAGCATTAGGGTTTAATCCAGCAAGCTGCAATATATTCTCTATCTCTTTCACTACTTCACCCATTTTAGGTCTGTCAGCTCCTGATTCTTGAACACATTTCATTGCCAAATCCACAAACTTGTTTAGACCCTTTAATGATGTTTCTAATCCAATTCCTGGGTCAAGAAGTTCATTGAGGTTATATAAATCTTTTGTTCTATCCATTGCAATTTTCACCTCTCTCACTATATATCTCCCTCTTTCTAGTGGCTTTCTTCCTGTCAAAAGCTCCAGCATTACCACTCCGAAGCTATAGACATCGCTTTTCTCTGTTAACTGCTGAGTCATGTAGTACTCAGGATCCAGATATCCCTAAATAAATTCAAATGACTCTGTTAGTCCAAAAATTCCATCGGTCAAAGCAGTACACAACTTCTGCAGTTTATATTAAAACCATAACAATTGCTTCTGTTGCCATATGTTATTGCACTGGCAAAATATTGCAGAATGTCCTTTTATCTGTTAAGAGTAAGGGGTATGAGTGTACTGACCATTGTGCCTTTAACTTGAGTGGTAACATGACCCTTTTCAGTGTCACTCAAGGGCTTGGAAAGACCAAAATCAGCAACTTTTGCAGTTAAACGTTCGTCTAGTAGAATGTTGGTTGATTTAATGTCCCTATGAATGATCGGAGGATTCGCAAGCTCGTGCATGTAGGCTAGGCCTCTTGCTGCTCCAAGGGACACTTTAAGCCTCCTCAACCAATCCAATCTGATACCCGACTTCCCTGCATGGATTGGAAAGAAATACAAGTGATTCCAATTTTCCAAGTTTTTTTCATATGACAAATACATAGAGAATAGAATATTTCAAGTATCATAATTGATGCATCGATAAGGCTAACAAATAGAAGTAAATATACCTGATAGGCTATCACTGAGACTACCATTTGGAATAAACTCATATACAAGCATTTGTTCACCTTGCTCGAAGCAAAATCCCAAAAGGCTTACAAGATTCTTGTGATGGACTCTTGATAGCAATTCAATCTCAGTTTTGAATTCCATTCCACCTTGTAATGATCCTTGTTGAGCTCTTTTGATGGCTACCAATTGTCCAGTGGGAAGGATTCCTCTATAAACCTGTAAAAACATGTTCATCATGTTACCCAAACTCATGAACAATGACTTGGTTATGCAATCATTTGAAAGAAAATTTTATGACGAAATCCAATTTAAAAATATTGTTTGACCTGAGTCTGAAGCAAGCAACATAAACAAGATGAAATGAACTCTTTAATCTGAAGAAAGACATGAACAAAATTAAAATTAACCTTTCCATAACCCCCAGATCCAATATCATTAGCATCTGAGAAATTGCCGGTGCATTTCTTAAGCTCTTCAAAAGAGAAGGATTTAGCTCCTTTTAACTGAGGAACACCAGCACCTTGGCTCTTACTTGAATCCCAATGAGCTGCATTTTCATAATGTAAATCCAAGATATTCCTTATAACATAGAAAATAGAGTAGGTAAAAGCTGGATCATTGTTACTATTACCGAAAGGATTGTTCTTTGCAGTTGCTTTTTGCGCTTTCTTCTTTTGACGATAAGCATAAAGTCCTGCAAAGAGCAATAGTAGAATAAGAGCAGAACCACCAGCAGCAGCTCCAATTATAATGCCAATGTCTGATGAGCTTCCCGATCCTGTAGCTTCTCCTGAATGACAAGCAAAAAGGAACGAGGTAATATAAATAGAAAGGAAAAGAATGCAACAAGTTTTTCTTGTAATATGCACAGACTGAGAAAAAATACCAGCAAAAAACTCATAAGAAACTCCAATAAAATAGAAAGGTCCAAATTGTTTTGGAGGCTTGAAAGTCTGATTGCTAAGTGCAAATCCAATCCTAGCAATAACTGTTCGATTGAAACCGTCTTGGTCAGTTGGGAAAACTTGAAGGTCCAAATCAAGATAGTCATTTGAATCCATTCTTGGATTACTGAGAGAAACCGAATCAACAGGCAGTTCATTCAATCTAAAAGAATCCATCATAGCCCTCTGGAGAATTTCGTAAATGGTCGAGTTGTTCAGGTCTGAAAACGAAGGAGCTCTGAATGCTAGCAATCCTTTGTACGGATGTGCACATTTACAGTTGGGACTGGAAGCCTGATTAGCAGCACAATTAACTGGCACACAATTATTTGGTGATGTCTTGTAAGAATTATTACGATTATGAATAGTGCAGTAACTTTCAGTTGGTCCTGATTCCAAACAAACCGGGTTGCTCATAAGTCTGCAAGCTCCAACAGATTAGAAGAATCACAAGCCAGTAAAAATAGCAGAAAACAACTTATATTTCTAGCAACATAATTTGTCAAAACTTGGAAAGTATGATTGTGGAATGTGACCAACATTAAGGAAACTGAAATTTCTCCTGGCCTTTTCGTGTACCCGGAAATTTGATTTTTCTGCAAATCAACTAGTTGAAGTTGGCTGCCTATATCTGTGCCTAAGTCTAAAGTACCATTGAGTTGGTTGTTCTTTAGCACCCTGTCACACAAAGTCCAGAAGTAACCATTAGTTTTTATTTTAACATTCTGTCTGTAAAACGGGAAACTCACACTGTCTGTAAAACTTGGAGGCTGAATAATTCAGTCGGAACCGGTCCTTGAAGGTGTGTGTTTTCCATCCTTCTGCAATAAAAAAAATCAAGAAAGGTTAATCTCTTTTAGTGCCTACGAAACAGAAGATTAAGAGGGAACATGGGAGGCAGAGAGACGTACAATGTTGTCAAAGACATTAAGCTGGAAACCCAAGATTGAAAATCTGTTGCATCAAAGCTATTATTGCTCAAGTCCCTGCAAACAAATTTCAAGTTAAGACTATTAAACTAAACAAAAGGAAGTAAATTCATATTTGTTTCTATTAGTACTGATAATATAACGATCGGCAGCATGAAATCTTACAGGGATGTGAGACGACTCATCCCGGTAAGGTCAGGTACAGGACCAGTTAATCCATTGTTGGACAAGGACCTGAAAATTGGTCACTAAGATATCAATAACCAAGTTAAATTATTTCAAACTTTGTGTTCCAAATGTCTGTCGTTTCTGTACTTACAACTCACTGACGCTGGTAAGATTGTTGAGGTTCAAAGGGACCGTTCCAATCAACGAGTTATCATCAAAGCGCCTGCAGCCAAGGCGAGACATTCAACACAAGCCTTACCAGTAGAAAAATCAACCTAAATTCATTCAAGTCTTTTGTGATATGGATACTCACACAACCTCCAAACTTTTCACAAGGCCAAGAGTAGAAGGAATACTACCAGAAAGGTTATTGCTCTCAAAAAGCCTGCCCAACAAAAGAAGGATTAGATATATTTAATTTTGGAGCTTGTAAAAGCTCATATAAGCTCATATCAATGGAACTTACACATGTATGAGAGTCATGTTTGAGCTGAAAAGCCGAGGTGGGATAGTGCCCGAGAGCTGATTATTTCCAAAATGACTGTAAATAGTTTTTTTTATCACATATTAATATATAGAAACTGATTCACAGAAAAAAGAAAAATCTAGTCAATAGGATAGAACAAAAAGATTTGGCATACAAGTGTTTTGTGTGGATCAACATATCGAGACCAGGTGTAGCCCCCGTGGAGACTGGTATAGTTTCTTGGAGCTTATTGTCAGCCAAATCCAACCAATAGAGACTTGCTAAATTTCCAATTGAAGGTGGAATTTTTCCAGTGAAGCCATTAGAATTTAGAGATCTGCAGTTAACAGCATACATACGATTTTCAAAAATATTGTCCCACAGTAATAAAGCAAGGAAATGATAACAACTAGGAATCCTTACAGATAAACCAGCTTCTGCAGCGATCCAATTGAATCAGGAATAGGACCAGAGAAACTACAACCAACCAGGATCCTAAAGGATATTAAGTTAGCTAGAGAATTGTACCAAAAACCGAAAATTGGTTTTGGCCTAATGATTTGGCTATGTATGAACTCTTACAAATTTGTTAGCTTTTGCAGATCCCCAATTGATGCTGGAAGAGGTCCCCTTAGACCCTTGTTGTAGGACAGATCCCTATATATAGATGCCAATGATCATTAACTAAGAATTTTAACTAAACAGAAGCTTAAAGCTCATTTGGTTAGAAAATGAATCCAATGTATCAAACAAAACGCTAATTGCAGGCTGAAGAGTTACAGAATCTGCAGTTCTGATAATAATGAGATATCTCCAGAGAGCTGTCCTTCAAGTCCCATGCTTGACAGCATTCTGCAGTTCGAAAAAATTGCTGATTACTCTTAAAACCATAAAACAGACTCAATTGGCATTAGAAGATGAACTGCTGCAGATTACTTACATAGAAGTTACACGTGAATTCGTGCATTCTATGCCATCCCATTTATCTCCACAAGGGTCTGCTCCCACCCAATTAGGTGGTGGGTTCTTCCAGACATCCTTCAGAGCTTTCAACATACTAGCTGTCTCCGGATCCAAGTCATTAGTACTATAATTCCCCTTTTATATTACATTTATTTAGTATCTATAGAAATTCAGAAATCTAAGTTCTCCATATTTTCATGTAATCATGTTTCCATGGAATCATGGAAGAATTTTCAGACCATAGGCTTTTTTTATTTTTATTATTATAAGAGATCCGACAGTAACTCGAAACCTTCCACTCCTGACACAAGACTGGCACATAAAACTAGTCCCATATTTTAGCATATGACATGAAAATTGTATTCATTTCAGACAAAAAAAATCATTATAATTGAACTAGAATTTCTTTCTTTCTTTTTTTCAAATACATAAAAAACAATCAATCTCCAGAAATTTTACAGCTGAACAAACATACAAAAGCAAAGATTCATCTTTATGCAGTTAACAATAAAAAATTTTCATTTAATAGCTAATCTATAGTGAGTTAAGAAAGCCATAATTTGCCATTAAACATAATATTCAATGCATTGAATTGTACTTACTGAATTAACTAGACCAAGAAAAGATAGAGAATAGTAATTATAGCTAGCTTAAGCTTACCATCCTGAGTGTTAGTCAACGCTGCTATGCCACAAATTTGGTGGAAAACAAGCACTAGAAACACCAGAATTCTTGTCTTCATCTCTTAATAAATCTTGAGAAATCTCTTCTTGTTCAGCTTGGAATTTTGCGTAGCCAAAAACCCATTTAGCACAAAAGATCAAATCTTGCTCAAAAGGTCTTGAACTCTTATATAATATTGACTACAAATATAATTTTCAGGATATTCTGATATGTCAAAGGTGTGAAAGGAGTTTATTGCAACTATTTTGCTGATATGCATCTGCAAATTAGCAGCATTGATTTATCCACTTCACATGTTTTTAAGAAAGAACATGTTGATGTAGGTGAGAAAAATCGAATCGAAATTATAAACCGAACCGAACCGAACAGTTAATAAATCGATTTGATATTGTTAATCTAAATTTTAATGTTAAAAATATATATTATAATATACGAATAAAGGGCCAAAGAGCCTACTAGTTCGAAACCGAAAACATCAAATCCAACCAACCGAAATAGTTTCGGCTATTTCAATTTTTTTTTTTTATGTATTGAAATTGGGTTAGTTCAGTTATTATTTATATAAAGTTGGATCTGTTCCATTCTAACTATTTGTCGATTGAATCGACCGAAATGCTCACCCATCAGTATAGACTTGGAAGAAAGTCAAATATCAAATTCAATAATTCATTAATTTGTTTTATTGTAAAACAAGAAAGAAAGAAATGTTAAATATGTTGGGCTGTTTTATTAAACAAACATTTATTTCTGCCACCAAGAAAAGCAGAAAAGCATTTAATAAATATCTATAATAAGTGAATTAAACAGAGGCTTTAATTGGTTTGTTATATTTTATTATTTGTTTTGAGGACGGCAAATTCTTGAAAAAAATAATCATAAGTTTAGAAAGTGGAATTCTATTGCTTTTATAATTTACAAGAAGTCATTTTCATAGAAACATTCAAAACTCCAGAATTGGAAGAAACCAATAATCTAAGCGGTGGTTGGCATCTTAATAATAATGAGAATTAGTATATATACTAATTCCATGAAAAAGAAATGAATAATTAATAATAATATCAATTGAATTGATTGAATTTCAATCAATTCAGATAATAGGTATGAAATAAATTTCTTTGCATACTCTAAAATGCGTATATTTGAATCATTCAAAAGACTATCCCATTTCCACCCTCTTGTTGCAAACACTTCAAAGTCTTACTATTTTTTTTTCAATTTATCAATATTAAAATCTCACACTCCTTGAAAAACAATGATGTAATTATTAAAAAGAAAAAATTTCCAAAAATATTTACTTTTAATACATTGATTAAAATAAGTATAGTTGCACTAAACTAAAAATATTTATTATAAAAATGTACAATTTCCCAAAAGAAAAGAAAAAGAAGGAGAAAACTATCTAAACATGTTATGGTTTCTATAAAAAAAAAAAAATGGTTGTATAAGTTGACCAATTGAGGGAGGAGAGGAATTAGAAAAGTTTGGGAATTTCAGGTGTTATTTCTTATACTTTTTATGCAAATTGCAAACAAGCAAGTTGGCGGATGCCATCCCCTTTCCAACCACTTAAATTATATTTTTCTTTTATGTTTCTGTTCACTCCATGATATATCTTAAAAATTAAAATCAATCATATTGTTTTAATAGCATGTCATAAAAAAAGATTTAATTTTATAAAAGTGGGAAATTCAAAAGAAAATATAATAAATTAAGAGAATGTACTTTTTTTGTTTATGGAGGGAAAGGAGGAAAACGAATTCGATCTTGAGATTTCTAAATACATTAAAATCAGTATTTAAAATTGAGATGCAACTTTGTTTACAATAGAATGTGTTTAATATTTCTCTTGTATTGAATTGAATTTTTATCCTTTTTTTTTTTGTTATTATTCTTTTGACAAGAAGGTATAAAATTATATGGAATTGACCTTGCTCATCCTCATTGTATAATTTTTTTATATATATATTATACTTCATCTGTTCCATTCAAGTTGCCGGTTTTTAAAATTTTTCTTATTTTACTTTAAATGTCATGTTTCATAATTCAAAGAAAATTAATAATTCATTAATTTTTTTTACTATTTGTGGCCCCTTTTAAGCAATCAATTTCAGTTTAATAAAACAATTAAGAAAATTATTAGAAAATCTCATTTTTATAAGAATGCATTAACAAGTAACCAGATGGCCAACTTTTTTTTTTTTTAATTCCAAACACTCCATTTATTTTTTAGTAAGATCAAAACTAAATTAAGCACACTATTGAAATTTCTTCAAAAAAATTACTGCACGTAGCAAATTTAAATTATTTAAATGCATTAAAGTTTTCAATATATACGTTATCAAGAATATAATTTTGAAGGATGCAAGGTGTACAAGATTTTCTCTGCAAGAATATAATTTGAAATGAATGTATGTGGTTTTTTCTAGTTTTTTTTTTAATTTTTAATTTTTATTTTTTTCTGCCCAACAACATTATTAATGATGAATGCAACATTATTAATGATGAATGGCGGTCTTTCACTTGAGAAAAGAAATGGTCCCTTATTAATTCCATGGCTATTTTTTCACTGCTATTTTTACATTTTTTAAATTTAAATTTAGTCTGAAAATATTTTAAAATTTTTCGGATCAAACGGTTTGGCCCCAATCTAACTTTATTTTTTTGGATCATACGGATCGAATCATATTTAAATTATTTATGAGTCAAGTCGAATTCGAATATGGATCATGCTGAACTGAGTCAAAAAGATACGAACATACAGTGGTTTATCCATATTGGATACATTCACAGAGGAATAGGCTTTTTCAAACTTTTTCATTCAATCATTTGCTTTTTCTACGTCAACGGAGCCTTCAAAGTTTTTCAGCTCCTAATTTCAACAATGGGACGTAACATCTCAAGGCCTTTGGTGCTGCTCATGTGCTGTCATTGCAGCTGCCAATGCATGTGTCAAAGTTGTAATGAGATTTTTATCAACATGTACAAGTAGAAATGCATGTAGAACAACATGCGGTGGAGGAGGATGCCTAGAATTGAAGTGGCACTTGATCGAGATGCATTTTCTTGTGAGGCAACTACATTATGCCCATCACTGTCTACAGGTCATGCTCTGGACCTCCTTCTTGAGGTGCCAAGGGTGACGAATTAAGATTCCTAAAAGGCTACCCAATATTTGCTAATCTAACAATTCAATTTCCTCTACTACAACCTGTATTACCACGACCCCTATCAGGTCTACCTTGAGAAGAAATATACATCTAAAATGTTAAAAATTGAAAGAGCAAGTACGAATACTCAATGAGAGGATAAAAGTATAACAAAAGGAAACATAGAAGGGAGTTATTACATGAATATGCATAAAATAGAAATCTAGCTGGGCAAATTTAACTCATCAAATTAAATCAATTTTATTAAATCATGCTTAATTCTATTTTAAATAACTTATTTTTATTATCAAACAGAAAAATCACATAATTCATAATATTATACTGAAAACAAATAACCATTATACACTAAAATATGTGCCCCTTTCAAAGGGCGCAAACAAAAATGCAATGATGACTAAAACTAGCAGCCACTAAGGAGCAATTAGCATCCACTCATGTGAGAGATCCAACTCAACATGAGGGAGCAAAGGTCATAATGTGCACACACTCAAATCCCATTCTTAAAATAAATAAGTACCCATTATATAATGTGTGATGTAACAGGTTCATATACTGAGTGTATAAATGATAATTTACCCAGCTACTTAGAAATCATAATTTCCAATATATACTAAGAAATTTAAAGTACCATTTTCGGTTCTCAATAAATTATTAAAATAACTTTTTCATATAATTAACAAAAATTACAGCATCTAAAAAAAATAAATATTTAACTCTAGCATAAACTCTTCTATAACATAATTAAACCCCTTCTTACATCATAAACATATTTAACTTTTAAATATCAATGTTATAAATTTACCCACTGTCCAATATTTGCAAATCTAACAATTCAATTTCCTCTACTACAACCTGTATTACCATGACCCCTATCAGGTCTACCTTGAGAAGACACCATCCTATAAATAAATATATAGTATTGATCAACTTCAAGTAAACTATTGCACATTTATTTATGTATTTTGACAAATTCTTTACATTCGTATGCAATTATTCATGAAAAATCATATAAATTTGCTTTATGCATGATCATGAAGTAAGTATGAATGATAATGATATAGTTCATAAATTTTCGTTTCATTTTCTCCTTTTTTTCTTTTCGTTATTTTTTTTCTTTTAACTTTATTTCATTAAAAAAAAGGCTTAATTCTCTATGGGTGAAATTTGTATAAAGAATTGGTAAAGATTAATCTTTCCTATTCTTGAAATGTGGAATCAACTTTACCACAGTGGCCATCTTCTTAAGAGGAAGCTAAAATCATTTTTGTTGTGAGGGATATTTTAGCATGTGTAACAATAAAGTGAGCATGCATTTAGCATGCTTGAAATAAAAGCTCAAGGGGCTAGCAAGCGATTATGAAATCAAGGTAGGAAATTCATTTAGAAGGCTACACAAAGAAGGGCTGCCTGAATCTTTTTCTAGGTTCTATTATATCCCAGGGTTACTTTGACGAGTAATCAGAAAGATTTTAGTACTCTTATTAAGTTTTACCCAATCCCCTCGTTAGCAAATAGTTTTTTTTTTTCAATTTTAAAATTGGCCCAAAAAATTAAGTTATTAAGGCCTTCATCTGTAAGGGCCCAATTTTGATCCTGGTAGGAATTATGTTTAATTAATCAATATTATGTGCTAAAGTAATATTTTGTATGGTTATAGCCACATTGGGTTAACGTTTCATGAAGGATAATATGATAATTTTAGTGAAATTAATTAGTAAGGGGTTAATTGATTGATTAAAAAAAATTGTTGTTGGGGTAATATTATGATTTAAGATTGATTTGGGATCAAAGCATAAATTAAAAGATTGGATGGGTTAGTTTTGAGAGAGAAATTGAGAAAGGGGTTAAATGGTAATTTTGGGGTCTTTTAGAGGCTTCCTTATGTGTTCACTATGATAAATATCACTACCTGTTCAAAGGTAATCTATCTCTCTCTCTTTCTCTCTCTCTCTGTGCGTGAATCTGGAATTAGGTTTTGGTAAGAGAAATCTCTTCCTTTTATCTTTCTTTTGTTAATGAAAGATTTCATGAAAGCAAGAAGGAAAATTTAGTGTTTTTATGTTATTTGTAGCAACAGAGACAAGTAAGATAAGGGCAAAGGGATCTTGAAGGAGTGAAGAAGTCTCAATGTTCAGGTATGAAAATATGGTTTGGATTGTACTACATATGGAGTTATCTGTAGATGGATCGATAAAAATTATCTGAGAATAAGATTCTTTAAACTAGTGAAACCCTCAGTTTAGAATTGAGCTAGTTGAGTGATGATGAGATTTAAGATGAGTTCAGAGAGATTTATTAGCTCATTGAGCATTGCTGTTAATTGATCTACATAATCAGATCTGCTCATGTAGGTGCACGGCCATGCAAGGCATTAAGCCTTGTGGTGCACGACCATGCAAGGCTTTAAGCCTTATGGTGTATGGCAATGCAAGGCTTTAAGCCTTATGGTGCATGGCCATGCAGAGCTTCTTGTCTTGTTATGCAGGGCTATACCATGTTTCACTGTATGTGATGCACGACCATTCAATGTTTCCCTGTATATGTTGTATGGCTATGAAAGGTTCCTTACCTTGTGATGCATGACCAAGTAGTGTCTTCCTGTATGTGATGCATGACTGAGTGTTTTTGTATGCTATGTGATGCACAACCAAGCATTGTTTCCTTATAAGTGATGCACGACCAAGTGATACTCCACTGCTCTTCACCTTACCACCTTATACACCCACCCTTGATTACCTAACAAAATACTTTCTCATTCATTTATGACTAAGCCAACACTCATTATAAACTCAAATAACCCCTAATGCAACCTAATTGACATACTTAATAAGTATTTCCCAAAAATAAAAAGGTGATTGTTTTATGACATGCCTTAAACTGTCAAGGTAAAGTGATAATGCCAAGTTTATCAAGTAAGTGCTAATTGCAACTTGTTTAAGTTTCATGATTGTAATTGTATTAATGTTGGAATTGCATTAAATTGATATATATATATATATATATGATTGTGTGAAGTACTATAACATTTGTTCTTAAACCAATTTAAGTACACTGTATTTGAGCTGAGATAACAAATGTTGATGCCATTATAAGAATATGAAATATGCATTCTTATATAAATTGTGGCTTAAGCAAATGTTTTATTACTTAAAGAGGAATATGTTTAATCAAAATATTCTTAAAAATGATTAACCTTGCAGGTCTTAGTTCAGTTGTGGATTAGATAGGCATGTTTAGAGGGATACAGTTGCAGCTGCTATGGTTGAGCCCGTTTGGATCCATTGTTTATTTCTTTAATGGAACCATAGCTCGGCCATTTGGGTCCATCACTTGATATCTTTGGATATCCATCGTTTGATACCTTCAAGTATCCATCATTGATACCAATTGGTATCCATAGCTCTGGTTATCCACCCTTTGAACTAGCATTTAGGCAGGCTATTAAATGGTTAAGAGATGTGCTCAAAATAAAGAAATATATATATCAATTGCTACACATATATAATGTAAGCATGATAAAGGGCTTATTATAATGTTTCACCTTAATTTCCTTTTTGTTATAAATTGTCTCTATGGAATGAAATCATGACATGATTATGTTGTTATCCCTATTGTAATGCATGTGTGAAGATGTTTATCGTTGACTGCTGTGAGTGGTCGGCTAGGTTAATTTTTAAATTTCCCTAGTAAGCTTTATAGCTTAACACGGGTTATTTTATATCCATGTAGGTTTGGTTGAAGGTCACTCAGGGACTTAGTTCTACATCAGGAGGCCAACAAGAGTCGATCCAGATTTTAGATGTAGGATATTTTATGGATAATTTCTTTTTATCTAGTCTTATATTTTGCCATGATTTAATTCAGGAATTGTAATATGGAGGACTGTAAAATTTACTTAAATGCCTTTGCTTATATGTGATTTCTAGATTGAGGGTGATTAATATGTGATTGCCATGACTATGATTTCTTTGTATGAAATTCCAGGATAGCCCTGCAGGTTATGTATGCATCATATATATATGTTAATAGGCTTTGTACGCTCATTAAGGGTGTGACAGTGGAAACTAATATGATCATGATTATGGTAACACCTAAATTAATGTTGTTTACCTTGATGAATCACTAGTATGAATAATGTTTGTTTGAAGGCATGATAACATGACATGATATGACCAGGAATGTAAGACACAGTAATATGGTTAGAACTTAGAGTTAGGGTGTCACAATTTATGGTATCAGAACATCTTGGTTTAGCCTTTTTTGGGCAATAGAGGTCTCGAAATCCTTAGTATGGTATAGTGTCTTGTTGGCCTAGTGCGATAGTCCTTATTTTCATATAGATCTAAGATGGATGATTCTAGCAATGCTATCGAGGAATTAGTTGAAAGTAATTTACCAGCTGTGATGGGTTCCTCTGATATTAGATCTTTCTCATCCAATCAGAATGAAATCCCTACTGCTATCCTTAAAGAAGCATTATTAAAAATTTCTCAGGATATGGCTCAGATTCTACAAAGGATGATAGCACCTAAGGGCCCAATCTCGAAAGTTAGAAAATATGGTGGGGAGGAATTTTGGGTACAACATTGGAAGAAATCAGAAGAAGCTGAATTCTAGCTAGAAAAGTTGGAGAGGATTCTAGATGATATTCACTATCCCGCTCATTATAAGGTATCATGTGTTGTATCTTTACTTCAAGGTCCAGTGTATGATTGGTGGAAACTAGTACTCAGACAACCTCAATTGCTGGATCCTCTTACTTGGGGATTCTTTGAAACTGAATTTAAGAAGAAATATGTTATCAAGGCCTATAAAAAGGAGAAGTTAAGAAAATTTTTCACTTTAAAGTAGAAGGCTATATCTGTGGCAGAGTTTAAGAAGGAATTCATTCGGTTATACAAATACGTCCCCAAAGAGATGTTGACTGATGCCTTTAAGAGTAGGCAGTTTGAAGATGGACTGAATCACCATATCAGAGAGAAATTGATAGGGCCTACATCTCTTTAAAATGTGAATTCTCATCAGCTAGTTATAGTCACTATAAAGGTTGAGAAACATAAGTCATCTAAAAGAGAAAGAGAGTGAAAAAAGAGCGGGATTTGGGGTGGATGGTCCTCAAAGAAGAGATTTAAGAGAGCATAGAATGTCCAGCGAGATGAGGGAATGTAAAACCCTGCTAGCAAAGGGAAGAGATAGGAGTCTTCAGCAGTGTCCAAGCCAAGTAAAGATACATCATCAAAGCGGAAAGGGAGTTGGCCTCCTGAGTGCCCTAATTGTTTAAGGCGACATTGGGCCCCATGTAGGAAAGAATCAGGAGAATGCTATAATTACGATGCTACTGACCACTATATAGCAAATTTCCCCTCAAAGCAAGCATAAGGCTCTACACAGTAAGGTAGCAGAGGAGCTTCAAATATGTCTTCGATTGTTAGAACCGAAAGCAGAGGAAAGGGGCAAGGTGGTTTTAATCACTATGGATCTCAATCTTATAATATATCTTATTCAGTTGGTTGACCTGCTACACTAAATGTCTCGGGTCAGGCTTATGCCATGAAAGCATGAAAGGACTAAGATACTCCTGAAGTTATAGCTGGTATTTTCTTACTCTATGATTATCATATTCATGCACTTATTAATCCTAAATCCACTCATTCATATATTTCCATTAAGAGTATGAGTGGGGGTGTGTCTAAGGTACATCAGCTGGAATATGACATATGTGTAACTAGTCTACTAGGGCAAGGTATGTGTGAATAGAATGTTCCCTAATTGTCCCATCTTGATACAAGCAAGAGAATTTTTAGTTGATTTTATTGAGTTACCTTTTCGAGAATTTGATGTTATTCTAGGTATGAACTGGTTGTGTAAGCATCATACATTGGTAAATTGCAGGGCTAAAATAGTAACTTTTAGTGATAAGGATGGTAGTACGATAATAGTTGTAGGTATTCTAACACAACCTTTGGCCAATATAATATATGCCATACAAGCTAGGTAATTTCTTACAAAGGGGTGCGAAGCATTTTTGGCCTTACTTCTTGACTTGAAGAGGGACACAGTTAAGCTCCAAGACATACCAGTAGTGAATAAATTTTTTTATGTGTTTCCTAAAGACTTACCTGGTCTTCCACCTGAGAGGGCTGTAGAATTATCCATTGAGGTTTTGCCTAGCACAACACCCAATTTAAGAGCCCCCTACAGGATGGCTCCAATGGAATTGAAAGAGTTAAAGGTACAGTTACAAGAACTGCTTGATAAGGGTTTTATCAGCCCTAGTATATCACTATGGGGTTCGCCGATCCTATTTATTAAGAAAAGGATGGTTCTATGAGGATGTGCATTGACTATCGATATTTAAATAAAGTGACAGTGAAAAATAAGTATCCATTGCCTAAATTTGAGGATTTGTTCGATTAGTTAAAAGGGGTAGGAGTATTTTTAAGGATTAACCTAAGATTAAGGTATTATCAACTCTGATTTAGGGATGTAGATGTTCCAAATATGGTATTTAGAACCAAATATGGGCATTATGAGTTTTTAGTAATACCATTCGGGTTAACGAATGCACCAGCTGCATTTATGGATTTGATGAACAGGGTGTTTAGACCATATTTGGACCAATTTGTGATGGTATTTATTGATGACATATTGGTCTATTCCAAAAATGAGAAAGAGCATGGTGAACACTTAAAAATTGTGATACATACCTTAAGAGAGAAACAACTGTTTGCTAAATTGAGCAAGTGTGAGTTCTGGCTGACAAAAATTTCCTTCATTGGCCATTTCGTATCTTTTAAAGGCATTAAAGTTGACCTAACAAAAATTGAGGCTATTATCAATTGGAGAACGCCTCAAAGTGTACTTAAGGTAAAGAGTTTCTTGGGTTTGGGAGGTTACTATCGTCACTTTGTAAAAGGGTTTTCAATTATTGCTTCTCCACTTACTAAGCTATTGAGTAAGAATGTTAAATTTGAGTGGACCGTCTGATGTGAGATAAGTTTTAATCAAATAAAGAGTATGTTAACAAAAGCTCTGGTCCTAACTCAACCAGTCTTGGAAAAAGAGTATGCCATGTATAGTGATGCCTTTAGAGTTGGTTTGGGTTGTGTTTTAATGTAAGAGGGTAGAGTGGTGGCTTATGCATCTCGACAACTTAAATCCTATGAACAAAATTATCCAACACATGATTTAGAGTTGGCAGTGATAGTTTTTACCTAAAAAATTTGGCGACACTACTTATATGGTGAAAGATGTAGAATATACATAGATCATAAAAGCTTTAAGTATCTATTTACTCAAAAGGAACTCAACTTGAGATAGCGGAGATGGCTTAAACTATTTAAAGACTATGATTGCATAGTATACTACCATTCAGGTAAGGCTAATGTGGTAACTAGTGCTTTAAGCAGAAAGATGATGGTGACTATGATATTACAATAGGGTAGATGGAGATTTGCTTTAGATGGTGCTTTAGTTGCTTAATTGAGGGCTAAGCCTTGTGTAAGAAAGGTTGTGATGGATCCACAGAAAAATAATAAGAAGTTACAGCGAAATATGCAATCTATGCATGAAGGGGATCAATCTAGGGTACTCAATCAAAGAAAATAGAAGTTTGTACTTCAAGGATATATTATATGTTCCAGATGATAGAGAATTAAAAAGAACCTTGCTACATGAAGCTCACAACACAGTGTTTACTATCCATCCTGGGGGTAACATGATGTATCAGGATCTTAAATGATGTTATTGTTGGCCTGGTATGAAGAAAGATGTGGTCGATTATGTCTCTAAGTACTTAACTTGTCAGCAAGTGAAAGCCAAGCATCAACTTCTTTTGGGATTGTTGAATCTCATTCCAATTCCTCAGTGAAAATGGAAAGATATTACTATGGATTTTGTGACCGAATTTCCCTTTACATGAAGAAAACATAATGCAGTTTGGGTAATTGTTGATAAGTTAACTAAGTTGGCTCATTTTTTATCAGTTAGAATGGAGTATTCCATGGATCAATTGGTAGAATTGTATGTAAATGAGATCGTTCAACTTCATGGGATCTTGGTATCTATAGTCTCAGATTGAGATCCTAGATTCACCTCTAGATTTTGGCAGAGTTTATAGAAGTCCTTGGGAACATGGTTAAAGTTTAGTAAGGCTTTTCATCCTCAGATGGATGGATAATCAGAAAGGGTTATACAAGTTTTAAAAGATATGCTAAGGGATTGTGTTTTGAACTTTTTTGGAAGTTGGGACAAATATCTAGCCTTGATGGAATTTGCATATAATAACAGTTATTAGACTAGTCTTGGTATGGCGCTATACGAAGCCTTATATGGTCGAAGTTACAGGACCCCAGTATGTTGGATTGAGTTAACTGAACACAAGATAATTGGGCCAGACCTATTTAAAGACACCGAAGAAAAGTTTCAAGTTATTAAGCAGAGATTGAAAAAAGCAAGTGATAGGCAAAGGTCTTATGCAGATTTGAAAGAAAAAGGATGTCGAATATCAAGTTATGGATAAGGTACTTCTGAAAGTGTCACCCTAGAGGAAAGTTTTGAGGTTTGGAAAAAAAGGTAAATTTAATCCAAGATTCATTAGTCCCTATGAAATTTTGCAAATGGTTAGACCAATGGCATATAGATTAGCGCTTTCTATGGAATTATCAAAGTTGTATGACGTATTCCATGTTTCCATGCTTCAAAGATATAATTCAGATGAATCCCATGTATTACATGTGTAAGACATTCAAGTTCAGATAGATTTTACTTATAATGAAGAACCTAAAGAGATTCTGACTAGGGAAATTAGGCAGTTAAGAAATAAATAGGTTCCTCTTGTCAAGGTATTTTGGCAACATCATAACATTCAAGAAGTAACTTGGGAACTAGATGCAGTGATGATGGCCCAATATCCTCAGTTGTTTAAATCAGGTAAGAATTTTGAGGATGAAATTCTCTTAAAGGGGGAGAATTATAAGGGCCCAATCTTGATCCTGGTAGGAATTACATTTAATTAATCGATATTATATGCTAAATTAATGTTTTGTATGGTTATAGTCACATAGGGTTAAGGTTTCATGAAGGGTAATATTGTAATTTCAGTGAAATTAATGAGTAAGGGGTCAATTGATTGACAAAAAATTGATGTTGGGGGTAATATTATGATTTAAGATTGATTTGGGGTTAAAGCATAAATTAAAAGATTTGATGGGTTAGTTTCGAGAGAGAAATTGAGAAAGGGGTTAAATGGTAATTTAGAGGTCTTCTCGAGGCTTCCTTACGTGTTCACTATGATAAATATCCCTATTTGTTCAAAGTAAGTGTATCTCGATCTCTCTCTTTCTCTCTTTCTCTATGCTTGAATCTGGAATTAGATTTTGGTAAAAGAAATCTCTCCATTTTATCTTTCTTCCGTTAATGAAAGATTTTATGAAAGCAAGAAGGAAAATTTATTATTTTTATGTTGTTTGTAGCAACAGAGACAAGTAAAGATAAGGGCAAAGAGATTTTGATGGAGTGAAGAAGTCTCAGTGTTCAGGTACGGGAATATGGTTTGGATTGTACTCGTATGGAGTTATCTGTAGATGGATTGATAGAAATTAGGGTTCTGAGAACATGATTCTTTAAACCAGTGAAACCTTTTGTTTATAGTTAAGCTAGTTAAGTGATGATGAGATTCAAAATGAGTTTAGAGAGATTTATTAGCTTATTGAGCATTGCTGTTAATTGATCTGCATAATCGGATCTGCTCAGGTAGGTGCACGACCATGCAAGGCATTAAGACTTGTGGTACACGACCATGCAAGGCTTTAAGCCTTGTGTTGGATGGCCATGCAGAGCTCCTTATCTTGTGATGCTTGGCCATACCATGTTTCACTATATATGATGCACAACCATACCATGTCTCCCTATATGTGATGCATGACCATGTAAGGTTCCTTACCTTATGATGCATGGCCATTCAATGTTTTCCTATATATGATGCACGAACCATGCAAGGTTCCTTACCTTGTGATGCACGACCAAGTAGTGTCTCCCTGTATGTGATGCACGGTCGAGTGTCTTTATATGCTATGTGATGTATGGCCAAGCATTATTTCCCTGTAAGTGATGCACGACCAAGTGACACTCCACTGCTCTTTACCTTACCACCTTATACACTCACCCTTGATTTCCTAACAGAATACTTCCTCATTCATTTATGACTAAGCCAACACTCATTATAAACTCAAATAACCCCTAATTCAACCTAATTGACATACTTAATGAGTATTTCCCCAAAATAAAAAGGTGATAGTTTTATGACATGTCTTAAACTGTCAAGCCTTAAACTATCAAGGTAAAGTGATAATGGCAAGTTTATCAAGTAAGTGCTAATTGCAACTCGTTTAAGTTTTATAACTGTAATTGTATTAATTTTGGAATTGCATTAAATTGATATATATATATATATGATTATGTGAAGAACTATAACATTTGTTCTTAAACAAGTTTAAATACACTGTATTTGAGCTGAGATAACAAATGTTAATGCCATTATAAGAATATGAAATGTGCATTCTTATATGAATTGTGGCTTAAACAAATGTTGTACTGCGTAAAGAGGAACTTGTTGAATTAAAATGTTCTTGAAAATGGTTAACCCTACAGGTCTTAGTTCAATTGTAGATTAGATAGGTATGCCTAGAGGGATATAGTTGCAGCTGCCATAGTTGACCTCGTTTGGGTCCATTGTTAGTTTCTTTAATGGAACCATTGTTGGGTTTCGAAATAGTAAATAAAATATCGCAGCGGAACAATGGAAACCCACCACGGATCCAAGCGATCCAATTGATTCAATAAAAGGAGAAGTGTAACGATTACCAACCTCTTGTAGCGCAGATAAATCGAATTGTAGGTGCGATCTCACGCGAAATGACACCCTCTACCAGTATCCACACGCGAAAGCAACGAACAGAATCGCCCGGGGTGCTAGCTCCCTTCCTGGCGGCTAGGGTTTTTGTTATTCTCTCTCTAGAATCACACAAGAAAACGATTTTCTTTTTGCTTTTTTTCTTAAGTGGCGGCTAAGCCCTTTTTCTTAATTTAGGTTTTATATATACATACCATATATATATGTACAACTAACCTAACCCTAATTAAGAGAGAGAAAACGTAGGGCTTGTTTTAAAATAAGAAAAATCTTATTTCTTACCTAAAACGATAATTATAATAATAATAATAATATTTATCTTAAATATTATTATTATCATCATTCCATTTTAAAATAAGAAATACCTTATTTCTTATCTTAAAAAATAATAATAATAATGTAATGATAATATTTATCTTAAATATTATCATTATCATCATTTTTTTTATTTTTGTTTATTTCGAATTTTAATTTTTCACAAAATAAAATTCGAAATGCCCGAATTAACCCTTAGTCTATTCATTACATTCTATGTGTGCGACCCAATAGGTTCATATTATATTGGCAGTGGGTCTCAATCCCATCACGGGCCCACAAGTCATAAGTGGCCTCTAGCAAGACATTATGACTACCCAAATAATATGAATATCGATAATTCGATTTTAACCTAATAGAACATGTTATAATTCCTTTGTCACACGATATCTTGTTTGAACATAAGTCATGGTCCATGTCAAACTTATATAGTCCAAACATATAATTTCCCGATCACTAAGTAGACTGATAATATCAAATGATATTGATCACTCCATCAATTCATTTGAGCACGGCCATGCATTTCTCAGTCCTACTTATCGAGGGGCCCGACAGATATCTCTCTCATAAGAGAGGGACAAATTCCTTCTTGATTATTCACTATCCTCTACATGATTCTCATTATGTCCAATCATAATCTTTATAATTATCCGATTAAAGATAATGTTTGATTGTGTCAAAACATAATGTTCGTCATGTAGGATACTATGATAATCTCAGGTCTAAGGATTAATAACATAACTATTGTGAGATCACTAATGACATTGACCCATGTAGTGTCTCATTGCGGGTCTATCCAGTACTTTGTTCCCTAACAAGTACTTATAAGATTAATTCATATCATCATATATAATCATCCCATGATCATCAATTAAACTTATACTAGTCTTTATTTATCATCAATCATTTAACAATAAATAACTAGGGATAGTCAAAATAACATTAAATTGTTATTTACAAATATTATTATAATGTAACATGCCTACAATACAATAACATAAAGAAAACCCAATTTTATAAAATGAAATTTAACATTACATAAAGGCCCTAATGTTTGGCCTAGGGCACAACCACTAACAATCTCCCACTTGCACTAGGCCTAATCATATAAGTGTCTAATACCCATAGACCTAGTATGACTATCATGTTTGGCTTGTGGGAGAGCCTTTGTAAGTGGATCCGCAATGTTGTCATCTGTTGGTACTCTGCATATCTTGACATCTCCTCTTTCCATAATTTCACGAATGAGATGAAAACGCCTGAGTATATGTTTGGATCTCTGATGGGATCTGGGCTCTTTAGCTTGTGCTATAGCACCATTATTGTCACAATAAATGTCTATAGGACTTGTGACACTAGGAACTACTCCCAGTTCAATAATGAATTTCTTGATCCATACTGCTTCCTTAGCTGCATCTGATGCTGCTATATACTCAGCTTCTGTTGTAGAATCAGCGACAGTGCTTTGTTTAGAACTTTTCCAGCTAACAGCACCTCCATTTAACAAAAACACATATCCAGATTGCGATCTAAAGTCATCTTTATCAGACTGGAAGCTTGCATCTGTGTAACCATTTACTACTAGCTCATCTTCCAATCCTCCATATACTAAGAATGCATCCTTAGTTCTTCTCAAGTACTTAAGGATATTCTTAACCGCTGTCCAGTGACTTTCACCAGGGTTTGACTGGTATCTACTTGTCATGCTCAATGCATATGAGACATCCGGTCTAGTACATAACATGGCATACATGATAGATCCTATAGCCGAAGCATAAGGAATCATACTCATACGGTCTCGCTCATCAGATGTCGTAGGACATTGAGTCTTGCTAAGAGTAATACCATGAGACATTGGCAAAAATCCTCTTTTAGAATTTTGCATGTTGAACCTATTCAACACCTTGTCTATATAAGTACTTTGACTCAGACCAATTATTCTTTTAGACCTATCCCTATAGATCTTGATCCCAAGGATATAAGCAGCTTCGCCTAGATCTTTCATTGAAAAAGATTTCCCTAACCAATCTTTGGTCTTTTGTAACATAGGGATATCATTCCCAATGAGTAATATGTCATCGACATATAAGACGAGAAACATTATTGCACTCCCACTAACCTTCTTGTATACACAAGGTTCATCTTCATTTTTTATGAATCCAAACTCTTTGACTGTTTCATCAAAACGAAGATTCCAGCTCCGAGAAGCTTGCTTTAATCCATAAATGGATCTTTGCAGCTTGCATACCTTTCTAGAATTCTCAGGATGGACAAAACCTTCAGGTTGTGTCATATACACATCCTCAAGTAAGTTTCCATTAAGAAACGCTGTTTTGACATCCATTTGCCATATCTCGTAGTCATAATGCGCAGCAATGGCAATAAGAATTCTTATTGATTTAAGCATTGCGACTGGAGAAAAAGTTTCATCATAGTCAATACCATGAGTTTGCTTGAAACCTTTTGCAACAAGTCTTGCTTTAAAGGTATGTACCTTTCCATCCATGTCAGTTTTCTTCTTGAAAACCCATTTGCACCCAATGGTTTTAATTCCTTCAGGTGGATCAATCAAGTTCCAAACTTGATTGTCATACATAGATTGCATTTCAGATTTCATGGCCTCTAGCCATTTCTCAGAATCTGGACTTGATACAGCATCTTGATAGGTTGTAGGCTCATCTTGATCCATAAGCATTATTTCACGACTATCCATTACGAGAAATCCATATCTCTCAGGTTGATATCGTGTCCTATCAGATCTGCGCAGTTCTTGTGTAACTTGCACAGGTTCCACAACTGTTTGTGAAACTTGTTGAGTCTCCATCGATGGTCTAATGTCATCTTGTGTTTTTCGAACTTCTTCAAGTTCTATTTTACTCCCACTGGTTCTTTTAGAAATAAATTCCTTTTCTAGAAAGACACCATTTCGAGCAATAAACACTTTATTCTCAGAGGGATTGAAAAAGTAATATCCTTTAGTTTCTTTAGGATATCCCACAAAAAGGCATTTATCAGATTTAGGAGCTAATTTATCCGAGACTTGTCTTTTGACATAAGCCTCACAGCCCCAAATCTTTAGAAAAGACAAACTGGGAATTCTTCCAGTCCATATCTCATATGGTGTCTTTTCAACTGCTTTAGATGGAACTCGGTTCAGAGTGAATGCAGCTGTTTCTAATGCATAGCCCCAAAAGGATAAAGGAAGATCTGTTTGACTCATCATAGATCGAACCATATCTAATAAAGTTCGATTCCTTCTTTCGGAAACACCATTCCATTGTGGCGTCCCTGGTGGAGTTAATTGTGAAATAATTCCACAATTGCTTAGATGATCATCAAACTCTTGGCTTAAGTATTCACCACCCCGATCAGATCGAAGTGCTTTAATAGTTTTACCAAGTTGATTTTGAACTTCATTTTGAAAAGTTCTGAACATTTCAAATAATTCATGTTTATGTTTCATTAGATAGACATAGCCATATCTACTGAAATCATCAGTGAAAGTAATGAAGTATTGAAATCCTCCCCTGGCATTTTTGCTTAATGGGCCACATACATCAGTATGTATAAGGCCCAATAAATCAGTGGCCCTTTCACTATGTCTAGTGAATGGATCTTTTGTCATCTTGCCTAATAAACAAGATTCACAATTTTCAAATGATTCAAAATCAAATGATTCCAAGAGTCCATCTTGATGGAGTTTTGATATGCGTTTCTCATTTATATGACCAAGACGACAATGCCATAAATATGTTTTATTCAAATCATTGGGTTTGGATTTCTTTGTAGTTATGTTATAGATATCCTCATTGTTGGATTTTTCTAGATTTAGGGCATAAAGGCCACTATATGAATCAGCAATACAATAAAGCATATCATCATAATAAATAGAACATTTCCTTTACTTAATAAGAAAAGAAAAACCTTCATCATCCAAACAAGAAACTGAAATAATATTCCTACTTAAAGTGGGAACATAAAAGCAATTGTTCAAAACTAACAAAAGCCCATTGGGCAAAGTCAACTCATAAGTCCCTACAGCTAAAGCAGCAACTCTTGCTCCATTTCCAACTCGTAGGTCCACTTCACCCTTTTTCAGTTGCCTACTCCTTTTGAGTCCCTGCACATTTGTACAAATGTGAGAACCACATCCAGTATCTAATACCCAGGAAGTAGAAGTAGATAAATTAATTTCTATAACATAAATACCTGAAGATGTAGTCTCACTACTCTTCTTCTTCTTCAATTCTTCCAAGTAGAGCTTGCAATTCCTCTTCCAATGACCAGGTTCATTGCAATGGAAGCAAACTCCCTCCTTTGGAGCTTTTGCCTTGGGTTTGTTTTTAGCTTGTGCTTTTGGCTTACCAGCAACTTTTGCCTTAGCCTTACCCTTGCCCTTATTTTTCATCCCCTTTCCTTTATTAACCATAAGGATATGATTGGGCCTTTTCATGATGCTTTGCTCAGCTGTCTTAAGCATTGCATGCAGCTCAGGAATGGATTTCTCCATATTGTTCATATTATAGTTCAAAACAAACTGGCTATAACTATTAGGCAATGAATTAAGGATCAAATCCGTGGCAAAATCCAAAGTGATTGGGAATCCAATCCTTTCAAGGTGATCAATATAGCCTTTCATTCTCAGAACATGAGCGCTCACTGATGCACCTTCAGCCATTTTACAGCCATGCAAAGCTTTGGTAGTCTCATACCTGTCTTGCCTTGCTTGTTGTTGGAATGTCTGTTTGAGGTGACAACTCAACTCATAAGCCTCTAAATGCTCCAGATCCTTTTGAAGTTCTGGGCACATTGTGGCTAATATAAGACAGCCCACATCAATAGAATCAACATGTTTCTTCTGTTTGTCCTTAACTGCCTTTTGGGCATCAGTAGGCGGAGGAGGAGGGACAGGTTCATCAAGCACATATAGCTTCCTTTCTTGCTTGAGAACAATTCTCAAGTTCCTAAACCAGTCAAGGAAATTAGTGCCATTTTCTTTCAGCTTGTCCTTCTCAAGGACGGATCGCAGTGATAGTGTGGAGGTGTTATTTGAAGCCATTGATCTACAAATATGCAAAATAAATATTAAAATTAGTACCAATTTCATTTTAGGGTATTTCTTAAAGCTCCCACTAAAATATTCACCCTCAATTTTAATTACAACAATTGTAATGTTTTAGTGGGCTAAGATCCATATTTCACTTAATTCTAAGTCAGCTTTGGCATGACGCTTAAAATCAAGTTATTTAGGTAGATAACTCTTTACCAATTACATCTCATATAACTCTTAGATTCTTTATGGGATTTTGACATCATATGTCCCGGCATGTTATAATCCCATCTAATACCTTAGGCCCAAAACCATTTTGATAGCCTAATTAAGTCTAACCATTTTTAAACATATGGGTAGCACCATTACCCATCCTATCTTACTATGATAACCTAATGTACTTCGCTTTGGCAGAACCTACACTTTGGTGATCTTAGTCTTGATAGGTGTTATAATTATGGGTGGCATAAGACTTAAAATTTTGGTGAGGGAATTTTGGTTTTTAAGTTATGATGTCTATTCATTTACATATCATGCATCATCCATACATGGCATCTCATACACATATATAATCATTCATCGCATCATATATCGATAAAAATATGCATAATATATAAAACGTGTCATAGCATGGCCAAAACTATATGATCTTCATAAGCCAATATGAAGATCAATGGTCAATCCTAGGTGAAATTACAAAACTTGTCTTGATCAACAGCTTCCATTTGGCACCTCCATCATTATGGAATTGGATTGATTCCCTTCATGGTCTTCGTGCAATTCCTTTTGTCTTCATTACAATAATGAAATAAACTATTCGACTAAAACTAATAGTAAAATAAAATTACAACAAAGGAACGACACGCAGGTCGTATTTAAAATTACAAACCCATAAAATGAAAATAAATTAGACACCATCACAAGGGTCTCAATTGGCCATGCTATGCACCATGCAAAGACATCATACATACATACATCAATTAAAATCAAGTCATCTCATATCAAACTTAATTTATTGCATAAAATTGATGTATTAAAATTCGCGGATAATAACATTAACGATATATTAGGCGCTACGATTAGATAACACGGCGGTCCCGCACATTTAATCTCATGGTAAAACGGAAGTAACATACATACGTTAATCATATTAACATGTATATGTTTCGTAGTCTATACACATAGTTTCATAAACATCAAGCGATTAATTACATTTATATCTCATACAAATATATTAATTTTGTTCATATCTCATATAAATAGATTAACATGATCGATTATAACATTTACTAACTTATCATGTATCAACATACGATCTTTTCATATCACATAAAATCGATTTTGCACACATCACATACATACAAAATACGATAATTGAATCAATTGAATTCGCAAGCGGCTCTGATACCACTGTTGGGTTTCGAAATAGTAAATAAAATATCGCAGCGGAACAATGGAAACCCACCACGGATCCAAGCGATCCAATTGATTCAATAAAAGGAGAAGTGTAACGATTACCAACCTCTTGTAGCGCAGATAAATCGAATTGTAGGTGCGATCTCACGCGAAATGACACCCTCTACCAGTATCCACACGCGAAAGCAACGAACAGAATCGCCCGGGGTGCTAGCTCCCTTCCTGGCGGCTAGGGTTTTTGTTATTCTCTCTCTAGAATCACACAAGAAAACGATTTTCTTTTTGCTTTTTTTCTTAAGTGGCGGCTAAGCCCTTTTTCTTAATTTAGGTTTTATATATACATACCATATATATATGTACAACTAACCTAACCCTAATTAAGAGAGAGAAAACGTAGGGCTTGTTTTAAAATAAGAAAAATCTTATTTCTTACCTAAAACGATAATTATAATAATAATAATAATATTTATCTTAAATATTATTATTATCATCATTCCATTTTAAAATAAGAAATACCTTATTTCTTATCTTAAAAAATAATAATAATAATGTAATGATAATATTTATCTTAAATATTATCATTATCATCATTTTTTTTATTTTTGTTTATTTCGAATTTTAATTTTTCACAAAATAAAATTCGAAATGCCCGAATTAACCCTTAGTCTATTCATTACATTCTATGTGTGCGACCCAATAGGTTCATATTATATTGGCAGTGGGTCTCAATCCCATCACGGGCCCACAAGTCATAAGTGGCCTCTAGCAAGACATTATGACTACCCAAATAATATGAATATCGATAATTCGATTTTAACCTAATAGAACATGTTATAATTCCTTTGTCACACGATATCTTGTTTGAACATAAGTCATGGTCCATGTCAAACTTATATAGTCCAAACATATAATTTCCCGATCACTAAGTAGACTGATAATATCAAATGATATTGATCACTCCATCAATTCATTTGAGCACGGCCATGCATTTCTCAGTCCTACTTATCGAGGGGCCCGACAGATATCTCTCTCATAAGAGAGGGACAAATTCCTTCTTGATTATTCACTATCCTCTACATGATTCTCATTATGTCCAATCATAATCTTTATAATTATCCGATTAAAGATAATGTTTGATTGTGTCAAAACATAATGTTCGTCATGTAGGATACTATGATAATCTCAGGTCTAAGGATTAATAACATAACTATTGTGAGATCACTAATGACATTGACCCATGTAGTGTCTCATTGCGGGTCTATCCAGTACTTTGTTCCCTAACAAGTACTTATAAGATTAATTCATATCATCATATATAATCATCCCATGATCATCAATTAAACTTATACTAGTCTTTATTTATCATCAATCATTTAACAATAAATAACTAGGGATAGTCAAAATAACATTAAATTGTTATTTACAAATATTATTATAATGTAACATGCCTACAATACAATAACATAAAGAAAACCCAATTTTATAAAATGAAATTTAACATTACATAAAGGCCCTAATGTTTGGCCTAGGGCACAACCACTAACAACCATAGCTCAGCCTTTTGGGTCCATCACTTAATATCTTTAGATATCTATCATTTGATACCTTCGGATATCCATCGTTGATACCAATTGGTATCTATAGCTTTTGTTATCCATCCTTTGAACTAGAGCTTAGGGAGGCTATTAAAGGTTAAGAAATGCGCTCAAAATAAAGAAATATATGTATCCATTGCTACAAATATATAATGTAAGCATGATGAAGGGTTTATTATAATGTTTCAACTTAATTTCCTTTTTGTTATAAATTGTCTATGTGGAATGAAATCATGACATGATTATGTTGTTATCCCTATTGTAATGCATGTGTGAAGATGTTTATCGTTGACTATTATGAGTGGTCGGCTAGGTTAATTTTTGAATTTTCCCACTAAGCTTTATAGCTTAGCACGGGTTGTTTTATATCCATGTAGGTTTGGTTGAAGGTCACTTAGGAACTTAGTTCTGCATTAGGAGGCCAACAAGAGTCAGTTCAGATTTTGGATGTGGGATATTTTATGGATAATTCCTTTTTATCTAGTTTATATTTTGCCATGATTTAATCTAGGAGTTGTAATATGGAGGACTATAAAATTTACTTAATTGCCTTTGCTTGCATGCGATTTCTAGATTGAGGGTGATTAGTATGTGATTGCCATGAATATGATTTCTTTGCATGAAATTCTAGGATAGCCCTATAGGTTATGCATGCATCATATATATATGTTAATAGAATTTGTGTGCTCGTTAAGGGTGTTACAGTGGAAACAAATATGATCATGATTATGGTAACACCTAGATTATATACATGTTGTTTAACTTGATGAATCACTAGTGTGAATAATGTTTGTTTGAAGGCATGATAACATGACATGATATGACTAGGAATGTAAGACACAGTAATATGGTTAGAACTTAGAGTTAGGGTGTCACATCATAAACCTTATATGTAAAAGCCATGCCTAGTGGGCTTTTGCATAGTTGGTTTTCATCCTAGGCTTAATAATTAATTATTTAAGTGATATAATATTATTATTTCTATCCTATAACACTTATAGTCAAATAATATTAATTCAAGATCAGAATGAACAGTTCTGGTGTATTTTTCAAGACCATGCACAAACACTTCTGGCATGTCTCATATACAATTAATTAAAACCTTTTAATTAATTATTTCCCTCTTCTTTTCTTAATCTATAACATGAAAAATTATTAACTATGTCATTCTACCAAAATGTCCTTTTCTTGTAGGTGTGTGACCTATTTGGTTCGAGTCCACTTGGCAGTACAAACATATTGCAATTATAAAAGTGCATGACTTAAACTTTTAAAATTATTATACTAATTCTAAATTAATATTTATCCATTTGTACATGTAAAAATAATGAGAGCCTTTTAGCCAAGCATTATGACTATCCAAGAGATAGAAAAGTCAAGTGGTTAGAATAGTTACAATGCAATTACTTCTTTCACCTCACTTTATCTCATTTAGATTTTGAGTATGGATAATGTCAACTAGTATAAAACTAAATATAGTTGTTCTAATTTATTCCCAAATTGTTGAAATTATCAACATTGGCATTTTTACTCTGACTAGTGATTCTCTAAAGAAGGGTATTACAAACCATATGAGATAATTCACATAATAAATGCTCGATGATGAATTATTTATTCATCACTCAACTATCTTCAAGTAGGTTATGATATACCTAATATCTTAACTATGTTCACCCTCGATGGAGGTAAGTAATTATCATGTTAAAGTATACCACTCACTACTTAAGATAATTTCTATGATTTTATGTTTGAGGATACTTACACCACTACTATAAAGAGATTCCTCACCGATATAGATTTAATATCCATGCGATGATTCTCTTGGCAGGTGTTCTATGTACTATTCTTCTAATAAGCATCTATATTTTAGTTTTGATCAAATCTATAATCACAGTTATGAGAACCATTATTGAACCTTTTAAGAAGCATAACATGTGCTAGTCTATCTATATTTACAATTTCCTATCTTATTAATATTATTACTAGGGATATTTAGGTATTAACACATTTATATGGAATTAAAATCTCACGTCATGAACTCTTTACTTTTGCTTATGTTTATAATACCAAGGACTTCACTTATTAATTTAAGATACTAAACCTAATAAAATGTAATCAAAACATATTATTAATAAATAAATGATGCCTTCTCATATTCTCATAAATGATAATGAATATATATACATCAGAAAGATCTCTAATCTATATGGGCACTAGAGCATACTTCTAATAGTGACAACAATGAAGCCATTACATAAGTAAAAGAACCACGATCTTATCAACAATCCATACATATTCTCAAATGCTACAATCTCATTAGGAAGAACATAGCAAGAAATGATGTGAGGATATAAAGAGTTCCTACAAATGATAATATGGTGGATCCTCTCATTAATGCATTATTCCAAAACAATTTTGATCTCCATGTATATATTATAGGCATGAGACATGAGTGGCTCTAGTGCAAGTGAAAGATTATTAGACATATGCCATAGAACCTATGTATGTTAGGGATATTTTCTTGAATATAAATACATTATCATTTATGAGAAGGCATTATTCATATTATGTTTAGATTACATCTTGTTTGATTTTATATCTTAAATTCACAAATGAAGTCCTTGGTATTATAAACACAATACAAAGGTAATCATGAAAGATTTCATGATGTAAGATGCCTATTGTATGTAAATGTGTTAATATCCAAAAATTCCTAGCCATATATTAACAAGACAAGATATTATTAATATGGATAAACTAGTATTTTTATACTTTTTGAAAGATCCAAATAGTAGTTCTCACAACTGTCATCATTGAGATGATCAAAGCTAATATGTGAGTGCTTGTTAGAAGAATAAGTACCTACCAAGAGAATCCTCATATGGGTATTAAATCTATGTCATTGAGGAATCTCTTCATAGTAGTGGTGCAAGTATCCTTATACTTGAGATCACCAAAGGCATCTTAAGTGGAGAGTGATATACTTTGACTCCATAACTACTTACTTTCATCTAAAGGTAAATATAGTTAGGAGTTTAGATATATCATGACCTAATTAAAGATAGTTGAGTGATCAATAAAGGATTCACCAGCCTAAATTTATTAAGGGAATGATCTCAATTGTTTAATAATACCCTTGTTCGAAGAATCTCTGGTAATAATGGAATGCCAAGGTGAATGAGATCCACAAAAGCCATTTTGGGAAAAAGGATTATATTACTAGAACAACTATATTTAGGTTTATGTGAGTTGACATTAATCCATATTCATAACCTAAATGAAATAAAGTGAAAGGAGTAATTGCATGCTAACTATTCCATTGAAGACTTCAGTTAAACCACTTAATTTTTCTATAACTTGGGTAATCATGATGCTTCGATAAAAGCCTCTCATGATTTGTATTTGAACATATGTATAAATACTAATTGGAGAACTAATATATTGATTAAAGAGTTTAAATCATATAATTTTGTAATTGCAGTTATATTTGTATTACCAAGTGGACTAGAAAATCCAATGGCCACACACCTATATGGAAAATGGTATTTTTGTAAAATGAAATCATTAATAATATATGATATTATTATTGAATGATAAAATAAAGAGGAAAATAATTAATTAAAGGAGTTTAATAAATTGTAGATGCACATAAGACTTCGTAAAAGAGTTCCTAAAATCTTTTGCACATAGTCTGTAATAATGGGTAAGATGAAGCCATTTTGATAAAAAATAAAATGTTATTAGACTATAAGTATTATAATAATGAAATAATATTTATGGATCACTTGGAGAATTTATTTTAGGCCTTAAATGAAAGTTATCTATGCAAAAAACCACTAAGAGTGATTTCTACACAACATCTAGACAAAAGGCCTTAGAAACCTAGTTTTTATGCAAAGTTAAAATTAAATATGTTTTATAGTGGTTATGGATCTCTCATATCTAATTTGGATGTATTTGGAGTTGATTTGTGAAATTAAGTTGAAGTTTGTACAGAAAAGTCCAATGTTATGCCTTCTACATATGGCCATTTTGGAAAGGGTCTAGACTGGATATAATTGGTGCCCAAATTAATTAAATAATACATAAGCCATCTAAATTAATTATCCATAATTTCTAGAGTCCTAAACCTATTATACTGATGCTTTTAACCTAAGGTATAAAATATTAAGTTTAGTGGGATTTGAGGGAACTTTTCTCTACCTCATTCTTCTATCTCTAGCCAAATTCCTCTTCTAGTCACTAAGAAATTTTAATTATTGTTCACCAAGATATTTTTGGTTATTTTCCTTTTCTTTTTTGTGGACTTCGAATTAGAAGTATTCTCCATTGGACACTATGGTTTTTGACAACACGGTGCGATAAAATTCAACTGATCAATAACCCTCAAGGTGAATTTTGAATTTCTCTAGTTAGGAATATGTAATTTTGTGGAAAGATTATAGATTAATAGATTTAAAATTTTAATTTTCTATCTATATGAGATGCGTGATTAGTTTAAATCCTTATAGGTTGTTGTTTCCAAGTTATTCTTAGTTATTTTGCTCTTTTATGGTATGGACTTTGCAGTGTAGGTGTTCTCTTTTGGACATTGTGATTACAACAAGCCAGTGCAAGGAAAATCAACTGCTCAACAACCTTCAAAGTGATTTTTTGAATTCTTTTACATAAAACTATAATTTGATGGCAAGATCGTTATATTAATGGATTTAAAATTTTCAATTTTTGCCTTATATGTGATGAATGATTTGGGCTTAAGTCCCAATAGGTTGCCTTTAGTTTCACAAGTTAAGAGGTGTCCTATTAAGGGATAAATTATGATAGTTTAGGTTGCACGAGAAAATGCCATTGTTGTAACTAGCATAGCCACTCAACCATATATAGGCTTTTATATTGCTATTTTGAAAACTCAACACAAGTTAAATCCTAAGGTGGCTATACTGATACACAACATGGACTATTCGCCAGGCATAAAGCTCGGGGTTTGTAGTCAAGGTATCACAAAATTTTCAAATTTTAAAAGGCAGAACACCAAAAAAATGCCTACAATACATCTATGGGAAGATAAGGACAAAAAAAAGCCCACAGGCTCCTCTGGAACTATATTTTGCTCCTAATAGTCCCAGTAGAAGGTACATTATTATTATTATTATTATTATTATTATTATTATTATTATTATTATTATTATTATTATTACCATCATCATCATCATCATCATTACTGCTGCTGCTGCTGTGTATTTATCTTACCATTTATGTTTTTATTTAATTATTTACTTCACATAATTTATTTATTTATTTCATGTATTTTATTTTATCATTTCAAGCACTTGATGTATATCTGTAAGTGCAGTTTGGTGAAAATAGTATATTTTAGATATTTTAATATGTAATTAAGTATTTTCCCTTTTTATGTCCTTTCATTATTCTAGGTTTGTAATAAAAAAAAGGTTTTTGATTACTAAAAGGAAAATGTCATACAAAAATATTGATACTAAATAATTGGAATCTTTATTATTAAATCCGAACCAATATCTTATTGTATGCCATAAAAATCAAATGTAAATAATAAGTTTTTGTAAATAATTTTTTAAATAGTTAATTAACACGAGAATTTTTCTGCCAAATAATTTTTTTATAAATATGCATATAAGAATCAATGTTCCTGCCAAAAAGAGATCATAAATAAATCACTCATTTTATGTATGCTTATTTATTGCTTATTGGATAATATTTATGCCATTATTTTACTATATATATATATATATATATATATCATTTTTTGTTGCTTTCCAAATGTGATTGAGTGTGCTTTTACTTTTATATGCATGATTATTCGTTTGAGAAGATGGATAACATAATGAATCTAAAAGTTCAATCATATTTCATTGATCAAAGCTATAAATAAGAGTGAGATTTTGAATCGTCTCTGATTTTGACCTCATAAGGTTAGAATACTATTTTTCAATTTTCTATTAGGTTACGACTCCTTTTTACTTACCTTTTGGTGCCCAATAAGATGCATATAATGGTCGATTGCCAACAATGGAATTGGAATACCCCGAAATGCTATCTTATGTCTTTTTAAGGCTTGAGACTCCACTAATTGGGTTGAATCTCTTTACCATTGTGAAGCGACCGATCATCAAGATATGAGATCTCCATCGGGCCATATGACACCCTATGCCAAAACTTAGGCCTAAATGCTAGTATGCTATTTTTACTAATGTCATATGGTTACTTTATATCAGTTGGTTCTTTATTAATGGTTAAGTTTTCAATTTAATTTCAGTGTCGAATGTTACTATTTATTTGGTAAAAATTTAGGTAGCATAACGGTTAAATCATGTTACCCAAACCTGCAAATTATCAAATTACACTCCTAATAATCATCCTTCATCCTTTAGTACTACATCAATAACTCAAGCACTTTAAAATCAACTCACAATCCATGGTCACAACATACATCACATAACCATAGATTAAGCATCATGTTAATATACTTAACCATATGTTTACTAATGTTAAATATTCATTAAGCTTATAAACTTTACATAGCCATCCAAGTCCCACTTGTACATGCCATCCAAGTTTCCTCTTCTCCCTGCCATTGATTACCTGTCCCCTGTGTGTAGTCAAACAAAACTACGCACTAAGCAATGAAGTTTCCTAGTGGTGGATATACTACACAAATATCATTTATATAAATAATGTTCTATAAATTTTCCCTCTTCCCATTAGTTAGTGTTTATTATCTTTTACTTCCTAATTAGACATTAAATCCTTAAATTGCCATTTGATCCTTAATACCACTTGCCTTTACTTATTTCACACTTATTACTTAGCTAAAATGGTAAATTATAATTTAGTCCCTAAACTTTCCTTTTTACACATATTGCATTACTTTTCACTAATTTTGATTCTTTTTGCTTTATTTGGCTTCTATTTTTCTTTAAACCTAAATTTATGTTTAAGTCCTTATATTTACTCATATAGTGGTAAATTAAAGTATGGTCCCTAAAAATTTTCTTTAATTGCAATTTTATCCTTTTTATATATTTGACCATCTTAACTCCTTTAACCACATTTTCAATGCAAATTTATGATTTTACCCTTATTTTCTTACGTAATTACATGTGTACCCCTTTCATTGATTAATTACATTTTCACCCTTCTCACTATTTTATTTCACATTTGACATCTTGTTAGGTATAATTTATCATTTAATCTCTATTTTTTTTATAAAATTACAATTTTTCCCCTAACGGTGCCTAATGGGAACCATCAAATCGGTATGTAGGATAAGGATTACAATGATCATGAATGAACTAAAGAGGCCACTTGATGTTACCTAACTACTCCAGGGTGTATTGAGGGATCACTTAGGGTGATCAACTCCTTATTTATAAATCTAGTGTGTGTTGAGGGATCACTTGGGGTGATCAACTCCTCAACTATATACTTAGTGTGTGTTGAGGGATCACTTAGGGTAATCAACTACTCAGCTATAAGTCTAATGTGTACATCAATCCAAAACATCTCATTATTTTACCATGACATTTATTTCTATAGCTAGCCATCATGCCCTAAAAGTGTAGATTAATCATTGTATACTACGGGTGATTACTTTTGTTCATTTTATGTCATGTGTACACATAACTTTTTAAACTTTCCACATTGTGTAACCATTCTTATTTGTTCATTTCTCATTCATTCACACTCATTATACATTGATTCACATTAACCATAAATAATAACATCCAAATTTGATAAAAATGTAGCATTTTCACTATGTGCACCATTCGGCCATGTAATGTACATAAGCATACATGATGTTTTGTCATGCATTATTATATCTTATATGTTCCTTTAATCACTTTGAATCTTTATGTAAAAATATACATCCAAATTCTACTTGTAACCTTTTAATAGACAAAGATCACCATTATGACTAACTTATGTACATTATGTAAACTACAATTAAAGGTTCTAATTCACTTACTAAATGCCTTTGTCATTGTAATGTTCAAATTATGCCTAATAGCCTATTGATTGTACAATTATTGCACAACTACCTTAAAGATATCATACGGCCACCTTAGGTTATCCCATTTTTTGGTTGTTTTCTTCACTAATTTTTATTCTTTACATGTTAATTCATCATTTTATCAATATATGTTAAATTATTTCACATTTATACATAAGTTTTCATAGTTACATAATGTAAAATTAAGCTAAAATTTAAGGATTTAAATAAAATTGAGTATAGAATTGTATTCACTAACCTCAAAATGGATTGAAATCACCTATTCTTCCCTTTTCTTGCCTTTTCCCTTTGTGTTCTTCTTCTCACCTTAAAAATATCCTTTAGGCCGAATTGAAATGGAAGGGAAGGAAATTGTGAGTTTATATCATAATTTTCAACACATAATTAATCATAAATGACTCTAATAATGAATTTCTATAATTTTATAATTAATAAAAACCCTAAATAATTCTAACAAAATCTAATAAATTTACCTAATTAGGTCAAATATATATCATAAAAATCTACACTTTCTAAGCTTTTTTTTGCTCCAATCTTATTGCTATGTTGAAAAGGAAGTTTTCTTGGTATCTAGATAAAATTTTGGCTTAAAATATGGTAGAATTTGAGAAGCGAGGAAAGAAAAATTGTGGAAGGGAAAAATGAAGGTTAATTGGTTTTGCTATGGAAGAAGGGGAAAATGATAGATTTTTGGGGATATTTGGAGAGAATTATCCACTTTTTTATTTTTTTCTTTTAGTGTACCAAATGAAGGGCCAAGATTTGATTATTTACTATTTAATCTAATGATTTATTTTTAAGCCTTCTGTCATCACCACATGCATTTCTACAATTTTCTAGCCTAATTTCTATATGAAACTGATTATAGCCTAATTCCTAATGACATATATGCCTTTGAACAAATAAAAAATGACCATTAACCCTATTAACTAAATTAACCTTCATTTTTTCCCTTTGTCAAAGTCTGATGTTCCCCTTATCAGAATTATCTAAACTTTCTCCCTATATGTAAAAACATATGTATAAAGCTGTTTTTAAAATTTCATGTCATTTTGATATCATTTAGATATACTTCAAGCTCTAGAGGTAAAATTAGCCGGTCCAAAATCTAAAAATTCAAAATTGTTAGAAAAATTATTTTTCACTTAAAAATATTCATTTAGGCTATTTCTAATGGGTCTATAAAATGAGAATAATTTTTGAATGTCTATGAAATATTTTAGAGCTCGATCAAATTTATGATCAACTGAATAATGGTATCGGGAAATTTCTTAACTGTCTATTTTGGAGACCTATCTCAGCTCAATTTCTTCTCAAATTATACCATCAAAATTAATTTAATACATATTATCTCATATGATAGTTAAATAATAGGCTTCTAAGTAGGTCACCTATCCTAAAATTTTCCTAGGTTATATACGTTCAACATTTAAGCACTTATGAATTCAACTGTATTATGCTAATGTAATCACTTTAGATACCATTCTAATATTACTATTCATGGTCAGGAATGTAATATTCACAGCATATAAAATTTCAGGGCATTATAGGCCGACCCTAAAAGTAGGTCTCAATAAAAAGACGAAATGGCCTCTCTATCCAAGAGGTCTTTAGTGTCACTCTTCTCCCTTTACACTCAAAAGGAATCTAGGAAGGGCAAGCAATCGAAAAGGGTATGCTTACATCATAGTATTGTCTTCAATAATATGGATCTACCATTAGTCCACTACTGTGAAGTGCCACGACTCGCTACCACAGTTAATGTCATTATGGCTAGCAATTTACATCCTATACTTCTAATTTGACCATTAGTCACTAAGGGCAAAGCAAATTATCATTCAAATTCACAATTTTTCATATCCAAAACTTATTATTTTTTATAGTTTCTTGTACTTCCTCATGCATATATCATGTATGCATCCATTTGGCTACATCCCCTAACATGTCATGTCATAATTTACATTGTTTTTCACATTTTCTCATCATACGTTAGTATATAACCTATGTACCTTGTACAATAATTATTAAATATCACTTATTTATTACTTATTACCATTTTTCATCAAATTATACATATATATCCCTATAGGTACAATCCAGCCACCGTATGTTTATAACCTTACATGTATTTTTAAGTGTGTTTTGGAGTTTATATACTATTAATTTAGTGTGTTTTATGTTTAAGTTTAATATTTTTTGAAATTTTATTATTTAATGTTGATTTGTGTTGATTTTGTAGAATTAAATTTCAAATTTTGGAAATCAACTTGGCTAGGATGAGGATTAGTTTAGCCAGGTCATTTAAAGGAACTTTCTCTTCATCCAATAGTTGATGACTAAGCTGGGACACCTTAGTGGCTTGATCGGGTCACCTGTGAAATATGGGAGGCAAAACCTGATAACCTAGATGGGACACCAAGTGGCTACACCAGGTCAATTTAAAGTGTTGTATAAATTTGGAAGATTTTTAGCTGCTCTTTGACTCCTAGTTGCAGCTGGACTTCTATTATTTTAGGTCTTTGAGTGTTTTATAAGGAGATATGAATAGTTAGAATATAATTCTATCAAGTTAGACTTAGATTATTCATTCTAGCATTTTTTTTTTTTTGCTTAAAGATATTCTCATAGGGTTAATTCAAGCTTTTTCTTCTGGTTTTTCTAAGAGTTAAAGACTAAGTTAGAGTTCACCTTATGAGTATAGTATTTGGTTTTTCATTCTTATATTCAATTTCAATAATGAACAATGAGTAGTTTCTTTCTTTTATTGAGGGAAACTTGAACCATTGATTTCTACTATTATGGCTATTGATTGAGCTTAAATTCAATATAAGTTCATTCTTTCATAATTCATTTACTTATCTTTATCTTTTACTATATTTTAATTTGTGTTTGATGTATCAAATAGATGATTAAATGTGAATTTAAGTATTAATCAATGATACATATGATTTTTCTCTTATATATTTATGTTTATATATTTTTGTGTTTTGGAAATTGAGATAGGATTTTATAATCATAAGTGTATTGAGTTAAAGAATTTGAATTATGAATAGATTAAAGTTAGATTTACCAAAAAGAGATTTAAATGAGATCTAGGAATTTAAATCAGGATTTATGCTAAAAATTTGATTGTTCTTATTCAGAAAATCTAATAGTCTAAAATGATATTCTGAATAAGATATCTGAATTTAGTTTAATTTTCCATAACAAGCATATATTACATAGAATCGAGTCAATTTCAGTAAGAGGAAAGGTGGATAGTTCCCTTAATAAAAGTATTTAGTCATTAATTTTTATCACTAATTTAATTTATATTTTTTTATTGATTTTAGTTTAGTTCTTTATTTTTAATCACTTAATTATTTAACTTAATTTAGTTTAGTTAATAATCACATTCTAAAACTTGGCTATTCTTTCACACAATCTTTATTTCAAAATCTAAAACTCACAATCCCTTGGGTATAATATTTGAGGATCTTAATTATATTTTTCTATATTACTAATTGATCTAGTACATTTGCTAGATATCAGTCAAGTTTTTTATGTCGTTGCCATGGATTGGCATTTATTTTAGATTTTACAGTGTATATTATGTGTTATTCTTTTTTTATTCTCTATTCTTTTATTTTTTTCTTTATTTATTCTTTTATTATTTTCAAGTGTCAATAGTGCTGGGTAAAAAGTGACCCAATCATACGTATTAACCCTAAAATTAAGAAGACATTGCGTAGATAGAGAAGATAATAGAGAGCAAATATGACACCTCTCAATAACTAACCATTGCTTGGAAGGTAGGACATTCAGAATCGAATTCAAGGAAATCTAAATTCATTTCAAGTTCCAGGAAATGTGATGAGTCCAAACACAATTCAGGATTTTGCCAGTCCTAGGTGGAACAAGGAGCACAGGACCATCATGCTATGTGACACCTTTATACCTCCTAGAAAGAATATAAGAGTGCTATAAGCCTTACCAAATACATAATGTTAAAATTTATCTTTCAATTTTGGGTTCTATATGTCTTTTAGTTATGCCTTCTCACACATTACATTAACTTTTTCAAATGCATACAATTCCCATTTATGACATATTCAAACACATATATTAACTCATGAAGCTTATAAAATATTTACATTGCTTGTTCATTACATATCATTTACATTATATAATATATAAAAAATGACCATATACCAAAAATAGTCTTCAAGCCTTGTTCCTAATGGCCTACAGATGTTGACTTAAAAATTGACACCTTTAGTCTACACCTAAATACCTACACAGGAAGAACACCTATATCGAGTAATGGCTCAATAGGGAGTAAAACAATGCAATTGACTTCTTGACGAAGTCTCAAACATAAATAATATGATATGCTAATGAACCAAATATAATAACATGCCTTATCGTGTCACAATACACATACACTTATAGTAATAAGCTCATGCATTAAGGAATATCTCAATATCACTTATCAGTCATACTAACAATATCAGTAAGAGACATTAGCATTATAATGAGACACAATAGCATTTACACTGCTAATCACTTATCATTATACATCAATCAAATCACTTTCATCTCCTGAATTTCCATTGATGGTGGATAATAGGAACAAACATTAGATACTGGCAAGCAGTATCAAACACTAGAGATATAAGTCTCAAGTCATTGGATACCAATGGGTATCAGAATACTATACACTTTTTAGTGCCAATACTAGCAGCTATAACCACTATTCCTTACAAGAATACCTATCTATCTCCTACTATACGAAATTCAGGCTTACAATAAGGCTATGGTCACTCAAGAATATCAGATTGAATACATTTAGGATTATAGAGTTAATAAAAACAATTGAGCATGTACAAGATCATGAAATAATCCATAATCAATTATGCTTAAGATACACTTCAATATGGTTATCATTTGTTATGTAACATGTAACACTATGCATATCATTAATCACGGACACTCACATTCATTAATTGAACAAATTCATATACTTATATTCCTATGTGTTAAAGTTTAGTTTATAACTTTATTTCAATATTTTATTATGCTCTACTTACATTTCATGTCACATATTACTTTTGTTTTTATGTTCAAAATGCTCTAAATGTATTTGAAAAAGTTCAAATGAGTTTCGATAGTTTTTCGGGACATAAAACTCTAGTTTGGCCTAAAAAAAAGAGTATTTTAATAGGCATGTGGGCTTTCCCTACCGAGTTGATTGTCTTTATTCTAATAGTTGGTTTCTCGATAAGGATGAGAGGGTTTCCTTATAGATTTAATTGGTCCTATTCAATCTAGTGGTTTATGACTTGGTCGGGATGATAGGTCATCCCTACTGAGTTGACTATTTCCCAATTGGTAGCTATTCTACCTTACTTTGTGATGAATTTTAGGCATAGAAAATGGAATTTTTGGGAAAAATGTTTTTCGACAAAGTTGTTTCTTTGGATTTTTAGTTTCCATAACATTAAAAAAACTCCATTCTGACTTTTAAATCTCAAGATATTCACAAAATAGTAAAGACTATTCTAAATGATAGGGCAGCAGGGGTCACTCAACTTTAAACTATATTATAAAGGCCTTAGAGGTAGAATTAGGTTCCAATTTTTTCTACAAAGTTATAAAGATATGTATTATCTTTCATCTCCAACTGGAATAACTTTATTTTTACATCTATGGAAAGAGTTATGGTTTCTACACTAAAATTGATTCAAGTAAACCTAGGACAGATTTTCACTAAGTCATTCTAATCATTCTTTTGATTAATTTATTCATTATTTATGAACTCTAACATCAAATATAGTTCTTTTACAATGTATTAAAAACCCTAAATTAATTTAAACATATGCAAATAAAATAGGAACTCCCATACCTCATTATTGATCCAAATTAGCTCATTTAGAGCTCCTCCTTCTCTTTCCCTTTGTTTTTGCTAACTTTTCCAACGAAAACACATCATAAATACACATATATATCCAATATAATCTATGATTCTAGATTCTCTTGTATGGAATAAATAAATGATCAAATTTGAGCCAAAATCCTAGAAAAAACTCACTTAAATTAGCTAATATACATAAGCCCTTTTTAAGTAAAACTATATGCAATAGAGTGGTATGGAGAAGAAGAAAAATTATTGGAGGTTGGCCAACCTATAAAATGGAATATTTCTTCCCTTTTTTCCTGCTTTCTCTTCACTTTTTCTAGAGAAGACACATGCCATAACCTAACTGGCTCACTTGTCACCCTAAAGTACTTTACATTTTACCCCCTCCAATTAATCTTAATTAACAATTACCCATTATACTAACTCTTTTTATATATTATTCCCCATTTCTTTAATTATATTTTACATTTACCCTAAATTTACAATTTATGAAATTACCCTTCACTTTTACATTAATATCAATTACGTCTCAATTGCATAATTAATTATTCCTTCATAATGAAACTTTTTCAACCTCTTATTTAACTATGTACTAATCCTACTAGGATATACTTTAGGCCTCACATGCTACCTTAAAATAATCATTTTGAGTTAAAGCTAACAATGATAATAATGGTGCAGAAAAATTAATTTTTTGGATCGAACATTAAAGACCCAACTCAACACTTAGATATTTTTTTGGAGATAAGTGACACGGTGCAGATCCAAGGACTTTCCATAGATGTTATTCGACTGAAATTGTTTCCTTAATTACTCTTATTGATAAAGCGAGGGACTAGTTACAGATGTTGCCCAATCAATCTATTTGGTCTTGGGAGCAAATGCAGGAGAAATATTTAGTAAGGTTCTTTTCACCTACCAAGATGGCTAAAATAAAAAACAACATATACAATTTTTAGCAACTCCATAAGGATCCCTTTCATAAGGTTTAAAAGAGGTTTAGGAGACTTCTTAAAAAATGTCCCCATATGAAATAGTTATGTATCAACTAATGTCTATTTTTTATGCAGATGTTAATCAGATAACTAAATCTCTTTTAGATGTAGCTTCAGGTGGCAGTTCATGAATAAAGTTCTAATGAGGCATTCTTTTTACTAGATGAAATGGCCATGAATGAGGCATAATAGGCTAGCACAAAGGCCATAACCAAGAGATAATGTGTGCATAGTGTGATGAAGTAGCCATGCTAAGAGCTCAAATCGAACTTCTCAAGAAAGAGTTAAATGGACTCAAAGTACAAAATGTTGTTACTGTTTCTTAAGAAAATAATGATTTTGATGAGCTACTATATCATGTGAGTTGAAAGTGAAAGAGGCTTATAACTAAGGAAGTGGAGATGTAAATGCAATCCATGACTTTAAGAGAAATGACCTTTACATTAACCAATACAATTCAGGTTGGAAGAACCACCCGAATTTCTCTTGGAGGGATGGAAGCTAAGCTTTATCTTCTAATAACCAAGTGAGAGCTCCATTCAACCCAAACATAAGTCATTAAGGTAGCCTAATTCCCACTTACCATCTGACCTACCAGCCCTCAGTAGACAACAGCCTAGATATAGCCTCAACTTTCTCTTTCATCTTCTTAAAGGCTGGATCCTCACCACTAGAACCTCTAATCCTCATATTCAACATAGGAGGGACATAGTCTTCATCTTCCTCTTAAATGTAGTCATTTTTAGGATCATGTCTCTTTTCTCTCCTTAGTGGATCTCTAGGCATGCTAACATCTGCTGCGGTAGTGTTCCCTATATGCGTCGGCTTTACTATCTTACAAGTGGGTGCTACAAGTTGAGTTCTAGCATTTGGTATCACAGAGGCCACCAATCTACCAATGATAACCAGCAGTCTTTCCTCAAACTCTTGAAGATGCCTATCTAGACTCCTATCCAACTTATTCCTCGTCATTGAGGTCTTAACCACATATGTAATTAACCTTTCTCTCAAAGAGGGCAACCTCTTAGTTTCATTAGTAACTCTTCTAGTCTCATTCAATTGTTCCTCTTTCATATCTAAACTTGTTTCCTAACTACTTGCACTCAACTTTGAATTGAGCTCTGAACCTAACTCTAGACTTGAGTTGGACTTTAGTAGCAAAAATGTTGGTTTATGAATAAAACAACCATCTAACCCTCTAAACCACCTAGATAGACTCTAGTTGCAATGATAGACAAGCATCCATCAAGGGTTTTTCCCATCTGTAACTCGCAAGACAAAACAGAATGCAAAAATAAACACCAAAATCATGTAAGATCATATCTAACCTTAAATACATAATTGTTAGGACCTAAAACATGCTAAAACAATGCTATAACCTTAAATCATAACTCAATCACAATAAAACCCATTAAATTATAGAATTACAGAATAAAAGAAAAACTTAAAATTATACAACAATGGAGGAATTTTTATTTAATCATGCTTTTAATATGCATATTAATCCAAATTTGTGTCTCGTCACACTTTAAGCATGTAAGTCAATCAAACACAACATTTAAACATAATTATTTCAACAAACATTAAAATGATCATGTATGGCACATTTTAGAGAGAGAAAATAAAAAAGAGAGCTTAGAATATTAGCCTCAGAAGATATTCTAGCTTTAAATTTCTTATAGTCTAGATCTCCACTTTGATTGTAACACCCTAATTACATAATTGAGAAAAATTCATAAACTTAGAAAATGTAAAGATTAATTAGTCACTTATAATTTTGTCTTGAATTAGGAAGCATAAGCCTCTTTCCATTGCCTTTGTCTCTTAGAACACTTCCTTTTTCTTCACCACCTAAATGACCAGCCAAATAAACCGTAGTTTTCTTCATTTTCTTGTTCTCAAATGCCAAATCCAAGCTCATAATCAAATTCTACACCTCAAAATCTATGGAAAAACATTAAAAAATCATTTTAAAACACTAAAATTCTCAAGTTTCAACTTACCTCTCTTACTTTCTTCACTTGATTTTTTCACTTCCTTAGCTCAAATCAAACAATAAAAACTATTTTGGTGATATAAAGAGGTGGGAATACAATTCTCAAGTTTGAATTTATGGAGAATTTAAAGTGATTAAGAAGCAAATGAAAGGGAGAGAGAGAGAAGGGTTGGTTTGGCCAAAGGAGAGGAGGAGGCTGTTGTGATTTTTTGGAGATTTCTCCAAATTTTTCACTCATTTATGCTCCTCCCATGGGCCCAAAATTGGGCCAAAATGATGGGCTTTGCCTAATTAACTCTAAAGGCCCAATTTAGGCCCCTAAAAGTCCAATCAAATTTCTCTCATTTTCAGCTATTAAATTACTCCAAAAATAAATTTATTACTCTTATCACATCAAAAACAGCTAGCACATAAACTTTTGGCTCAATCAGAGTCCTTTATCGGTCCGATTTAAACTTATAGGTCCGATTCGACAACTGTTGGTATCATCGAAAAATTCCATTCTCATCACAAAAATATTCTACATAAAAATTCGTATAAACATGCTAAATCTGGCAATTTTTGGAATTCGTTTACTATTTTTAATTATTTATGCAAAATCAAGTCACCTTCCTTACCAGGAAAATTGACTCACTACCTTTTTCGTATTTTTGACCTTTGGAGGCCCATAAGACCTCAATTTTACTTTAAATTTCAACCTCAAACTCACCATGACCCGTACTTTTCGATGGTTTAATAAAATATTTTTGACTTTCGAGTGTCCTTCTAGGCCCGAAAAGCACTATTCACCATCGAAAGGTATTGTTCACGGCTGACCTGGTATTTAGCCCATTACACTGATTGTGTTCCTTATTTTTCAAAAAATCAAATGATTATATGTTATATGTGTGTGTGTGTTTGGATCAAGAGATTGATAAAGAAAAATCTTCTTAGAGAGAGAAATTATTTTTTCTTTTTCCCTAAGAATTACCTCTATATTCCCAAGTGATCCTCCCTCAAAAACCCTAAAAAATTTCCCTTTTTTATCTAAGGTGGAGTTGGAGTTGGATTACAACTCCAAATTTCCAAATCCGGATATATTTCCCTATCAAATCCAAATGGAAATCCTTTAAAAACTTATCTTTCTTTTTTTTAATTCCAGAAATGTGGAAAATCTAGAAAAAAAATCTATAAATGGGCATCGCTCAAGTGAGAATCCTAGAATTACAAAAATGCCTCTATGTTAACCTAAATAGGAGAAAGAAGGCCACAGACGATCATCCCTCACATTAAAAGATGATTGTCTATCACCTATGAAGGCCAAAATCAAGGTTTTTCGTGCTCTTTTGTTAAAATACTTGAGAAACACTTGAAAAATCAAAAAATCTTCAAGAAAACTTTGAGAAATTCACAACCGGAGCTTTGAGATCCAAACCTAGTGTCAATAATATACTATTTTCTCATCATTAGATCTATAAGAGGTTTCATGGAAGTTGAATTTCTACCATGGAGAAAGGAAGAATAAAAAAAAGATACGCCCTTCATGTTTAATGATATTTTTAGCTTATATATATCCCCAATTGATGCTATGATTAATGCTTGTACTATTTAATCAAAGGACCCAAAATAAGCCATTTGTCATCCTTCTATTGGTTCAATTTTTTTTTGTCAAATTTTTATAAAAATATATCAAAAAAATGGAAAATTATTTATTTATGTATTTGTAAATTTTTAGGTCAAAACTAGGTTGTTCTGGTAAATTTTTCAGTTCGGTGTTACATTTACCGATTCAATAAATCACTTTTATTTCAACTGTATTTTCATTTTTAAAATCCAAAACTTTCATTTTTATCATTTATAGTCATCCTCCAGAGTCAAATAAATTTTTAGAAGTCCCAAAGAATGTTTTTCACTTAAGTCAAACTCCGAGTCAACTAGTGTACTATTCATATTGAATCTGCTACTTATTTTCATTTTCAAATTTTGAGATCCTATTAACCTCAATTTCACTTCAAATTTCACCTTTGGACTTCTAATGAATTGTACTTTCAAATACTAAAAAAATGCATAATATTCCCGGGTAGTACTATTCACCTTGGGTTGCAATATTCATAGGTCGGAAGGTACTATTCACATAGTTAAATTTTTTTGAGCATTATAGGGATTGATTTTAATATTGACAACATATCCATTGCACCAGTTACCATTGCTATCTTAAAGTAGTCCACCCAAATGGCATCACCACCCAAATTAGAAATCGAAGCATAAGAGTTTAGCTTTACATAATTCAAAAGAGGATAAGTCCAAACAACATTGACATGTTCTAGACTTAAACTATCAATAATATCTAGCAATTAAAGTAGGAATTAGCAAAAGTTATAACATCATTAACTAAGAAGAAATGTGGTGTACACTTCTCTTTGAAAATGATTTTGTTTTTATTTCTCCAAAGCTACCAATAGTAGGTTATGAATATATCATGCAACGAGAATCCATAGGTGTGTAGACTATGAAAATTAATATTGAAATTTACCCATGAATTTAAATCATTAGCTATCATAAAGGGATAAACAAGCAAAATATGAAAAATTATAACCTAAAAATGTACCGTAAATAACATAGACCCATAAGGCATGAAGAACATCTTACACATTATTCCTACAAATCAAGCACTCATCAAAAAAGGTAAAATGCCTTCTTTTCCTCTTTGATTTGATCATAAGCCCATTTTTAAGAGAGAGCCAGAGGAACATCTTGATTCATTGTTTCACTTTTAAACCCTTTTTTTCCAAATGACATCATTATCTTCATGAAAATAGCCACACAAAGAAAGGTAAGTTGATTTAATCGTGAACTCACATAAGGAGGATAGAACCTAAAAAATTTGAGTCGACACCAACTTGTGAAGAAAAAAGGCAAATTACAGCAATTCTAATCAAAATATTTTAAGTAAAAAAATCTCAAATAAATTCCAATTCCAACTGTCAATGTCAACTGTAAAGAAAGCAACAGACTTATTAATAAAATTTTTTGGAATTTGCATATAAGCAAAATTAAAGAGAGAAGTATCAATACTAGGTGTAGACATCGTGACCTGAGGTAGCCTAGATCAAGGTTACTCGATGATGAGGAAACAAAATATTGCTGACAATAAGGTTCGGATCTCGAAGTTTCGATCATATTTTTTTCAATTTTTTTGAAGATTTTCATGATTTTACAAACAATTTAAAAAAAATTCCAAGTGTTTTAGCAAATTGTGTATAAAAAGTAGATTCTAAATAGTTAGTGGCGATAAATGGCCATCTGTCACCTGAGGGGTGCCCGACTCTCTCTCCTATATGGTTTAAACCAAAGGCTTTTTAGTAATTTTAGGGTTTAGTGATTAGGGACACCAGTCCCTCATCGAGGGGCACCTGTCCCTCACTTGAAACCCATGTTTTCCTATGATTTTCTCAGTTTTAAAATATGAGAGTTATCTCCAACAGATAAGGTGGGATTTGGGGGATTTAATCTCCAATTTTGAGGGATTTTTATGTTTTATTTCAATTAAAACTCTCCCTTAGGTATTTAAACCTAAATCTAGGGTTTTAAGGGTGAGAAATTATTTTGGAAAGAGCCACCATTTAGAGAAGAAGAAAAGTTTCTTTCTTTCTTTAAAAAATAAAGCTCCATAATTCTAGCAAAACACACCATAAAAAATAATTTTTCATAATCATCTTTGAGATCAAGGAATGTTTATCTGAGCAAGAGATCTAAACTACAATCGCGATAAAGTCAAAATATCTCTTGAATGTAATATTCAAAGCCCTTTTTTCATTTTCTCTCTCTAGATTTTTTACTCATGATCATTGATTTTCTATGCATGCCTATGCGCTTTAATTATTTCGTTTGAATGGTATGCGTACTTAGTGTAAATGTGTTTCATTTTTGGATCATTTAAATTGTCAGAGGCATGTTAATAGTATGTTAAGCATGGTATTCCTCCTTTGTTACACTATTTAAGCTTTTATTTTGTTCTTTTAATCCTGTATGTATATAGTATTTTGCATGATTTAAATTGTATAAATGTATGCCATAGGCTAAAAACAACTTCTACATATTTTGCTGCATTTTTTGCTCTATTTCTACACTTTTTATTTTTGTCTAATGGTGATAAATGGGAAAAAGGTGAGAGGGATGCCCTTCCCTCACCTGAGAGACGAGATGTCCCTCCTTCTTTTCCCTGTCTATCCCTTACTCCCCATTTTGGCAATCCCTCACTATATTTGGCCATCCCTGGGCAATATTTTAGGTAATATTTCATGTAATTTTTGCCCTTTTATTATTTTTTACATTGTGTATTTAATTAATATGATGTTCATGCAGATTTGCTATAATTTCACTTCTATACAACATGTTTTCATGTACCTGGAATTATTTTTGCACATGTAAATATTTTATGATTATTTTATTATTTGTTATATGCCAATTATTTTCCTTTTGTGATGATTTTTTAAGTAATTTGATACATTTGTGTCGGAGGAGTAATGACTTTTTTTTTGCATGGGAAATTATGTTGCCTATTGGTCTCCACCCCCGATGATTTTTGCATTATTTTAATTATTTATTTATTTTAGCTTTTCTTTTGTGATTATTTATTGTTTATTTTTATCTTGGATGGGGTTGTAATAACTAGTTTAAAAAAGGATTTTTTCGATCACGCTTAAATAAAAAGACTCTTAAATGTTTTATACTTAATAGATTGGGTTTTTTTTTAATAAAAAAGTACCAAAGTCCAACTTTTTAACCCAAAAATTCATGTAATATGATAAAAAAGCCTTTTTTAAATGTATATAAATGAACCAATATTCCCAACCCTAATTGATTCCCCAGTTCATGTATGTATGATTCTTCTTTTATATTATTTTATTGAGGATTATTTTCTTATGTAATAATTTTTAAGTAGGATTTTATTTTAAGTGTTTATTTACCACTTTTTGTTTGAATGGAAATTTTACTTATTTCTTTCGTAAATACATCATGTGAGAGAGGGGAGAGCATTAATTTTAAAACTTAATTATAAACCAACACCTAACCAAAGCACCTAATAAGAGGGATCTTTCGAACATTGATCTTTGATCAAGCATCAAAATGAGGTCGAGAATCAATTTCCAATGTTCTATTGGATGGTGACTCCATGATACCTATCTCTTTGAGCCCACTTGTAGATGCCTTTCATGGGTTAACCATCAGTAATAAATTGGGCTTGACCCTTTTTATTACAAAATGGCTAGTTTATGATAAAAATGAGCCTCCTCCGATCTCAGGCTCTAAAAGTAGGCCTTTAAGAGTCGAACCTGGATCAACGAGATGGCTTTGATTCATGTCATAGTGATGACTCTATTAGGGCGCAAAGAGGCCTTACTTTGAAAAGCATTTTGGTTAAGTTGTTTATAATGAGGTATTGTTATTAATCTTAATTCCTTTCTAAATTGCATTCCTTGCATTCGTCTTAGAGCCTTAGAATTAAGTTAGGCATCCTTTTTTAGCCTTGGTATTATCATAAAGCATGCCTTACATTCACTCAATGTAGGAATGTGTCAAAGAGACCCACTAGCCTAACTCCAGTACCAATCGATATATAAATTGGTGATCCATCGGTCGTTATTCTTGTGATGAGCTAGATTTATTGGTAGGAACCATGCTTGGGTAGCCCTAAAGTTTCATCACCCATTAACTTAAGCCTATGTAATGATGGTAGCAAATTCCCCTAGGTTGTATAACTATAATAATCTTTTGTTAGTTATATGGACCTTTACATATTGACAAAACTCCAACAAATTAAGAGGGTACAAATCAAAGGCTGCCATATCCCGGTGGACCCAACCTAATTTGTATGAGCTAGTCAAAATAAATATCGATCAAAATTGATATGCATGTAATTTCAATTAGAGAAGTTATGTTATCGATTATTTATCGTGCATTATGCGCATCCATTGGGTACCCCGTTAACCTATAGGCTAAGTTCAACTAGAAAAGAGATTGTAAAACCTCCTATGTTGGAGTAATAAGGTTGGAAGGATATTATTATACTTGTATGTGATTGTGATTGATATCTAACTAACTCATACATTACACCCATGCATCATGTATATGCCATGCAGATGCATCATTTACCATATATCACTCCTAACTCCTGATTCTTGCAGCCATTATAGACTCATCTAGGTGGTCTAGAGGGTCAGATGGGAATCTAGTTAAAAGTTCCATATCCAGCATACTAAGATCAGATTCGAGTTTGAATTTTGAATTAGAGGTTAGTTTCAAGTTACGTTCTAACCAGTTATTAGAAAGCAATCAGGAAATAAGTTTAGAGATGGCAAATGATGAGATTAATAAGACCAAAAGGGGAAATGAGACTATGAGAGTGACTAATGATGCCATAGCAAGGTTTCAATTTTTAAATGAAAGGTCAATTATCACTCCTATCGAAACTTTGATAATGAGGGATGACTTGGACCGAAGAATTGATAGATGTCTATAAGAGTTTGAGGAACGAATGCTAGCCATGATTGGTGGGATGGTGGCTTCCATAACATCTAATGCTAAAACTCAATCTGCAGCACCCATTCATAAGCCAGCAGAACCAACTTATATTAGGGATGATGCTACAGCTGATACTATTGTGCTTCAAGACCTGCCAAAAAGAGAAAGAAGGAACGATTCTGAGGATGATTTTATAGAAGAGGATGATGAGGACTATATCCCTCCAGTGATGAACATGAGAGTAAGAGGTCCTAGTGCTGAGGATCTAGCTTTCAAGAAAATGAAGGAGAAGATTAAAGCTATGTCTAGATTACCGTCAGCTAGTAGAGGGATAAACCACGAGGATAAAGATTTAGATGGAGATGAACTATTGCCCCAAAGGTTTAAGATACCTGAATTGTCAAGCTATAATGGCACTTCGAACCTTTCAGCCTATATTAAATAGTACATATTGACATAAAGGGGACCACTTTATCAAAGAAGCAATAAGTATAGTAGTTTTGCTTAAGTCTGACTGGGCCTGCCATAGATTGGTATCATGGGTTAGATAGGCGAACAAAGCAGGATTAGGATTTACTGATTAAGGAATGTCTCAAATAATATGATTGTAGTACAAAGATGGAAGTCACCCTAAAGAACCTGGAATTACTTCAGCAAAAATATGATGAATCTTTCCATGAATACCTTACTAGGTGAAGGAATAGGGTGATGGAGATAAAGAGGAAGCCTAACATAGCTGATTAGATCGTGTTGTTTATCAGGAATACGAGCTTATATTTGAGGGATGGTTTGAAAATGAAAGGTTTAAAGGATTGGGAATCTTTGAAGGATATAGCCATAGAAGCTAAGGGAGAGTATTTAGCTAGAAAGCCAAACAACGAGAATGCAAGAAGGAACTTCAGTAATAACAGGGCTATTGGTAACAATAGTGGCCAAAACAGAACTGGAAAGACTGCAGAGGTATCCACCATAAAGGTTGGTCTGAGACATTATTCAGACTTAGAAAAATAATTATCTTGGGTTTTGAATAGATTGGTTAAATAAGGGAATCTTTATCCTTTGCCACGAAGGCCTGCTAAAAGTCAAGGGTTACCATACCATAGAGAAGACTAGTACTATACATACCATCAGTACATAGGACATTTAATAGATTACTACCGTACTGTAAGGAATAAGATCCAAGATTTAATAGATAGTAAGTAGATTTTGGATCTAAAGAAGTGAGATAAAAAGAAAAATGGAGGTTATAACATAGTGCCTCCTCCAGTGTACATGATAGGATCGAGCTTGCCTCAATGGTATGTGATGCAAGATCTATATGGGAACGAGTACTTGGCTGTTACTCGCTCCACCTAAAAAGTAACAGAGCCAGTTGAGGAAAATTAGTTAGTTTCTATGATTGACTATTGGGATACACCTACAGAGAGTGAGGATAAAGGGACTTTGGTAGCCATTGATATTTAGATCTCATCTAGTGAGCATGAGGAGGAAGAAGATAAAGAAAAGGAAGTTAAAACGATTACAAGGAGTGGAAAAGTGGCCCCAGAGATTGAAAGGCAACCAGCTCTTGCTGCTACACCTATAAAAAAGGAGTTTAAGGATGATCAGATCATTAAACAATTGAAGAAAACACAGGATTATATAGGTATATGGGATTTTCTAAGGTAGTATGCTTCTCACAGACATAAATAAGTTAAGGCATTGAGCAATCCCACTGTAGCTACTTCTATCTCGTCTTCTAAACTAATAGATTTGGTCAGAGGACAGATAAGGGAGAATGTGATGTACTCTGATGTTGACTTACCCGCAGAAGGAAGGAATCATAACTATCTTTTCTACATCAAGGCTTAGGTTAATGGAAAACATATAGCATATGTGATGGTAGATGATGGGTCATCCATTAATATTGCCCCTTGGTAGCAATTTTAGCTTTTAGATTAAACGATCACATGCTAAGCAAGTCTGATCTTACTATTTTTGGCTATGACAATTCTAAGATGTAGGTTGGTGGGACCTTTAAGGCTATGGTAAAGATAAGGCCCATTGAGATATAAGCTAAATTCGTAGTGCTACCTATCTTAGCAAATTTCTCTATGCTTCTGGGGAGATCGTGGTTTCACAAGCTAAAAGGAGTACCCTCCACCTTACATCAGATGATTAAGATTCCTCATAATGGATGGATAGTCACCATCAAGGCAGCAATTGAGAATTAGGTATTTATGTTGGAGATAGCCAAACAACTTTATAGTGGGTTTCATGTGGTAGTTATAAATGATGAAGATAGTGAGAGTAGCCTTCAAGTGATCAGCATGCTTAAGAAAATGAATTTCCTGCTTGGTGTCGATTTAGACAAGAATTCTCAAGGGCCTCGAACCATTGTAGCTGCTAAGGGACAGAAAGATAAAAAGGGGTTAGACTTTGTAGGTTCTAGCAAGAAAGGTAAGGAGAAGGAAATATTGAAAGGAACACCCCATATTTCTTAGAGTTTTATACCAATGTAGGATCTTTGCCTGTATTGTGGAGAGAATGAGCCCCAAATGATATAAGGTGAGCACATGCCAGGATTTAAGTTGTTCAATGATGTCTTTGACTAGAAGAAGGGAATAATCAAGCTTGTTAATGGTTTTTGGGATGAAGAGATCCTGTTGCACCATACAACCTGGGATAAAGAAGCACCGAAAGAAGTACTGATAAAGAAGTTGCTTGCTACTCATTTGAAAGGCAAGGAAAAGATGAAAACGGATGAACCATCCAAAGTTGATCTAAAGATTGGAGAGGTGTCCGATGCCGATAAGATTAAAGAACACACTTTTATTGATGTTGTTTATGTTTCTGAACTTTTTGATGAAAATAATGTTTCCTCCTTTGATCTCATTAATGAGATTAATAATTTTGCTTACTTATGTGATGTTTCTTCTGATTTTAATATGTATGATCGTGATTATAAAATATTTATATTTTACATTAACTCAACAGATACATGTTTATTTAATCTCAAAACTAAAGAAAATCCAAAAGAAATTTTATTAGCATCAGACATAACTCCTGAAGAGAGAGAATAATTTAAGAGAATATTAAAAGCACATGAAAAAGTCTTTGCCTAGACCTATGAAGACATGCCAGGAATAAATCGGGAAGTTATTGAGCATGCCATTCCAACATACCTAGGGTATAAACCAGTCAAACAGAAGCTTAGAAGGCTTAGGCTAGAATAACCTAAAAAGGTTAAAGATAAGGTTTGAAAGCAAATAAAGGCCAAATTCTTAGTGGAGGTTCAGTATCCTAAGTGGTTAGCAAATGTAGCCCCCATCGCAAAAAAAAAAGATGTAAGAGTCCGAGTGTATATATATAGGGACTTGAACAAAGCTTACTCTAAAGACAATTCTCCATTACCTTACATAGATATCCTAGTAGATAGTGCAACTGTTTATGCCATGTATAGTTTTAGGGATGGATACGCTAGGTATAATTAGATCTTGAACAAGATAATAAATCGAATCAAAATAGCCTTCATAACTAAATGAGGAATATATGCCTACCAAGTTATACCCTTTGGACTTAAAAATGTAGGTACTACCTATCAGAAGATAGCCACTAAGATTTTAGATAACTTGATCGATAAAGAAGTAGAGGAGTACATGGATGACATAATGATCAAGTTAGTTACACGTGAAGGATATTTCAAAGCACTAGAAAAGTTCTTTTAAAGGATCAACAAGTACAATCTTTAACTCAACCCTAAAAAGTGTATTTTCGGGGTTACTTCAAGCAAGCTTTTAGGCCATATGGTGAGCCAGAGAGGTATAAAAGTGGATTCTAACAAGGTAAGATCTATTAGGAAAATGTTGGTGCCCCCGAAGGAAAAGGAGGTTAGAGGATTCTTGGGTAAGATCCAGTACATAAGCAGGTTCATCTCTAAATTGACTTCAATCAGTGAACCAATCTTCATGTTGCTTAGAAAGGACCAACCAGTAGTTTAGAATGGAGATTTTCAAAAGGTATTCAATACTATTCAGGAGTATTTACTACATCCACCAGTACTGAGATCGCCTCAAGCAAGTAAACCTTTGATTCTGTACTTATCAATAGAGAATAGTTCAGTGGGGACAATGATGGCACAAAAGGATGATTTTGAAATTGAGTATGCAATGTACTGTCTCAATAAGAAGTTTCTTCCTTATTAGGCAAAGTATATAAAGGTTGAAAAGATCTATTTGGTAGTCATATGTGCATCAAAGAAGCTGAGATACTATTTTCACTCTTACAAGGTACAAGTTATGGCTAACAAAATCCCTTTATGTACTTATAAGAAGCTCCCTTAATGTTAGGAAAGATGGAAAGGTGGTTAATCCTCTTATAGGATTTTGATATAGAATACATCATTAGGAAAACCATCAAAGGAATAGCAGTGACAGAATTCCTAGCTAATCAGCCTTTAGCAGGTGAAAAGGTAACTTATGAGTTTTTTGATTAGTACATTGTAGCCATAATGGATTAAGGATGGTAGATGTACTTTAATGAAGTTGTGAATAATATGGGAGCAAGAGTGGGAGTTATCCTAGTCACCTCGGAAAGAGAAAAGTTACTAGTAGCCAAGAAGTTGAGGTACAAAGCCATGAAAAATGAAACAGAAAATGAAGCATGCATTTTTGGGTTAAAAACCATACTTGCTATAAGAGTAAAGTCAGTAGAAATATTTAGAGATTCATCTTTAGTGATTTACCAACTAAGGGGTGAGTGGTTGGTAAAGAAAGAGCCTTTATTACCTTACCTCAGACACTTGAAGGTTTTGAGTAGTCAGTTTGAAGTTTGCACTTTTAGCTATATGCATAGGGAGAAAAATCAGCAAGCAGATACCCTAACTACCTTAGTGTCCATATGGGATAATCCTAAAGGGGTAATTATAAAACCTGTGCTGATTTTGAGCTATAACGGGCTATGCTTTTTAAAAGAGTAGGTTATGGATATCGAGGTGGATGATGGAAAGCTTTGGTATTTTGATATCCAAAATTACTTATAGAAGTCAGAGTTCCCTGAAGAGGCTACTGAAAAAGACCAAAGGTTGATTCCCAAATTATCGACCTAGTTCATTATTATGGGAGGAGTGTTTTACAAAAGACAGTCTGAAAAAATCCAGTTAACATGTTTCTATGAAAGAGAAGCAAAAAAGGTAATGGAGGAAGTACATGCGAAAGTGTGCGGAGCCCATATGAACGGTCTAGCCTTGGCAAAGAAAATCATGAGACAAGGATTCTTTTGGCTTCCAATGGACATTGATTGCTTTATGCATGTCAAGGAGTGCCAATTATTCCAATGGTATGCTCATTTGAGGCACTTACCTATTTTTGAGTTATGCAATCTTACATCACCCTGGCCATTCATTGCATAAGGAATAGATATCATAGGAATGATCCATCCGCCAGCCTCAAATGAACATAGATTTATTACAGTAGCTATTGATTACTTTAGCAAGTGGATAGAAGCAGAGTCTTTAAAAAAGGTAGATGCACAAGACATGGCTAAGTTGATTGAGAAGAATCTAATATGCAAGTATGGGTTACCTTATCATGTGGTATCGAACAACATATTACAGTTTACGGGAGAAACCTGGCAAATGCTCATCAAGTATGGGGTTCAACACCATAAATCTTCCCCTTATAGGCCACAAGCAAATAGAGCAGTCAAAGCAACCAACAAGAATGTAAAAATAATTCTGGCTAAAATGGTTCAAACTTACAAGGATTGGGCTGATGAGCTACCTTTTGCATTATGGGACTATAGGACCATAGCTAGAACTTTAACAGGAGCCATTGAGAATTATTGGTTACATACATCTCATACATAAGTGGAATTTAAAATTTTTAATCAATAGATCTGATCTTGCCATGAATTTACAATATACATATTAATGAGAATAATAAAAATTACCTTTGACTTTTGTTGAACAATTGATTTTCCTTCTCACCGGTTTGTCGCAAACCATAGTGTCCAAAATTGAACACCTCCAATTAGTAATCCACACTAGAGAAGGATTAAATGAACCAATAATGGAGGAATATAAGGGTTGGCCGAAATCCCTTGATGCTAGCAAGGGGGGTGACAGTTAGGGTTGAGAGAGTGAGAGAGTGTTTCTTTTCTCTTAATGTTTTTTTAACCCTAAAATCCCTATCACTTAGATTTTTATAGTTAGGTTAAAAATTCAACTTTATAATGGGATTGAGCTCTTTAAAATTGCTAGAGAAATATTAAATGGGCTTTTGGAATTATTAATAATTTATTTGGGCTCAATTAAATCCAGTTTAAATCTTTTCATAAAAGACTATGCACAAAACCTACAAACTAGGCCTTTCATGCATACACTTGGATTTAATCACCCAAATGAATTCCAAATCCATCCAAATTAAATATGTAGGTTTCATAATACTTATGAAATATATTTAATTTATTTTAGTCCAAGAATTAGGCCTCTAAGACCTGCTATCAGGGTTTGGCGTGTAACCCTTCCTTTGGAGGGTTTCTGTGCCAAAACCAATCTTTTGGGCCTCTTTTAATTTCTTCAATGGATCTATTAATTATTATATCAACCCTATAACACTTATAGTCCAATAATAATTAATTATTAAATATAATATTTTAATAAGGTCCATTTTACAAAATATTTCTAAAAAGTTATGCGAACAATTTTACTTGATCATAATTAATTAAACTCTGTAATTAATTATTCTCTTATTCACTTCTCTATTCCTATAATAATATCAAATATTATTATCCTTGTCATTTTACCATTTTATCCTTTTCTCTATATGTGTGTGACCTATTGGGTTCCTATCCATATTGGTAGTATAATATGTAATTGTGAGTTCTATTCAAAACTCACATGATTTAAACTTCTTTAAATCATTTTATCAATTCCTGTTGATATTTATGATACACTATTATACAAGTCATGATTGGCCTCTATCTAGACATCATGACTACCTAAATGTCAAGAAAGTCAAGTGATTTTATTATACCATTCCATAGAAATAGTTACTGTGCAATTACTCTTTTCACCACTCTTATCTCAATTAGATTCGAAGTATGGATTTCTGTCAACTCATATAAATCTAATTATGTATGTTTTATTAATTTATCCATTGTTTCCAAAATGTCCTTCATGGATCCCTATCCATCTTGGCATATTACTCTGGCTAGAGATTCTCTGAATAAGGCAATTATAAAATGTGAGATAACTTCCCTTAATAAATTTGGGATGGTAAATCCTTTATCGATCACTTAACTAACTTCAAGTAGGTCATGATATACCCAACCTCCTAACTATGTTCACCCCCAGTTGGAAGTAATCCATTATGGAGTCAAAGTATACCACTTGCTACTTAAGATAATTTTGGTGATCTCAAGTCTAAGGATACTTGCACAACCGCTATGAAGACATTCCTCACTGACATACATTTAATATCCATGTGAGGATTCTCTTTGCAGGTCTCTAATGAACTTGTTCTTCTAACAAGCATCCACATGTTAGCTTTGATTATCTTCCATAATCACAGTTATGAGAACCACTGCTTGAACCATTCAAGAAGCATAACATGTGCTAGTTTGTCCGAATTAACAATGTCCTATCTTGTTAATTCTATGACTATGGATATTTAGATATTAACACACTTGCATGCAATAGACATCTCATATCATGAACACTTTCATGATTGTCTTTGCATTGTGTTTATAATATCAAGGACTTCATTTATTAATTTAAGATTTACAAACTCATGTATTTAAATATAGCATTAATAAATGAATGATGCCTTTTATTAAGAATATGAATTCATACATATGAAATACATCCTTTTTACATGGGCTCTAAGGCATACTCTCTAACAGGAGCTACTTCATTTTCTTTGATCTATGGAATATAAGCAATACTACCAGTAGAGATTGAGCATCAGTTCTCAAGGGATGGTTTGGAAGCTGAGATACCAAAAGCGAAATAGGCCAGATAGAGACTATCCCAAATAATGATCATATGTATCAAAATCAGAAACAAATGTCATACATGGATTCATAAATGTCATCAAAGTATTCAAAAGTAGCATATTCTTATCACATGATCAATATAAACTAAAACATCATCTATGAAAATGTCTAAACCTAATCTATCAGTATCACATCTCTCTACCCATCTAGGTGCCTAAAATACGAAGTCATGTTATCAACAGCTGGATTGGTAACCCACCATTTGTAAGCATCAGAAGTGGTGAAGTCGGAAGCAGTAGTGTTAGAAATGGTAACTCTCACAGAAAGCTAAGCCTGGATCCTCTAATAGTACTCCATAAAAAAGTGAGTTGTAAGAATTCCATTGCAAAAGCTTAGAGGATGCCTTATAATATCTTGTCGACCTCCAAATTGTCGCACACAATGGGCAGTAACATAAAAGGTGGCCCGATAGACCCCACATATCGGAACACACCCCGAGTCTCCATCCTTAACCACCGAATTGATAGGCAACCAAACACATCTAAATGCAATGTCACCATCTATTTGACTGCTCAGCCAATCAACTCCCTTCTAGACTGTCACAAATTCATGCTGCAAATGCCTAAGTATAATGTGCCTCAGAGGATAAATCCATGTAGCTCTAACTCTATGAGGAGGCTCTGATGGAAACTTTAACTTTTCATAAAGCCACACCTAAAAAAAGCTGCTGTAGTGAGTTGGATTCATTTCAGGAAAAAATAAGTTGTAGAGACATGTGAAAATCCAAAAGGATACGTTTTTTGATAAGGTAAGCTAGTATGAAAACCCACAAGGGGTGTACTACCTTTAAAATTAAGGAAATACCTAGAGAAGCAAAGGGTTACCAATGAAAAGAGAATTAAATTCATGACAAACCGAATCCAAACCAACAAGGGTCTCTGCTACAGTCATAGAAAATGGATTCCAACCCTGGTATATATCATCCACTATGCTGAATAGCTCGTTGTCCCTAATCATAGGATCTTCATTATGTACCAGTAGAAATCGGGTAAAATAGCATAGTAGTACCACGCCAGATCAAAAGGTAGGCAAATCATCGAATTCAGTAAGGACATTAATCAGCTACTCTAAAAGGAACATCCTTTTAAATGGAATTAGGCCTCGAGCCTTAATAGGCAGAACGTTGAGAGCATATACCACCTCTCTGGGATATCTAAAGGTAAAAGAAGGTAGGCAAGGTCTGACATCAAGGTCCAACCTAACATCGACCATAGTAGCAAACTCTTCTGATAAGGGACACAATTCCTAATGAGTAAATCGAAACACATGGAGCCTTGGATCCCAGTACCGGGTAGTAGCAAGTAACAAATTAGTATCTAAGGTCATTCTTTTTAAGAATCTCACACCAAAATAAGAGGCCACTTGATGATCCTCCTATATTTTTGAATCATCCAAAAGCTAGTGTAATTTTGCAAGTCTAGTTGTCATGGTCACAAAAATTTTCAAGCAATCTAAGTCTAAAAAGAATAAATGATAATGAAAGACTGAAAGAAAAATAGACAAAAAAGAAAGGAAAAGAAAAAAAAGAGAAGAGAAAGAAGAATACTTGGAAGCTTTTAGAAAAGTGAAAGGTTAAAGGCATAAAATCCAAGGAAAAGGCATTATTTATAGAAAAGTGATGAGGGATGGCTGCCCTTCACCACTGAGCAAGCCACGAGCTACCCCGTACATCACCTCTAGAAGGCCAAAAGTCTCATTTTTGCATATCCCATGCATTACATGTAAATATTATTGCATTTATCTCCATTTGTGTTTTGTAGATAATTTAAAAGATTTGATGACTTGAATATTCAAATCTGGAGGTTCTGGACTATGAAAAGTCATCTTCCTCGAACAACGTTTAATTTTTAAAGGGTATTTTAGACTTTTGTACAACTATATATTAGAACTTGTAAATAATGTAAAAAAAGTAATAACCAATCAAAAGAGTGTTCATAATGTTGTAAATTAATTTTAAATGGATAGAGGATGAAAAATTTATGAAAACAATTAAAAAATTGATGAAAATGGAGCTAAAATACAAAAAATAGGGAAAAATCAAGGTTCAAAGGCATTATGGTCATTTTGACCTGAAGGATGGGATAACATGTCTGTCCCATCTATCACTCAGCGATGGATGGGCTACCTATCCCTCACTCAATTTCGATAATATAAATCCATTTTTCTATAATTTTCAACCAAACTTCCATAGTGTTCGATTTTCAAGCTTTTCTTTCTGATTTTTCATCCTTTTTTCTCTCATCCGACGTCTAAATCGTGAGCCATTTGTGCTTATAAACTCTTGGGAGTGAGGCTCACTTCAAGAAGTATAGTTTCTTTACCATTTCTACTTTTTTCTTTATCTTCTATTAAGAAAATTTTAACTATTTTAAGTTTTTTTCTTTTTTTTCTTTATTTTCTTAAATTAGGATATAACTTAGGCTAAAAGACTTTAGTTCTAGGCATGATGGATGTGAGCACTTGATATTGTACCAACATGAATTGTTTTTCTTGTTGTTTTAATTTGAAAAACAATTAATGCCTTGTAGTTTAAGTAACGATTGTAATTATCAAACTTTCTTTGCATGACATTGCAAATAATAAAGATGCCTTATATATGAGCATGAGAATCTATAGCATTTTATTTTTAGATAGAGATGTAGGCAATTTTTGAATTTTAAGTGCAATTCTTATGTTTGTTTTGGTACCAAACATGAATAATTCAAATGTATAACTATTTGGCGACCGTAATGGCTTGTGGCTTATCATATGCCTTTAGATGAATTTTTTATGCAGGAGGCAGTCACATTCCTAGCAGGAATGCTACTGAAATTTTGTCAAAAATTTTTGAAATACATGAATAAGCTTTGAGATCGTGTATGTTGTTAAAATATTGCTTGTATGCAGGGGGCAACCCCATTCCTCACTGGAATGTTGTCCAAATTGTACTTAATTACTTGTAAAACGTGTAAAATATTCTAATTTGTCTATTGATATTTTGTTTTCAACATAATCCTGACATTTTAGCTTGCATGAAATTGCAATCAAACATGAATTAACATTCAATATTTTTACAGGATGCCTTGTAGGATAACACATCCACAGCTTTCCCAGCTCGTGCCAAACTATATGATAGATGCATAGGCTGCGAGATACCGAGCCCTCGAGTGGGTTCAGTATAGACCTAGTAGGTTCATATCCAGGCAGTTCCTGAAGGAGTTTAGGCTGATTGAGGAGGCTAATAGATTATTATACAATGTTGGTTAGATGGAGTTCGACATACCCCGATTTGACTCGCGAAGTCCTTACCACCATAGAGTATGAGAGATATCAGTGATCAGACACCAGAGAGAGGGCGATCAAGTTCAGAGCCTTGGGGATACACTTCAGCATCACTAGGTATAGGTTCACCTAGGACATAGCACTTTCAAGTGGGTCGTACACCATTACACCTCCCAGATAGATGGATAGGGATAGAGTGAGAGTCGTGACCCTACTTGGAGAATTATATGACTCAAACAGGGTAAAAAGTATAATGTTGTTTCTTTATATCCATAATATATGCAGAGGGTTCTGTCAACTTCTTACCTTAGGTGTATTGGGAGCCTAGGGTAACATCAACTTGATGAACATCACCAGCCTATGAGGGATGCAGGAGGGCTAGCCCACAAACATCATGTACGAGATCATCTTTAAGCTTACCAGGGTGAGAACCGCACCAAAGACTCAGGTGTGTGTAGAAGGAGTTATCACCAAGTTACTCAAGTCCCTTGGGTTAGAGGATGAGTGCTTTGAGGATCTAATTTAGGATAGCATATACATAGACTTACAGGCAGCCATCACCATGACTATGGTAGTATCCGTGTATAGGCAGGAGGGTCAATACAGGTTACTTATGGTGCAAGAGACCCAAAAGGAGCTTGGCCTTGATCCTATAGTCCTAGATGTAGTAGATCAGGTTAATGGATAGGGTCAGGAGGTAGATAAGGCACCAGCATAGCCTCAGGTACATCCAGAGCAACCACCTCAACAAGATGGTTAGCTAGAGGAGCCTCAGTAGGTAGAAGAGCCCCAAGGGAAGAGATGGATTTTGAATACTCATTCGATATGCAGATTGACATATAGGACCTCTTGGGTGGTTCACCTTAGACTCCAACATACCTTAGGTGCCCCATGAGCCATCAGAGGTTACCTTCTATGAGGTTCTCTCCATACAGGCATCCTGGAGCATTATCATCCTCAACTCCTCCACCTCGTGGACACCAGGGGGTATCAGGCTCAAATGCACCTCTACCATCAGTGCCACCTTCTCTTATATAAGCTCCAGCAGTTGCTCATTCAGATGACATCTCCTGAAGGTTAACAGATATAGAGGAGACTCAAAGGGTATACTCACAATCATGCAATCACTCCAGACCTTATCATTAGCTATTCAAACTCTACAGATAGTGGTTTCAAAGCCTCAGGATAGACATGCAGACTGTAGGGCATATATTCAATAAGTCCTTATAGGTAGTCAATAACTCTATCATCCAACTTCAAAAGTAGGGCATACGTATTGAGATTGCAGTCTCGGGAGCTAGACAGGTTGTAGTTAAGATAGATGAGTAGCTGAGGTGGTACATCGGGTACTTGAGAGGAGATTTGATGAGATATTTAGAGAGTCACTCCAAGGTAGTCAGTGAGGTAGGATAGGGGTTAGAGAGATTGGCAAAGGCTATAGCATAAGTGTTGCAGGTAGTGACATTAGCGATTCCAGGGTTTAGATTTATATACGAGCAGGTAAGGAAGCAGCTACCTCCAGCACCTCAAGCCATAGCACTAGCCCAACCTCCTAGACCACCATCCTATAGATCGCCATTAGGGCCAGCATATCATAGAGCTCCTGGACCAAGGCCATCTCAATGACACCATTTTATTTTGTATTTAGTGAGTCTTTATTTTATTTAAAATTTTGATGTATATAAGTGGAGTTGTAAATAATTTACTTCATATTATTATGTTATTTGTATATTTTATTTCACTTACCGTACTTGAAAAATGAGTAACAATCAAAAGATAACCAATAATAACCACACCATGACGAGATATAAGCAATAAAGCAAGAATCTTAGGAAAAATATAAAGGACTAATAAAAACAACAAAAAGCATGAAAATGATGATAAAAAGATCAATAAAAAGTACGCTAACATTATAACACTTTTTCACAATAGGTACCTTGAGCCCACATTAAAGGGCATATGTTTGTTTATCCAACCAAAACTCGCTACAAAAAGAAGCATGGATATTTACAAACCTCAAAAGAATTTTTCATATCTTGGGGATACATCCATCATGTGTCAAACCTAGCTTCAATATTCATTTGTGCAATTTATATCTCAATCCAAGAACATCTGAAGTTATAAGGATGATGTTGACAATAAAGAATTATTAAACAAAGACCAGATATGGAGGGAGGATTAACCATTCTCATTATGATGATGGTTTTCCCTATATTCGAGATAGTTTTCAAATTGATGACATCTCATAAGTGCAAATTTTCGAGAAGGATTTCAGATGTCTCAATGATGTCTAGCAGACACATATCTATCAAAAACATCCCCAGTGGATAGAAATACCTATCAAAAGTATCCCTAGCGGATATACATATACTTATCAAAGATCATGCTTCGCAAACAATCACCAACATGTTACATGAGAAATACCATTGATCAAATATTAACTTAATCACTTTACTTGATATTGCAAGTCTTTTTTTACCTCAATTAAGCATAGTAAGTTACCTCGACCACGGATGCCTAGGCGCAGATCAAATCCAACCAAAGTATTTCAATTCTGCATGCCCTATGTGCCAACCATATATACTCAAAGAACGCTGATTCTGCATGCCCTAGGTGCTAATCAATTTTCTCCAAGTCATATTGATTCTGCATGCCCCAGGTTCTAATTAGACGCATTTAAATAACATAATTTTGCATGCCCCAGGTGCTAATTAGACACCTGAAGCAAAAGTTATGATCAAAATAGTCTGTGCTTTAAAAAACTCAAAACAAGTGATAATAAGTGATAATATGTAGGTGATTCATAAAGAAAATTAAAAATTAAGGTGATTGAGCATGGGAATGTGAGTGTGGGTAAGTGAATGTTGTGAGGGATGAAAAAAAAAGAAAAGGAAGGCAGTAGCTTGAAGCACGATTGAGCATGGGAATGAAGGAAAGAGTGCATGGCCGAGCATAGGAACAAAGGAAAGAGTGCACGATCGAGCATAGGAGTGGGTGGGCTGACACACAGGGGCGCAAAGGCGAGAGGGTAATGACTCATGGGTGAGCTGGCTGCTGCTAGCTAGCATACATTCATACGGCTATGGGCATGCTGGCATTGCTCGATCGAGCCACTGACCGTTGGACTCCGAAAACAATTTTCTAATCTTCCTACTGCACTCTAAAAATCAACTTTTCTACACATTAAAACACCAAGTTAAATTTAATTCACCTTAATTCCTTATGAACTAATCAATCCCCATCAATCACATTAACTCAAAATTAAAAATTCACTCATGTAAATCCTAGCTTAACCAATTTATGTTGAAAATCCATCAAACTTGATTGTTGAAACATGTAAACCAATTTACAGTACAACGTGTATAAAACATTGCTCAAACTCACTCAATTGTGCCATTTTCTTCTAAATTTTCTTCAAGCTCCAATTCAATCATATCAAGCAATATGCAAACTAATCAATCCATTTGAATTACATATAAAATCCACTCTTAACCCAGCACATGCAAAGTTTTTCTTTAAGTTCATGTAGCCTCAAGCAACTATAGTTAAATTTACACTTAAACATTAGAAACCCAGCATATGCAAAGTATTTTTTTAAGTTCATGTAATTCCTTTTAATTGGTATCTCAAGATAATATGAGCTCTTTGATTACCTTAGAAGCATTTACTAATTTAAAGATGATAATTAAGCACAAAATCATTAGAAATAGCTTTTTATCAACCCAAATCTTAAACTCATGAATTAAATAACATAACCAATAAACATATGAAATATGCATTAAACTATAAAAACCTACGGGCCAAAACTTAAAAAAATAGCAAAAACAATTATTGAAAATAACATAAAAACACAAAATCATGAAAAAAAATTGACAAAAATTTAAAAAGCAGAGTTAAAGAAGTTCTGATTTATTGAGTCCCAGCTCGACTCATGTTACTCTCGAGAGGTCAAGCTTGTGATCCAAATATGGGTCTTTCCAGACTTTGCTCTTTATTTTCTCCTAACAGAAGAAAAAAACTTATCATAGTTCACCAAAGCTTGAAATTTCATGTCGTCAATAAAGTATGAACCCTTCTTTGGCTCGTTAAGAATGAACTCTATTCGCTCTTCAAGCCTAAATAAATCCTTCAAGCAGATTGAATCTAGTATGTCTACTTGAAAATTTTTCCCTTCTTGCTCCTTTGGTGATAAATTCTCCACAATAGGGTTATAATACACCTTCCACATGACCACAAAATTTGTCTTCATATATGAATTGTTCATTTTCTTCTTTACCCATCATTAATGAATGATTTGTTTCTTTCTTCTTACCACTATCACCTTGAAACTTCATAGAAACACTCAAAAGTTCTAGTTTAGATTCCAACCTTTCAATTCCTTCCTCTTTATCCCTTAATAGACTCTTTTGACGTTTGATTATTTCCTCTTGAGTCCTTAATTTCTCTTATTTAATTCTAAACTTTTCCTCTTGATTTCTTAATGTAGCCTCCAACTCCTCTTTTTTAAAATTTCCTTTACTTCCTTATAAGCAAATCACAAATATCTTGAGTTTCGAAGATAACGGCCTCTTGTGTGGCCCTACATCCTTCTTTTTTAGCCCAAAATTGCTTTTCCTTACTTATAAGCAAGTCATAAAGACATTGAATTGTTGAGTTACTAATATCTTATGAATATTGCAATGAATATTGGAGTTCTTGATTCTCTCTTCTCAAATCTTCCATTTGTGCTCTCAAAGAATCATCAAAATGTGGTGAATAAAGAATTTATGAATGTGCACGCAAGAGCTTCAATTCCTCCCTTTCTCTCATTAAATCATTCATTTGTTGTTGTAAAAGGAATAATTTATAATCTTAGACATCATCTTGTATAATTTTAAGGGTTGTCTTAAAATTTTCCTGCAAAGAACATTATCTTAAAATTTTTCTACAAAGAACAATCACCAAATCAAAAATAAAATAAAAACTAAAATTTCATACTAACTCAATCAAAAACATGAAACAAACAACATCGTTGTTCCCCAGCAATGGTGCGAAAAACTTGACCGGCATTTAGCAAGTGTACTAGATCGGCTAGTAATATAGGAAAATATAGATTAAGATCTCAAATATCATATCAAATGGAATATGGATTGCTAAGGATAATATCTATATGTGAATTAAATTAATCTGAGATTGTTTCCCAAATATTTTCGATTTAAAGGCAAAAATTAAACTAAATAAACAATTAAACAAAACAAAAACTAAAATTAAACTAACATGAATTAAAAATAAAACAATAACTAAAATACTCTTGCTAAAGGAACTATCCACCTTAACTTCCATTGTAATGACTTAATTTAATAAAAACACCAATTATTATGGAAAAAACTAGTAATAAAGCCAGATATCTTTATGCAAGAATATCATTCCTAGTATTAAACTCATAGATAAATCTAGTACTTAGCACAAAAATTTAGTTTTAACTTCTTAAACATTCATTAAACTATTTTGCAAGTAAATTCAACTTCAATTTATTCTTATTTCCTCCTCTCTTAGTATTAATCAATAATTTCAATACACAATCATCTCAAAACTAGAAAACAATCATGCATTGACACTAAAGAGTTATTCCAAAAACATGCAAACCGTCAACTATGTTTAAACGAATTTTTATTTATTGAACCAATAAACCAACAATCAATCTTAACAAAATCAAAGATATGAATATACTTAAAACTAAAAAATAATCAACTGATATTTGGATATAAAGCCTAACTCAAGTCATCACAATAAAAATAGAAGGATTCAAGTATCCATTAGCAAAAGTAAAGAAAACTACTTACTAAATATATTAAAAATAAAAGAACAACTAAAATAAAATAAACAACTAAAATAAAAAGAATAGCAAACTAAGATAACAAAGACAAAAATTACTGTACAAAACTAAGTAAAGAAAACTAGATGAAAAAACTAAGAAAAAAATCATAATTGTAGCTTTTCTGTCTTCTTTGATTGATTTTCGCTTTTAGTGTTTCTAATCCTCTATTTATAGCTGAAAACTATTCCTCAAAGAAGAAGTTTTGCCTTTTGTTGCTTCCAAATCAGAATAGAAAAAGAATTCTAGCTTAATAAGAAGTTACGTTAAACACTGCCTCTTGTGCACGCCCAAACGCCTAAAAAACAAAATCTGTGCACTGTCATGCATATGAAAAACAATGGTGCACTGCCGTGCATGGTTTATGCCTTGGTGATGCATAGGTTTGCTGTGTCAAAACAAATTCTTCATCTTTTGGTCTTGTTTCACAGTTTTATCACACTCGGCTGCTTGTATTCCTTGCTTCATTGAGTAAAAGGTCTCTGGAATAAACATCACAATTGTTTGCTATAATTTCCTAAAATTATGAAATTGGCCCAAAGATTTTCCTTTCTTTCAATTTAGTCCTTTTTTCTTCAAATTAACCCTGAAAAATACCAAAACTTAAAATTAACCTTTAAAACACAAATTCAACTAATTAAATAATAATTCAACTAAATTAATCCTAAACTAACTCAATTAAATACCTAAAATCACACTAAAAAAATCATATAATTCCTAATTATCATTTTAGCCTATGCTCTCATCTATCTTGATAAGTTTTCTAAACCTATACAAGTTGTTGCTTTCATTGATACTGGTGCCCATAACAAAATCCTTAATCTAGCTATTCTTTCATTAGAATACCAAAAACCCCATACTCAACATTTTCAAGCTACTAACTAAGGCATTCTTACAATCAAACTTAAGACCAAACAACCCATAAAGATTTAACAATTTGCCGGTTGTCATGCATGGGTTCATACGCTTAGCCTAGACCTTTTTGGTAAAGATTTGGTCTTTGGTTTTGATATATACTACCAATTACCCAAACTCTCTATCCAACCCACTAGACTTTATTTTAGAAATCTCTTCCAACCTTATACTACTTAGCCCATATTATTTACTGTACAAAACCTAAATCCCTTTACAAACCTTTAAATGTAACTTGAAAACCAATGTTGTGCTTCATCCCATTCTGAATTTCTCACTAAACACCCATCACCTTTATGGACCCATCTTGAATTTTATATCACTCTCCCTTTCAAAAAATTAGAAGACATAAATCCAACAAAAGCAACTCACCCAGGAATGTTATATGAAGATTACAATATAGCTAAAAAGGAATGTGTTCAGTTGTTAACCAAAGGTTTAATTGAGTCCACAAAGTCAGATTGGGCCGATCAAGCCTTTTATGTAAACAAACATTTTAAATAGATATGTGAATGTAAAAGACTTATCATTAACTATATCTCATTAAACTATTTTCTAAAAGATAATAAATACCCGTTACCTAAAATTTCCTCCCTTTTCCCCTTCATCCACAATGCCCATATTTTTTTCAAATTTGACCTCAAAGATGGTTTCTGGAAACTTTGTATTAACCCTTTTGATCGACCTAAAATATCCTTTTGCATTCTTGACTTCCATTATCAATGGAATGTTATGCCATTTGGTTTTAAAGTATCCTTTTCTCTCTTTCAACAATCTGCGATCCGTATCTATGAGCCTTTACTCCAGTATGCATTGATTTATATTAATGATATTCTTCTCTTTTCTCCTGATATCCAATCCCATAGGGAACATCTCTAACAATTTATCAATATCACCAAAGACTATGGATTCATGTTGTCCTCCTAAAAAAATGATCATTGCCAGAGATGAAATTGATTTTCTCGAAATGCATTTTTATAATGGAATTTATAAACCTCAACTCTATCTATCATCTAAACTTTTCAATTTTTTAGATGCACATCTGTCAATTAAACAAGTCCAATAATTTATTGGTATTGCCAATTATGTGCACCAGTTCATTCCCTATATCAATAGTTTGGCCAAACCTTTAAATCACCTTTTGAAAAAGAATCCTCCACTTTGGTTTATCACTCACACATAGTCTATCTAAAAGATTAAGAAGGTCACTCAGAATTTGCCACCTCTCCATATACCACCAATGGCAAAAGGATTCTTCGGAAAAATGCTAGTGATGAATGTTAGGGTGCTATATTTCTCGAACAAAAAGATAATAAAAAATATGTTTGTGGATATGCAAGTGGACAATTCAAACCCCAAAAGGTATGAAAGGTTGGATCATATGGAAGGATAAAGGTTTTTTAGAAGAACTCATTTTTGTTTATCTTTTAGAATAATAATAGAGTTTGAGTGAAAGGTGGTTAGGGGAGATTGGGTAGAGACTGAAATGGAAGCATGAGATGAAATGGGAAAAGTTGATTTTTTTGGTTGTTTATGAATTTGTTGTTATATGAAAAGTTTATAAGAATAGGGTGGAACTTGAATGGAAGGTTGATGAGAATAGGGAGCAAATGAAGGGCTATAAAAAGGAAAGCATATAGTTAGGGAAAGATGTTATAAATTTCTAAAGATCTCTTTTAATTGCTATGATTTATGTTTCAAGCTATGTAACTTGAGAAGTGTTTTGGGTGAAAGTAAAATCAAAAACTTTTTATGTGATTGAAGTTGTAAGCTGAAGATGCAACTCCATAACTTGACTTTGAAGGTGCTGAAGTAGTTGCTATGCAGTAAAGTTTTGAGAAGATACCTTGGAGTCTAAAATATCGACATAGGAAGAGACATAATCTACCTTTATCTCTATCTTATGAAGCACTTTATTTTATACCAAAGCATTTTCTGATTGCCAGTTCAAAATTACTTTGGTAGGCTAAACAAATCGAGAGACTCCTTTAGTGGAAACACCGGGAGACTTAACAAAAGGAGTGGTGAAAATTTTAGTATTTAGTTGGTTGTTAATGCACTAAGGTATTAAAGTCATAAAGTGATTGAGTGAACATATAGAGTAGTGTATGAAAATATATCCATTATATGATATGAATAAGTGCAAGCAATGAGCGTATATGCATTTTACATCGATTGGGATTGTTGGTATGTGCACAAAGATAAGCATATTGATATGTGTCTTTAATGTAAATAAAAATTAATATGATTGATTGTTTAAGTGCATGGGATGAAAAGGAAATAATGAGTGAAGTCTTAATCTTGTGCTTGATTTGGACATAATCATGGACTTATGTGGGATAATGAACCATATTTTTGGATATCAAGTGTTGGCAGCTTAACGATGTCTAATGAATTGATATCATCGGATAGCTAGTGTTGGCACCCTAATAGTGTCTAGTGATTTGATACCTACATGGTATCCAATGTCCCAATTGTCCATAATTATATCAAAATCAAGTTGAGAAAGTGTATTTCATGTATATGTATAATGCTTAAAAAGAATGTGACAATTAAGTATGAAGTAATAATAATGCAAGATGTATGTGTGATTGCCATGATATAAAATGTATGGTTTATGTAAGTTATTGAAAATTAAGAAAAATATAAATTGCATGTTAAAACTATATGGTTCTGATTTCTATTTCCAAAATATGTAAAAAGGTTGGAATACAAATTCTGAATTCAAACCAAATGCTAGATGTGTTGTTAATTGTTAAGTATTCTAATTTTAGTGGTAAGCTAGGGAAGTGACTTGCAAAAGAGTTTTTAGGTGTTATCAATAACTTTAAGGCAATAACTCAAAAAGGAAATTCTAAGTGATTATGCTTTGAATAGAGTGGAATTAAATGACTAGTTAAGGTAATTGAATTGGAATAGATAGTTGATTTGTTTGTGCATTTAAGAATAATTCTAGTTAGCAAAGGTTAGTGCTAGTTAAGTTTAGTGGTGAACATAGTTTAACAAAATAAAGTTATGATTGAATTAGGTGTGCTTTAATTATACTTAGTGAGCTATTATTATAAATGAATTAATTATGCATTGCTGGAGTAGGTTTGAAGTTGTCATTCCAAAGGCTAGGGATAATAGCAACCACGAGGAATCTCCAAAAGAATAGTGTAGATCATAGAAAGTATTTATATATTGAAAAATACTTAATTGTATATCTAACTAAAATTTAGCAAGGTTTGTACATGTAATCAAACCTTTGTATTTTGTAATAAGATTTGAGTTGAATGTTATTTAATTTGTTCCAAGATCGATTGAGTTATATAGTGATGTTTATTTGCTAAATTGATATGACTTGTAGTGGTTGTAACATCTTGGATTACTCTTGAGCGTATTAGGGTGTCACACCTAGCATGACTTAGGTTCTGGAACCATAAATTCTTCCATTTAATAAATCCACTCTAAGATGTACTTATACTACAAAGCTATCTAAAACCGATAAGAGACCAAACCACCTGTTCCACCATAAACTTAGAGATTATTTATCAATTCTCAACTAGTTCTCTATTAAAAGATCCATCATTTATATCTATCTCACCTACTTTTAATACCCAACATATAGAGAGCAGCCAAAAGATTACTTAACACTGGCTTCAATAGGTTAGAGAAATTGCAGTAGAATTATACAGCATTAATTCTTATATATGCATATATACACATATCTCATTTAGTGTTCACAATTCATTCTCAATCAACAACATTATTTAATAAGAATTCAACAGCTTTATGTCTTACGATGAACATAAAATGGATTGTTCACTTACCAAAGTAAAAAGATGCAAATTCAAACTCCTACTCCTTTTTTCTTTCCTTTAGTTTTTCCTAGCTTTTAAGCTAAAGAACACAATAATTCACATTAATTTATATTCTTTGATTCCATTTCAAAAAGATTTGTTGATGAACTTTCAAAATAACAAAGGAAGTAATAGAAATTATATCCTACCTTTAACTTTACCCATTTAATTTCTTAATTAATGTTGTCTTCCTTTCTTCTTAATAATTTCCAGTCGAAATTCAAGAATTACACACAAGAAAAGAGAGAAACAGCAGCAGGAATGGGGAGTTCTTCCCTACCAAATGGTTAACCTCCTTTAAAATGGTAGGCTTCCATCCTAACCACTTTATGAATTAGAAGCCTAATGTCAATTTCTTATTGGTGGCCTTAATAAATCTTGGTATAATATCACTTTAATCACTCATAGATATTTTTGATTACCAAGTTTACTTTTAACACTAACTTCTATTCCAATTAAGCCCCCAAATGAGAATGTATGCACAATTTTCATAACCTTTACAATACAATAAATACCCAGAATAAATTCCTAAATACCTATTACATGCTCTAATCCTACTGAGCATAGTTTTGGGCCTTACACATGTACATATTCATATGCGATGCATCATCATGTATTTCTTGCATATTTTATAATTAAATATGTTTGAACATGTATTTACAAGGTTTCATTAATTTTTCAACTAAAATAGGGCACTTTACGGCTATTAGGATTCATGTGATATCCATAAGGGTCATTTATAAGGGAAAATTTAAGTTAAAAAAGCAAAATCATGGCTGTCAGATTTACCCTCATGGCTGTCAATGTATACTTGCTAGCTGTGAGTTAAGCTATGTCTAGATTTTGGATAGTTTTCCAGGATCAACTATGCATAATTTTTCAATTGGTAGATGGCATTTCTAGATAAAGTGGTCTGCTAATAATTTGTTTCACTATGTCTTAAGTTTCTAATGGATTAAGAATTATGCAATTTGGACCTGTAAATCAAGAGATATACCTAAAATATTATAGGGGACTCTTTGGGATTTTCTAAGGAAAGATTTGTTGACCTAACTTTGAAGGCTTGTTGGGAAAAATAAAGACATAATTAGGCATACTTTCTTCATACGATTTTCTCTAGTATGAGTATATTTTCTATAGAATTTTGATTCATATCAATTGGAGTTTGTTTGGAGAGTTATACTTAATTTATTATAGACTGTTTTTAATAACAAGACTGCAACAGGTTATCAAGTTAAATCTCATTTTTAATGGCCTTAAGAGTAGAAGTGGGCCATAGTTTCTCTATTAAAAATATATTTATATATCTTCTATTTCATATCCAATTGAAATCACCTGATTTAGAGGTCTATGAGCCGAATTATGGCCAAAATAAATAGGCTAGTTCAAATGAACCTACGAAATTCCTTTTTGTGGGCATATATCTTATTTTTCATGTAATTTATCAACAAATCGGCACTCTAAAAACCATTACACATCAATTTCAGAAAGTATAAAATCAAATAACATTTAACAAGCATATTCATGAATTTAAGTTAATCCCAAACCTATTTGGCCAATTCTTTCTTCTAATCTCTTTATTTCTCTTTCCCTTTATCTTTGGCCCCTTTTTTCACTACAAACACAATTAATTACTTATACATATCAAACTTCAATCCTTAAAATTTAGTTATTTTATAGAGTAGAAGAAAGAGATGAAATAAAGATAAAATCACATATAAACTTGCCTTGATTAACAAGAAATTTAACTTGATTCACATAAGCTCATAACATGCCATTTGTGGTAAAAATGGAGAGAAAGAAATAGCAAAATTCTAAAATTTCTAGCTATATAGGGGTTGGCCATCATTCTCCCATTTATATATCTTCTTTTTCAACTTCCTAAAATGAGACACATGCTTACATGTGATTGCTCCAACATTTAGGGACTTGGAAAAGTTTGTTTTTAATCCTCCAACTTTTTAATCATTCAATTGCATGTCAATTATCTCTAATTACATGTTAATACATATCTCATAATTATTTATTTATACATGTCTCATAATTAAATTACAAATTTACCCCTAGCCTTTAGGTTAATTTCCTTTATGTCCTTTTCTACACTTTATATGCCTAACTCTTTATGTTAAATGCAACTTAATTTAATCCAAATAGTACTAGGGTGTATGTTATGGCCTTACAAGCTTACTCATGCTAAAGTATCTCCTGAGTACTGAAAAGGTAATAACTTATACTTCATCATCTAGCCTCTATATGCCAATTTGGCTATGAACTTTCATAATATGTTAGGATAGGTGAGATAGGCAACTCCGTAGAAGTCCACCCAGTCAACTTGAGCAAGCAGGGTCTGTGCCTCCTCTCAGTAGCCAATAAATTTTAGAAATGTGCTAGATATGAACCAACTAGGGAGTATACTCAGTGATTGTAATCTCTTATATCTCTCGGCCTACTGCACAGTTATCTAAATGGGCACACCCTAGGTTTAATGTGTTGAACAAAATAAATATGATAGTCAAGCAAAAAAGTAACAGACCCAAAGAAAGACTAAGGGGATATATTGCCACATATTTAAAAGCTCCAAAGAAAAATATGCCATGTGTAAGCTCATGGAGAAATTCAATTATGCTTTATGTATATATTAAGATGAGATATGGATTTGTTGATATTTAGTTGTGAAAGATTTTGCTAAGAAAATGTGAAAATAAACTTTTTCTTTGTTCAAAGCTACCATGACAGATAAAAATATAATTGAATAACAATACATTCAAAGTATAAAGGCATTTATGTATATTGAACAAATGAGAAACTACTAACATTTGAATCAGTTGTAGAAACAGCATACAAGATTTTTACAATCAAACCAGCTACAAAAATTTGCAATAGTAATGGTAAGATCTAAGAAATTTAATGCTAGAAGGATCTTAATAAAATGTGAAAATAATAAAAAAAAAGTATTTTATAATCTTAGAACTATAATTTTCTCCTTATTCATTTTTAGAAGCAGCTCTATTTCTATATAGAATTTGGATTTTTATGTAGTGGTTACATTAAGCCTCAATCAACTGCCACAAGGAGCATAATGGAAATGGCACTTTTTGAAAATTTTTAGAAAGATAGAAAAATTCCCTTTTATTAAGAAAATCCTCAAAACATATACAAGTACATCAGATGTAAAATAGGAAACTAACAACACGTTAGCCTAAAAATCAACTAGTATATACAAGGAAAGTTAACCTATCTCAAATCTGTACAGTATTTATAACATATATACACTTATATCCCCCCTCAAATTGATATTGGGAGAAACAAAAGCATCAATTTGTTAATAAGAAATTGATATTAACCATTACAAAGTGCCTTAGTAAACACATATATAGTATAATGCTCAATAGTGATATGAGGTAGAGAAATGACATGAGAACTATATGCCTCACAAATAGAGTGACAGTCCAATTTAATATATTTCATGCGCTCATGAAATACTAGATTAACTATAATCTGAATAGCACTAGTATTATCATCATGAAAAGGTGTAGGATTAGTTTGGCAGAAGCCAAGATCAGCCAAAAGCCCTTAAAGCCAAAAAATCTCTGAATAACCAACAACATAGCTCTGTACTTAGACTCTGTAGAGGACTTAGACATATGAATGATTTAACGAACAACAGCACAATCGGCATCACTATAACCAAGAAACATACACCAACTAGTAATGGATCGTCTAATATCAGAGCATTCAGCCCAATCAGCATCACTATAAGCAACAATATGGATTAGAGAGTCAATTGGAAAAAATGAATCTCGTGTAGAAGTACCATGCAAATAACGAATGATTTGATGAACAACAGCTAGATGAAGATGACTGGGTGCTTGTATAAATTGACTCACATGTTAAATAGCAAAGTAAATATTTAGACAGGTGATATCAGATAATTTAGGTTGCCTATAAGGCATCTATCCAAAGAAGGATCAAAAAGAAAGTCACCCTCATCACGACAATATTTAACATTCACTTATAAAGGAGTGTTAACAAAACAACCATCTTAAAGGTTATCCAAAGAAATCAGCTCTTGAGTATACTTATATTGATGTGAAAAAAAAATACCAGCTGAGGTATAGCACACTTCAAGGCCTAAAAAATAGTGTAAATGACCCAAATCTTTCATATGAAAAGCACTTTAAAGCTGCTCTTGAAGTTGAGAAATCAATTCAGAATTGGTCCTAGTAATAACAATGTCATCAACATATACCAAAAGCAAGATAGTTCCCTTAGAAGTTTTAGACAGGAACAAAGAGGAATTATACTAACTTTGAATACAAGAGAACCTATGAAAAGCAGCATAAAATTTATTAAACTAGGCCCAAGGAGCCTATTTCAAACCATATAGTGACCTCTTTACCTTACAAACATCAAAAGAGGGAGTAGAGAATAATCCAGATGGTGGGGTCATGTATACATATCCCTTAAGATCTCTATGCAAAAAAGCTTTTTTCACATCCATTTGTCATAAAGACCACCCTTTAGAAGTAGCAATAGCAAGAATGAGTCACATAGTGGTCATCTTGGCTACAGGAGCAAATTTCTCCTTGTAATCTAGTTTATACTCTTACCTATTACCAAGAGAAACCAACCTTGCGTTATGTCTATCAAGTGATCCATCAGATCTTAGCTTAATAGAATATACCCATTTATTACTAATGGGCTTAATACCAGGAGGATAAGAAATAAGATCCCATATATGATTCTCCTGAAGAGCCTAAAGTTTTTCTCGCATGGCTTTGACCCAACATGCTTGTTTAGCTACCTGAGAATAAAAAGTAAGGACTGTAGCATGAGATATAGTGGTAGAGAAACCATACCTATCTAGAGGATAATAGATATGAGTGCCTCTTCTAGTGGCTACTGGAGATGGCAACGGATTAAGGTTAAGAAGAACATATGGTGATGGAGGGGGTTGTCATTACTGATAGACCATACCTGATCTAAAATGCTCAATTAGGTGAGAAAAGCCATCAAAGTAAGGACAAGAACACATTTCGAAGAAGAAATATGTTGTTGAAAGTAGTACTCATGTTCAAATAAAATCACATTTTTTAGAAACACGCATACGGTTGGCAACAACATCATAGCATAAAAACCTCTTGTGAGTAGTACTATAACCCATAAAGCACATAAAACTGATTGAGTTGTAAGCTTGTGATGCTTATGAGAAGGCAAGTGAATAAAAAAAACATAACTAAATATGCACAATGTTTGATAATTAGGGTGCATACGGAATAGGAGATAATAAGGATAATCAGAATGCAACTGTTAAGAAGCAAGATAATTAATTAAATATATTGCAGTAGAAAAAGCTTCCATCCAAAATTTAGATGGAATTGAAGACTGCAAAAGTAGCATGCGAATCATATCTAACAAGTGATGGTTCTTCCGCTCAGCCATCCCATTCTGTTGAGGAGTGTAAGGATATGATCGCTTAGATACAATACCTTTTTGTTGCAAGAAACTCTGAAACCATATGACATATATTCCCTACCGTTGTCAGATTGTAAAACTTTTATATAGGTGGAAAACTACATCTTAACATAAGCCACAAAAACTCCAAATACAATTAGCACCTCGCTTTGGAATGCAAAAAATATATCCAAGTGAAATAGCTATAATCATCAATGAAAGTGACAAAATATTTATACCACCCATGTGAAATTATAGAAGTAATACCCTAAACATCACTATGTATAATTGTAAAACAAGTATCAACATGACTACCACAAGTAGGAAAAGGTAAAAGTCTTACTTTTCCTTAATTTACAAGTAAAACAATCAAGAGACAATATATGACCAAAAGACTGAGCTTTACTTCCAAAAAAACCATGTTGCATCAATTTATTCAAAATAACATTATTCAGATAACCTAAACGTTTATGCCAAACTTCAGCCTTATTTTCAACAATATTACAAGTTAAAGATAAAGTGTTGGGAATAGTAAACTGTAATGGAAACAATATGCCCACTTTAGGCTCCCTCACAATCACCTTCCTTGACACCTGATCCTACACAAGGCATCCACCATGAGAGAATTTTACATTATAGTTATTTTCCAACATTTGACCAACCAAAATCAAATTAGTAGACAATTTAGGAGAAACAAACACATTGCGAAAAGAAGGTCCAAAATCACCAATGGCAATAATGGGAAGGTTATTTCCATTAGCAATCTATATATTTTGTGAGCTAGTATATTTTTAAAGATTTTTTAACAAATGAGAAAAGAAAGTCATATAATTAGATACACCAAAATCAACAAGCTAAGGAGAAAAAACATATTTACCTTAGCCCTGAAGTTTAAAAGTGGAAGATGCTGATAAAACCATCTGTTGTACCATTTTTAGAGTAACAATAAACTAATTAATGGTAGGAATAGTAGTGGGAGATGGTGCAAGTGGTGATGTATCGCAACTACTGACCAGAATAGCAACTTGTAAACCTCGAATTCGATGATTTTCTGGACGAGTAAGACAATCTTTTATAATGTGTCCAGTCTGCTTACAATAATTGTAGAATTTCTTACTACAATTACAAGCAATATGCTTATACTATTTGCAACTAAAGCACTGCATCTATCCATTTCCTCTATTCTTTCCTTGAGCAGCCTAAGCAATATTGACAATTTCATATGACTCCTTAAATGTACCTATAATAGCCTATGTAGCCAACCTCTATTCCTCAAGAAAATAATTCACCAAAACATACATCCAATGATGGAACCAAATCTCTATTCAGCAATCCAACTCAAGCAACTTCAAATTCTAGTCTCAATTTGATCAAGAACTGATCATGCTGACTATCTTTATGAATTGCTCAAAAATTGATTAAAACCTCTCTAGGAACCTTTGCATAAATAATACCAGAATATTCTCTCTATAGGTTAAGAAATCAAGAATAATATTACTCAATAGAAAGATTACCTCGACTGAAGTTGCTTAGCTCGAGTTTTAATTGGGATCGACAAGTTGTATTATCTTGATGATATATTCGCTTCAAATATTCCCACATCTTTTTGGCAATAGTAAAAGAATGCAAATTATTCACCATATGAGCTTTAATAGAGCCTATGATCTAGAAAACAACTTGGGCATCCTTTATCTCCCATTCATTACGTAATGTACCATGTGTAAAAGAAGGTGAAGACCCATCAATATGACCCCAAAGCTCCTTCCCCTTTAGGAGCACTCTGAACTAAAACTCCCATTCTACATAATTATTTCTTGTAACTCATATACCCGAGATCTCTGAAGAAAACATGTTTTAAAAGGAGATTGAAAACAAAAAGATGGCTGACCAAAAAAAATAATCGTAAAGTAAAGAAGAAAACCATAAGCAAAATACCTAAAAAATTCAACTGTCCACCCTCCTAATAGAGTCAAATGGCAAAGATGACATGGGAGAACCATCAAAAATAGAAATGTGACGTCAAAGAAAAAACTAAAGAAGAAAATATCATCGTACATACCTCCAAATGCCATCATGTGCCTGCATATGGAATAGTACTCTGAAAGCTTTAGACGGCGTGTGAGCTACACTCGATCATCAAATTAGGGAACAAGCCAAAAAAACCCCTACCTATTTCTCTGATAGGCTATAAGATCCCGATAGACACGGAGAATGATGACCTAAAAAATCCAAAAGCCAGAATTTTAAACAGCCTAAAATTTTCAAAAACTAGATGTTCAAAATAGCCAACTTTGTTGTGATACCATGAAAATTTTTAGAAAGATAGAAAATTTCCCTTTTTATAAGAAAATCCTCATAACATATACAAGTACATCAGATGTAAACTAGGAAATTAACAATACATTAGCCCAAAAATCAGCTAGTCTATACAAGGAAAGTCAACCTATCTCAAATCTATACAATATCTATAACATATTTGCACTAATACTTCTTCCTTATCATTTTAGACTTATTTGATTCATGTTATTCTTCACATCTTCTCAAACATAATTGCCCTCTCCAGAGATGGTTCACAATGAGAAAAAATGAGGAAATAATCCAGTAGAATTGACAATATGCACATAATTGATTGTATACAATCTTACAACCTTAGAATATGCACATATTAGCCATCTCATCTTTAAAAAAAATTGAGGGACCAACACAAACTAAGTACTAAAACTCCATAAATGTAATGCAAGTTGTTTAATCCACAATCATAAACCTAGTCAGAAGCTGAATAGGGACATTCATACTTTAAGAATGGAACATGATTCCCGTAAATAGATATGTAAGGACATCAATCAACAATGAAGAATTATACTAGTGAGACCATGCACCTGATGCTATATGAAGAAAGTCCAAATTATTAAAGTGACTAACCACTACCAACTCAAGTAGAATGATTCCAAAACTATATACATCAGTTTCCTTTTTAAAATTCCTAAATGTTTGAGGCCTATTTGAACTAAAAAGCAATTAAGTATTATTGGCATATAATGAATTGAATTAAAATCTTAATTAATAATTACTTGGGATCCATGTAACCGTAAGTGCTGGCAAAGGTAATCCAAAATCAGCTATCTTTGCTTTCATTGGTGAAAGTAGCTATCTTTACTTAGGATCCATGTAACCTCAAGACTTTCATAGTTGAAAATGATGAATATATAGCCCAAAATCAACTATCTTTGCTTACAATTTTTCATTTAATAAAATACTAGAAGTCTTCAAATCTCTGTGGAAGATATGTAGCTTACATTTATTGTGTATATAATCTAATCTTGTAACCATACACATATAGTCATTGATTAACAATCAATGGATTAAGTAATAGAATCATGTATATCAGAGATCAACTAATAAGACAGCCATGTATTGCATCCACTACAATTTGAAGTCCCTCTAGCTAGTCCAAAATCCTTCCATTTGTCTCTGTAATCAATGTTGTGTTTTTAAATGGAAAAAAAAAAGCTTTTTGTAAAGCAACTTTGGGATGAGATCTCTTTCAAAGTTTTAGCAAATATGCCTGATAAATGCTCTCTTAATTTTCCATTAGCCATGCATCCATAAATTAGTGCCTTTCATTATTGTCATTACAATACCCTATTAAAGCTATCATATACCCTTGATGGACAATCAACAATAGTTGTGCTTGGAATTCAAATGAAAAATAATCATGTATAGTTCCATTTCAGAAAAGATATATAAGAAATTCCACTGATTAAGTAGGATGGTTTTTTTTTTCTTAATCTAACTTCAACTTGAAATTCTTTTAAACCTTGCGTTGAACATTGGGAGAGCAATTCAACTATAACCCTTGCATTGTCCACCACAGTCCCCAAGTAAACTTTTCCAAATCCTCCACCTACTGTAATGCCTTAAAAATCATCCATAATTTTAATAATCTTTGTGAAGCTGAAGGAACGATTCTCTAATAAAATTCCTGATGTTTCATCTCTAGATTGTGTTGTTAATGGGGAAAGCATTGATAAAAAAAAAAAAGAAAAATTGGAATATAACTTCTCTTCCTCATTTCATCATATACTCCATAATTGAATTTCTTCAATTAGATAACATCCCTAATTCTATAAATCCATAATTTCTTTTTTTTTCAAAAACTGTAACTAACACCTGCAATTGACATTATTCACTAGCATACTTCTTGTCATCATCAAATACTTCATCAAGTATGTTATTCTTCGACACAAGGCTTCTTTAAACTTATTTTTTCCATTTTATTGCAAAAGTTAATTTCTTTTGTGGGAATGCAACCCTAATTTCGAACCTCCATAATTCCTTAATTTCAAAAATGAATCACTTTTGACCTATTTACTTACAGAAAACTACACTATTTTTTCAAAAAAAAAATCACAAAAAACATAAAATTAAAATCATGTTTATTTTTATCAGTTTTCTAAAATAGAAAATGAAAAATGGATTTTTCAATTTTTTAAAATAAAAAAGATATTAGAAAACTAATAAAAAATATTTTTTCAATTTTCTGAATATACATATACATATACATATACGTATACGTATACATATACATATACATATACATATACATATACATATACATATACATATATGTGTTTATATGTGCATACATACATAGTTACATGTATATGTATGTATATGTAGTACATGCATACATACATACATATGGATATGTACATATATGTATGTACATACATACACATACACATACATATACATATGTATATATATGTATGTGCATATATACAGATACATATGCACACATATATATGTATGCATATACATATGTATGTATACGTACACATACATACATATATGTATGTATGTATGTATGCATGCACGTATGTATGTATGTATGTATGCATGCATGTTTGTATGTATGTATCTATCTATCTATGTACATATATATATATATATATATATATATGTGTGTGTGTGTGTGTGTGTGTGTGTGTGTGTGTGTACATACATATGTATATGTATGTACATACATATATATACATATGGATATGTATATATATATGTATGTGCATACATACACATACATGTACATATGTAATGCATATACAGATGTATGTATGTATACATACATGTACATACATATATATACATACATAGGCATATACATACACACATATATATGTATGTACATATATACACATATATATGTGTGTGTATGTGTGTGTATATATATATGCAGGAAATAAATACTTTAATTTTTTATTTGTTATTTTTTAATTTTTTTATAAAAAATAAATATTTTAATTTTTTAAGAAAATAAAAAATAAAAAATAAAAAAATATATTTTTTTTTTTATAAGTAAACGCATCATTTAATTTATTAATTACTGAGCAACCATGACATGCAAATACAAATATCCTGCAGTTTTAAAGGTTCAGTGGTTGGGATTTGGTGTTGTGTCGTTTAATAGTGCAGACGATGGATCCAATTACCACTCACAAAACTGCATATGAATTTTTCAATTACACCTTAATATAATTTTAAATTATATTCATTACATTTATATATCATATAATTATAATAAAATTATATATGTGTGTGTGATTTAATGGTTAAAGCAAGGAAAAAAAAAAAACAAAGATACTGTGAATTGGGAGTGCGAAAAAAAATTTAAGTTTTGATTAATCGAAAAATCAATTTGAAATAGAATTGATTTTAAATTAAACAAATTTAAAATTTAAAATTATAATTTTTCATTTTTAAATTTTGACGGTTAGTTATTGATTAACGGATAATAAAATTTTGTATATTTTATATATTATATTTTAGTTTGTACACTTTTATTTTTTTATATTTTTATAATTTATAAATATTATGTTATATATTTTTTTAAATATTATTATAATATATATTGTAATAAATAAATATTAAAAGTATTTTTTATTATGTGTGTATAATTAGTAATTTATTGTTAGTTGCATATCAAATATATTAAATTTTTATAATTAACTATAAAAAATTTATTTTTTTAATTTTTAATAGATATTATAATAGATTTATATTTTTTATTTATAAAGTATTTTTATTTATTAAAAAATATTATAAATTATATAATTTATTAAATTTATTATATATTGATTTTTTTAATACCTATTCAGTATATTAATTAAAAAAATAGATATAGTAATTAATTGAAATTAATCAGCCTAATTGTCAATATTTTTCTATGCGTGACTTGCAGAAGATGGCAAATTACGACCCTCGCAAAGTTTCCGACTCTTCCTAAAGCCTCCCGCCCAGACTTGTAGCTCCGGGGTTCTTTTTCTTCCTATCACCATAATCCAGATGAGGAAAGGCTTCCTAACTACCCTCTACTCTCACTGTATAGCTTCTCTATCTTCTCATTCATTTGATTCCGCCTTTCACTCTCATTCTCCCAAGTTTTGCTTCAAAAATGTAGTCTTTATTATCTCCAGATTCGTCTCTACCTCTTCTTCCGATAATCTTGAAGGACTGGTAGATCCCGAGGACCAATTTTTGCTTGATAATTCTCGGGTGGAGTCCATTTCTAGTGAAGAATTCTCTTGTTTACGCGATTCCATGTTAAATAGGAATGATGGCCGGCAAAAGCTTGATACAAGTAAGTGCTCAAGTGATGCTGTTTTGATTGCTAGTGCAATTTTGACAAATGATGATGGGTTTGGGAACAAAACCCAGAAATTTCTTAGGCAATATAGAGAAAAATTGAGTGAGTCTTTGGTAGTTGAGGTTTTGAATCAAATAAAGAACCCCGAATTGAGTATTAAATTTTTTATCTGGGCTGGTAGGCAAATTGGGTATAGTCACACTGGGTCCGTGTACAATGCATTGTTAGAGATAATTCAAAGTAGTACTGATGAGAATAATAAAATACCTGAACAATTTCTGACTGAAATTAGGGATGATGACAAGGAAGTGCTTGGCAAGTTGCTTAATGTTTTGATTCGTAAGTATTGTCAGAATGGTTTATGGAATGCAGCATTGGAAGAGTTAGGTAGGCTTAAGGATTTGGGTTACAAGGCCTCAAGAATAACTTATAATGCTTTAGTTCAAGTGTTTTTGAGGGCTGAAAGATTGGACACAGCTCATTTGGTCCACAGAGAGATGTCAGGTTTGGGATACAGCATGGATGGATTTACTTTGGGCTGTTTTGCACATTCCCTTTGTAAAGCTGGGAAGTGGAGGGATTCATTGACTTTAATCGAGAAACAAGAAATTGTGCCTGATACAGTGCTTTATACTAAGATGATATCTGGCTTATGTGAAGCTTCTCTTTTTGAGGAAGCTATGGATTTTCTGAATAGGATGCGAGCAAGTTCCTGCATTCCTAATGTTTTGACATATAGGATTTTGCTTTGTGGATGCTTGAGAAAGAGACAGCTTGGTAGGTGTAAAAGAATACTAAATATGATGATCACAGAAGGTTGTTATCCAAGTCCTGGGATATTTAATTCTCTTGTTCATGCTTACTGCAGATCAGGAGATTATTCTTATGCTTATAAGTTGCTCAAGAAAATGGTAAAATGCAGTTGCCAACCAGGTTATGTGGTTTATAATATTCTGATTGGCGGTATTTGTGGGAGTGAGAAGTTACCAAGCATGGATGTGTTTGAGTTGGCTGAGAAAGCCTATGGCGAAATGCTTGAAGTTGGGGTTGTATTGAATAAGGTCAATGTCAGCAATTTTACCCGATGCCTCTGTAGCTTTGGAAAATTTGAGAAGGCATATGATGTCATTCATGAAATGATGACCAAGGGCTTTATACCTGACACTGGCACATACTCTAAAGTCATTGGTTATTTGTGTAACTCTTCCAAAGTTGAGGAAGCTTTTCAATTGTTTCAAGAAATGAAAAGGAATTGTATTACTCCTGATGTTTATACATATACAATGTTACTTGATAGTTTTTGTAAAATTGGTTTAATGGAACAGGCACACAAATGGTTTGATGAGATGCAAAAAGGTGGTTGTGAACCAAATGTGGTGACTTATACAGCTCTCATACATGCTTACCTAAAAGCAAGAAAGTTGGCAAATGCAAATGAAGTTTTTGAGATGATGTTGTCCAAAGGTTGTGTTCCTAATGTTGTCACGTATACAGCTTTGATTGATGGTTATTGTAAAGCTGGAGATATTGAAAAAGCTTGCCAAATTTATGCAAGAATGAAGAATGACAATGTGAAAAACCCTGATGTAGATCTGTATTTCCGGATTGATGACAGTGAATCCAAAGAACCAAATGTTTTTACTTATGGAGCTCTGATAGATGGTTTGTGTAAAGCCCACAAAATCAAAGAGGCACGGGACTTGCTAGAAGTTATGACCACTGAAGGTTGTGAGCCAAATCAGATAATATATGATGCTCTTGTAGATGGATTTTGCAAGGTTGGAAAAATAGACGAAGCACAAGAGGTGTTCACCAAGATGTTAGGCCAGGGATATGCTCCAAATGTATATACTTACAGCTCTTTGATCGACAAGTTGTTTAAGGATAAAAGATTGGACCTCGTATTAAAAGTCTTGTCCAAAATGCTTGAAAACTCATGTGCTCCCAATGTTGTTACTTACACTGAAATGATAGATGGTCTATGCAAAGTCGGTAAGACAGATGAAGCCTATAAGCTTATGCTTATGATGGATGAAAAAGGATGCAAACCAAATGTGGTGACTTATACTGCAATGATTGATGGCTTTGGGAAAGCAGGTAGAGTTGACAGATGCCTTGAACTGTTGCAGCAAATGGGTTCCAAGGGTTGTGCTCCCAATTTCATCACCTATAGGGTTTTAATAAACCATTGTTGTGCTACTGGTCTTTTAGATGACTCTTACAAACTTTTAGAAGAGATGAAACAGACATATTGGCCAAGGCATGCTGCAACCTATTCTAAGGTGATTGAAGGTTTCAGCCGCGAATTCGTAGCATCTCTAGGTCTTTTAGTTGAGATGAGTGAGAATGACTCATCACCTATTTTCCCAGTCTATAAACTTTTGATTGATAATTTTATTAAGGCTGGAAGATTGGAGATGGCCCTTGAGTTGCATGAAGAGCTCTTAGCAATCTCAACATTTTCGGCTGCCTATATGAAAACATGTATATCTTTGATTGAGAGCCTTATAGCTGCTTGTAAGGTTGACAAGGCCTTTAAGTTGTATGCAGACGTGATGAACAGAGGATGTGTTCCAGAGCTAAGCTTATTAGTCTACCTGGTCAAAGGGCTACTTAGAGTTGGCAAGTGGGAAGAAGCACTACAATTATCTGATAGCATATGCCATATGGTTTGTTTCTCTTCCTTTCCTATGGATTCATATTATTCTCAGATCATGCTCCAGTATTCTTGCCTCTCACCTATTACCAATAATTAGTGGATGAGCATATTACTGACACCATTTTCAGCATGTAAAGAATGCCATTAATCATCTTTAGAGATTCTTTGTCAAAAGTATCATGTGATATTTTTTTGTGGAAAAAAGAAACTAAGATACTTGCAGGTGAGTGGATCATTAAAATTTTGGTCCTATTCTGTAAAAATTTTTAAATTATTCTTCCCTATATTTTATCTTAGCTCAAAATATTTTTTTGGTCCAATCTCCGAATGATTGTTGCTTTAGCTATCTTGTAAGAAAATAGAGACACTTGTAGGTGAGTGGATCATTGAAATTTTAGTCATATTTTAGCATTATTTCCAAATTTAATGTTTCCTGCACTTTATCTTGTACAAAAGTGCTTATAGCCCTATCTCTAATAGATTGTTGTTTTGTCTAGTCTAGTCTTTTAAGGATATGGGACTCGAAGCTAAGAACCCCCTTTCGCGTTTCTTAGGGGCAGAAATCTTTGTAGCTTAACAAAAACCAAGAGACGGTGGATGATAAATTTACCTAACCTCTTTCCCCTCTCAACCCTACATTCAGCATATAAAATGTTCTTAGATCAGTTAATTATGCATATAATTTACCTTAAAGCTTGAGTAGATGGGCAATCTGCTAATGATTTGAAATTTGATTGTGAGAAGAGTAGAATAAATCCTATCAAGAGTTGTGGAGTGATTAGTTCTTCTCTAAGAAGCGTGATGTATTTTTGAGTCGGAAAGTCAAGGAAACTGGTGTGGGATCGATGAAGAAGCTGATCAGGAGACCATGAGGAAGGACCAGGGGCCCAAGGAATGGAGGGTGTATACGAGAAGACATAAAAGGAATGCAGGGGTTGATGAAGCTAGTGAGCTGGTGGAAGTTAGTTAGGATTTAGGAGAGAGACAGAGAAATGGGAATAAGTATAAAAAGAGGTTAGCTGTAGGGGGTAGGTATGCTTTTGGGGAACAATCATAATATTGGCTAGAGGCTGGAAGGGAAAAGAGAGAGAGAGTGCTGGGTGTCTAGCTGTCTTTCCTCCTTTTTATCAGTTTGGTACCCTTGTTGAGATGAAACTAAACACGCCTGTATTTCAGAGGCCGATTTGGTTAGCTCTTTTACACAGGGGGAGAGCTCCCCAACCCTGTTGTTAGTTTCATCTAATCTGGAAATCAAAGCTTGTTGACTGGTCTCCATGTTTCCTCCGCTCATTCAGATCCAGCAGGTCGGACCAATGGTAGCACTCAAACAATATCAATCCACAGAATATTAATCAATGAAGATGAACAAATGGATTATATTGATTGTCAATACCAGATTACAAATGTCTGTCCTCAGTGATACTACTGAGCAGGTATTACAATCAAATCACAGAAAAACAAGAAAAAGAACCAAGGGTTAATACCACGAGAGGAAAGGTAGCTACACACCCAGCACCCTCTCTCTCTTTTCCCTTACAGCCTCTAGCCAATATTATGATTGTTCCCCAAAAGCATGCCTACCCCCTACAGCTAACCTCTTTTTATACTTATTCTCATTTCTCTCTCCTCTCTCCAAATCCTAACTAACTTTTGGCAGCTCACCACCTTCATCGACCCCTACATTCCTTTTATGTCTTCTCGTATACACCCTCCATTCCTTGGGCCCCTGGTCCTTCTTCATGGTCTCCTGATCAGCTTCTTCATCAGGGATGGAGACCTCAAACCAAGATATTTTAGTCTGGTATATCATTGTTGGGAAATGGTTGACAACTTGTTTGGTCATGCCTAGATTTTTAACATTTTATAGTCAAACAGATACCAAAAACTTCTTATAAGTATATAGATATATTTGTGTCAGTTTGGTCCTCTTTAATTAGTTTTGTTTCCGGAAAATTTGAGGCTGCTCTAACATTTGAGATTAGATTAATTACTAATAATGAGCATATTTTTGCTGCTGCTTTGAAAGGACTGAATGTTGTCATTCAAGATTCAGAACTGTTAAACCTCAAATTATACCCAGCATCCACCTTTGCCTTATTAAAGCATCTACAATGTGTAATAACTATTTTATTATCTTGTGCAACATGTCATTTTGAACAGGATATCCACTGGATCCAAGAAGCAGAGACAGCTGACAGAATGTAAATTTTTGTTGCATGTGTTATCTCAAGTTGGCAATCCAATGATTAATGGTGCATTATTCCATCTGCCAAGTAGAAGACTCCATCGGAAAAAGAACTGCTCATGAGGGTGCTTCTCTTGGAGGTTGACTCACAATGTCATTTCATCAGATAGATCATTGTTCTTTGTCAAGTTTTAAATGCGGAATATACTGTCCTTGTCTGCAATGTGGAGCAAGTGATTGGTAAAATATGAAATTCTTTATCAGTAGTGAATTCTTGTTTGCTTGTATTTTTGGCATGGTATTGCAATCTTATTCTCATCACACCTAGATTTGAATATTTGATGTTGTTATGCTTAGTATTTCTTGCACACCACGTCTTGTCTGCTTTTCTTTTTTCTCTGTAGTTGTGATGAATGTGGAGGAAATTGTGTTAATTTTGGAAAATTTTTTGTGCTTTTGTTATCAATTGAGTTCAACATGATGTCAAAACAAATTGTGGTTAGCTGGGAGTATATCCTAGTACTGCTTTCCATGCATTCCTTCTGCTTTGTGTTTGTTTTGCATTCCTTTTTCTTAGCTGTACGAGTCACATGGTAATAAGCACTAGAAGTATCTTTCATGGGCTTTTTTTCAGAATTGTGTTCAATTTGAAATGTCAGCAGTGGCAATGGAATGCACTTCTTTTTTTTTTTTGGGCAACATTTGAGCTTCCAAAATAGGATTCTTGAGCTCTGCTAGTCTCCGGAAGGATAATTCCAGGGGATGGTTCTACTACTAGCTTATTCTGATTCTGGTCTTATAGTTCTTTTGTGCATAAAATTTGAAGTCATACCTGTTCTCAGGGAAAAGCAAATCTGAATTTTTGTTGTGCTTGATCTCATAAGCAACCCAGGAACTTACAGTCATTATTTTTTTCCCCTTTAATCGGGTGTGGAATGATTGTAACTAAAGTCCATATATTGCTTACATTCTTCAGGTTGCAAACTTGATACATTTCAATGGACCATAATAGCTTTACAAATTCAATCCAAGAGACTTATGAGGACAATCAGGCATAATAGTCCGGTTTCCATTAGGAAGATGTGTTCTGCCCATTCCCATTTATTTCGTTTGGGATGGTTCAAGATGCTTGGTGCGATCGACTAATCACGGTATGTTTATTTAGTTCTTTAGATTTAGTATACACTTGTCCTTATATCATGTAGTATGCAAAAGTCTTTCAAGTGCTTTGGCTTCTGAATGATAGAAGAAACACCAATTGCAGAATTCATATTCACAAATGTTTCAGGAAACAGGCCTGATTCTAGGAAACACCAATCATAACCCCCACAACCACCAACATGAATTTTGCAGCGAGGAAAGTTGCCTGATTCTAGGATTAAGAGTATTTTGTGATGGTTTTTAGTGGAAATTTTCGGTTTATATATATGCGACTTTTCATTCTTTAAGCCATATAGATTTGGGATTTTCAGAGGGACGGAATTTTAGGTTGTTTTATTTTAAATTTTTTGAATATGGTGCAAAATTGAAGCAAGTTACATCCTAGGTGTATTTAGGTAGTGAATTAGATATCAGATGTTAAGGTCAGTAAATAAAAACTTATCTATTTTAACAAATTGTTGAGAGGGGATGTGGCATTACTTTAATTTTGAAAAATTTAGTGGTAACATTGTAATTTTTATAAAATTAATAAATAAAAATTATGTCAATTATAATATACGGATAATGAAAAGACACATCACTTGAGTTTGAAAATTATGAAGCGACATTGCACGAAAGTATGAGTAATACTGCACGTTGGTGAAAATAGAGAAACAATTTTGCTGATTTATTTTGATGTATTTAATTTGTTACAATACATTGAGACTTTTTTTTTATGAATAATGTTGTTGGAAACATTATTTATAAAATGTTGTGTTTGGTATTTTATTTATGGGACAGGGGTGATCAAAGTCAATCTCACAGCACAAGACTATGGGGTCAGAATGTACTCGCATCTACCGAGAAAAATAAGACATTTGCTGGGTGTGGGTGCGTCTACCGAGAGGAACAGTGGGGCATCAGGATCAGATATGATCCCGTAGCTGTCACGTTCGAGATTAAAGTCTGATCCTGTAGGCAGCAGTTGCAGGATCAGACTATCTCCGACGACCCTGCAGACCTTGGTCCCTGCTCCCTCACATGTGTACAGTATCTTCGATATAAATGAATCCCATTTTCTCTTCTCCCCACTTCACTTCTTCAACCATTCTCAATATACATATTATTCATTCAAATATTGTTCAACCTTCGGTATCAAAATTAAAGCTTTGTTTTAAAGTTTGTTTAAACTACCTCATCTCATTTTAAAGTTTGTTTCAAATATTCATCAAGGTATGTATATATATATATATATATATATATATATATATATATATATATATATATATATATATATATATAGTTGGTAAATATGCGAATTGGACAGATTTGGATTGGGTTGGATCATTAGTAGACGGATCATAAATTGATAAAAAAATATAAATTATAAGTGAATCAATATTCAAATGAATTAGACGAATTTAGACGATTCATTGGTTTAATGTATGTTGGCATAGATGAATCGAATATTTGGTATTTGGGGTAATATTACTCAAAATAATTGTGGAGAGAACGTTGAATTCAAAGGATCAAGTGGATGTTTTAAAAGATCAGGTGAAATTTACTACTTTTTTGATGTGATATTCAGGTTTGACATGATAAAATAAAATGATGACATAGTTTCTAGATTGTGTTCTTAATTTCTTTTGATATGCTCAACAGTTATAAGCAAGCATTGCTAGTGACGGTGGTGCATGAAGGAGCATGGTTGATCCAGGTGTTCACAAGGGATATTCAGATCAATCCCTGAAGACAATGATGGAGGTTTGCTTCAAGTGTCTGCTTAAGAATCCAACATTCGCTGGAGGATGTTCTGTGGAACTTGCCGTTTGCTGCCCAAGTTCAAGATGGATGGCGTGGAGACTCCAGCGAAGGTTCATCAATATCGCCTTTGCATCCTCCACCGCTACACCTTACCTTTAATTAGTAGCTTATGCTTCAATCTTCTGCTTTTTAGGATTCAAATCTTGCATCTTGGCATCCAAATTACATGATTAAAAACATATATTGCAGGAAATGGCAGTAACTAGGAGAACTAAAGAAGCAAAGATTAGTTTAAATGACAACTCCTGCACAACTTTGAGAACCAACTAATTCCCTGCCTTGTTCCAATTTTTATGTTCTTTTGTTTTCCTATGTGATTGTCAAGGTGGTAAATTTTCTCGGCGACTTGCTGAAGTTGAGAATTAGACTGCATACCAATTTTCAAGAAAGAAAAAATGGAACTTTCCTTCAAAATATACATCCTCGTTACTCACATGATGTTTCTGTGGGTATTAGGTTAAATTTTTTAAAAGTAATAGCAAACTTTCGGGTGGGTCTTGTACCAAATCCTTGTACTACTACTTTTAGAAGAAATTCACTGGGCATATATCCAATAGATTAAAAAATGAAATTGATTAATTTTGGATTGATATAGTGGATATTAGATTGGATTGAGTTGAAAAATAAAATAGATCAATTTTGGATTGATTCAGTGGGTATTTGTTTTGATTGGATTTAGATTTTTTTTTATTAGTCAGATATGGGTCAATTTTGCCATATCTATATATATATACTATTGAATTAATTTATTTATTTGACAAGTTATATATTTTAATTTTAATTACAGTAAGATTTTTAAGACTATAATTGAAAATAATATTTTTTATATATTGTTGTAAAATTATAGGTTTATTTTGTAAGCTTTGTTTTAAAGCTTGTTCAAACTCCCTTATGTTATTATTGTTGGTTGAAAAAAAGAATTTATTCAAGGTAGGTAAAAAAAATAAATATATGTATTATTGAATTAATTTATTTATTTGACAAGTTAAATATTTTTAATTTTAAATATAGTAAGATTTTTAAAATAATAATTGAAAATAATATTTGAATATATTGTTATAAAATTATAGGTTTATTTTATTCTGTTATTTAATAACTTGAAAAAAATAAGGTAAATTTTTAATTATATTTTTTTATAAACATATAATATTTATTTTGAATATAACATTTTTATAGTAAAGTAACATGAATCATTAAAATAATAATTTTAAGTAGTAAAAATATTATAGCTTATAAATTATAAGTTATAATTATATACATAGGTACAATATGATATATTGATGAAATAAAAAAGTTAGTAGTTATAATATGAACTAAGATATTTAATTTTTTTAAATAATAAAAGTAAAGTTCATTTTTTTTGGAGCGAAATTTAGATTGTTATTTTTCAATAATTTATTTGATATATCTGGTTAAAATTTTAAATTGAAAGAAAATATTAGAATCTGCACATATTATATAATTAGATTTATTAATTGTTTGTTACCCTATTTAAATTAATTAGTAACAGTTAATGTAAATATTGTAAATATTGTGTTATTAATGAAAAAAAAATTGATTAAACGTTTGTTATTGTGTTTAAATATAAGTTATTAAAAAATGAAGCACTTTCAGAATCAGCCATATATTAATCAAAGATCTTATGTAGATGATCTACTAACAAAAAATTTAAAATATCGAGCAAAAGCGGTATGATCCACTAATATAATTATATTTTTATTATTTAATTAATTTTATATTTATATTTATGCATCTATGCACAAGTTTCACATTATATATTACTTGTCCGGAGAGGTAGTGTGAAGTCTTACTATGTTAATATTGATAATAGAATTATACCATATTTAAGATTGGCAAGATTTTATGAAATATCTCAAATATAAGGAATACATGTTGATGCCAATTTGATTGTTGTCCTTGTAGAAAAATAAAGACCAAAAATACACACTTTTCACTTCTCCGTTGGTGAAGCAACCATTACATTGCAAAATATCGAAATACCAATTGATTTATCCATCGTTGAACGTGCAATAACTGGCATTTGTAATATAATTGATAAATTATCTATTACCAACTTTTAGGACAAATGTCTCATGAAAATATATTATCAAGAACTTTTAATGTCTTATCTCACAATGCTACTGAGTTTGAAATCCAAATATATATATGGTAGGATCAAGTTTAGGAGGATTTTAATCCTATCCGAATCCCAAAATTTATCCAATAATGCAATTCAAACCAACCCTATTAACCTAAAAAATCCCATCCAACTGCATCAAATCGAATTAAATTTTTCGAATCTGACTGGGTTTAATTCAAATTTAAACAAACAAGCTGCAAAGTAATTTGTATACCTCCATTTCATCTAAATTCGCTATAAACAATGGGATTAGTTTTAAAATAATGTTATTTGTGTTAACCTTTTCTTTCCCTGGGTTTTACTTTTCTTATTAAAAACTATTAATTGCTGTTTTCCTCCACACAGTTTCCTTTATGAGAGACAAATACAGCAGACTTTGATAAATTTATTGAGGGACGTACAGATCTTTAATCTTGTATGATGATTCTATCTTTGAGCAGGCACTCAAATTCAACCCATAAGTTGTATAAAAGTTGATGATCAGCTGTTGAAGGCTATACTAAAAGTTGCGTAGAATTCACCCTAATAAGCACTTATAGAATACAAATGCCATTTTTGATAGAAGAGAATTCGGCTAGCCACTCTTTATTTCAACTTTCAGCACCAGTTAATGAAATAATAATTTCCTCCTTGTGTTTTTAAGGTTTAACCAAACAGCTCAAGACAAAAGGTGAAATTCATGTTTTATCCTCTGCGGTACAACATAAAATCAATCATCACTGTATGAACGTGCATATAATAAAAACAGCCGGGACCTAAAATGAAAAGCCTATCTGCAAAATAGATCACATGAAATCATAATCATCAAGTGCTTCATAAGCATCAACCACCAAATCGTCGTCTGGCTTATCAACATGGAGTTGTTTTTTCTTTCCCCCTGCAACAATAATTCAGAACCATTTTCACTAATTAACCTTCCAATTCAGATAAAGACCGCTGTATCATTTAGAAACACAGGCATGAATGAACCAGGCCGACTAAGACAACACTTAGACTGCTCAGTCTAACGGACTTTCGAACATGGTCAATGCTCAAAGCCTATACCAACATGTTAAGTGTACTAGGAGAGGCAAAGTTGTCATTTGAATTCCAGTTAGTTAAGTTGGTTAAAATTGCTATTTTGTTAGTTGGTTCCGGGATTTTTGTTATTTTACAGAAATATGTTATTTTGGTTTGTTAGGGTGAGGTTTACATGTACAGCTGCCTCTAGTACAGCTGTAATTCCTCTCCTTTTTGCTTTATATGTACCGTCCCTTTTGGGACCACAATCATCATCAATCATTATTGAATATTCTCCTTCTCATCTCTCTCTTTTCTCTTTCCAAATCTCTCTTTTGTCTCACTCTTTTCTCTCTTCTCCCTCTTTCTACTCTTTCTTATCTGTAATTTCTGGGATTAATTCTCAAGATCTCTTCCTTAAACTACTATTAGGATTTAATCCTAACATTTAGTATCAGAGATAGGTTCCAATTCCTTGAGACTATGAGCAAGAACACTGCAACAAAGAAGGCCAAAGGAGGGACGAAGGAATCCACAGCAACCGTGGAAGAAATGAAAGAATACCTGCGTACCCTGGGTGCTAAGCTGGAAGAACAAGGAGCCATGTTTGGATCTCTGGGGGCTCAACTACAGGAGATGCAGCAGGAGCAGTTCAACTTGAGAGCCGGCCAGAAGAGGTACCAGAACCAGTATGAAGAGCTCCGGCTTGAAAACCAGAGGTCTGTAACCTTCCTGGCCCAGCTCATTCAAGGTAATCCACCAACTTTTGCCTCTCCAATTCACCATTCATCACCTGCTAACAGTAATGCTAGGGGAAAAGAAACCCAAAACCCTGTTCCAATCCCTGAAGGAGAAAGAGGCCTGTTACCCAAACCAGTAGATAGGGAAGGGGTAGATCTAGGGGGATTAGGGAGATCTTATTTCACTAAGCTCCTCCCCAAATGTGAGTTACCTTCTTTTGAAGGAGAAGATGCTGGTTCCTGGATCAGCAAATGTAGAAGGTATTTTCAGATTTTTGATATTCAAAATGATAGGAAGGTAGATCTGGCCAGCCTGTTCTTGGTGGGAAAGGCTGAAGACTGGTACCTTAATTGGGGTAAAGGTAGAGTGGGGCAACTTGGGAGGAATTTACTGAGGCTCTACAATCCAGGTTCAAAGGAGGAGGAGAATTAGATAGTAGATGAATTTCAAAAATTAAAGCAAACCACATCTGTGGAAGCTTACCAGGAGAGATTTGAAGTTCTTAAGCTGAAAATGGAGAAGTTATACCCTCAACATATTGATTCCTACTACATCAGTAGCTTCATAGGGGGACTGAAGGAAGAGATTAAGAATGTAGTAAGAATGTTTGGCTCCGGGGACTTGTACACTGCTATTACCCAAACTAAGCTCCAAGAGAGACAACTTGAAGCAACCAGACCAAAATTATACCCTAAACCCGTCACCCAAAACAGATCCTACAGCAACTCCAGACACCACACCACCCATACAGCCCAAACAACCAATACAGCCCCAAATTCACCAATCCCACCCCAACCATAAATTCCCAAGGCCAAACCCAACCACCCAATACACAAAGGAACCCCAGAAATTGTTATAAGTGTGGTGACAAGTATTTTCCAGGGCATAGATGCGGTGAAAAAAAGTTATTGGCCATACAAGCTCAAGAACAGGAAAGGGCAGAAGATGGGGAAGAATGGCACGAGGTTGAAGAACCCCCTGCCAATGGAGAGGAAGAACCTCCAGGGCAGATCCAAATCTCCATAAATGTTGTAGATGGGGGCTATAGTGACAATACCATCAAAATTAGAGGACAGATGCATGGCAAAATCATTATGTTACTCATAGATAGTGGGAGTACCCACAATTTTATAGACTCCAAACTAGTTAAGGAGTTGAGATTGCCAATTACGAAAGTTTCTCCTGCCACTGTTACTATGGCAGATGGAAGAAGAATTCCAGTTCAGGATAAGTGTCTGGGCTGTTCCTGGAATATGCAAGAAAGCAATTTCAATTTCCATTTCAGGGTATTTGATTTTGGGGATTATTATGTCATCCTAGGGGTGGATTGGATGAAGGGGCAAAACCCCGTAACCCTTGACTTTGATAAGCCTGCCATGACCATACTTAAAGAGGGGCAGCCCTTTGTGTTACAAGGACTCACGGAGCAAGTTTCTCTCAAAATGTTGTCTGCCAAATCTGTATCTAAATTGGTGCAGCATGGGTGGAGGGGAATCAACTCCAAGTTATTTCTTGTTTCAGTACAACACACACCAACTCCTGCCACTTGTCCTTCCCAAAAACCCATTCCCAAAGCAAACCAGCAACTCCTATCTCAATATAAAGATGTGTTTGGTATCCCAACCTCACTCCCACCCAAGAGATCACATGACCACTTCATACCCCTCAGCCAACACCCAACCAGTCAATATAAGGCCATATAGGTACTCTCACCATCAAAAGAATGAAATAGAACGTTTAGTGGATGAAATGTTGGCAAATTCTGTTATTAGACCCAACACCGGTCCCTTTGCTTCCCCAGTGCTGTTGGTCAAGAAAAAATATGGGACTTAGAGGTTTTGCATTGACTACCACGAGATGAACAAGGTGACAGTCAAGGACAAATACCCCACACCTTTAGTAGAGGACCTAATGGATGATTTGCATGGGGCAACCTACTTCACTAAGCTGGATTTGATGTCTGGATATTACCAGATCAGGATGAGGGACATTGATGTTCACAAGACCGCTTTTAAAACACACTCCGGACACTATGAGTTCTTGGTCATGCCCTTTGGGCTTATCAACGCTCCTGCCACCTTCCAATCTCTCATGAATGCCATCTTTAAACCTTATCTCAGAAAATTTGTCTTAATATTCTTTGATGACAAACTCATTTACAGCCCAAATGAGACACTCCACCTACAACACCTCCAGCTAGTCCTTGACTTGCTTAAAGCCCATCAACTGTATGCTAAGGAGTCCAAGTGTGAAATAGGGCAGGTTTCTTACCTAGGGCACATTATCTCAGCAGTAGGGGTTTCTATTGTCCAAAGTAAGGTTGAAGCTATGCACAACTGAATTCCTAGCAATTTGAAGGGGCTACGAGGATTTTTGGGGCTGACTGGCTATTATAGAAGGTTTATTAGGGAGTATGGTACAATAAGTCAACCATTAACTGCTCTACTAAAGAAGGACAGATTTCATTAGGGACCTCAAGCCCAATCAGCTTTTGACCAGCTGAAGAACGTCATGACACAAGCTCTTATCTTAGCCTTACCTAACTTCAATGAACCCTTTACACTGGAATGTGATGCAAGCAACATAGGCCTAGGGGCTGTTCTATTACAACACAACAAGCCACTTGCCCTTATATCTAAACCCCTATGCCCCAGGAACCAGCAACTATTTACTTATTAGAGGGAACTTCTAGCCATCATTTTTGCAGTCACCAAGTGGCGACACTACCTAAAACAGGGTCCTTTCATCATCAAAACAGATCATGAAAGTATTAAACACTTGTCGGAGCAAAGGGTGCATAATTATATACAAGTGAAGGGAATCACTAAACTCCTAGGATTGGACTATAGCATTCACTACAAAAAGGGCATTCACAACAGGGTGGTTGATGCTCTATCAAGGCAGTATGAAGGTCAACCTCTCCCTCACTGCCATGCTCCCTCAGTCATCACCCCTAGCTGGATTGATGAAGTTATGCATTCCTATGCTGGGGAAGACAAGGCCGCAGCCATCCTCAAGCAGTTAGCAATAACACTACACGGTTTACCCAACTATTCCTTGCATGGAGGCTCATCCGGTATAAAAGGAGGCTGTATATTGGATCCAGCACCACCCTCGGGAAACAGTTACAGTTTGCCATGATTCCCCATTTGGTGGTCACTCGGGCATTTGAGGCACATTAACAAGGCTCCAACAAGTTTTTTATTGGCCTGCTATGCAAAAGCAGGTTGTGGAATGGGTCTCTAAATGTGATACTTGCCAAAGATGTAAATCAAAATTTGCAACCTCTCCTGGACTGTTGAAACCACTGCCCATCCCTAGCCAAGCTTGGGCTGATATTTCCATCAGGAGGCCATGACACCATCCTAGTAACGGTCGACAGATTCTCTAAGATGGGACATTTCATTCCCCTAGCCCACCCCTTTAATGCTGCAACTGTTGCACAAGCATTCCTAGACAATGTTCAAACTACAATGATGGAGATTATGATAAACAATCCAATTAACAAACCACACCACAAGAACTGAATGTAGTATAACTGTGATATTGATATGAAATGTATCAAATACAGCACTATAATCTGTAGCAATACAATCCAAGGAAATTGAAGAACAAACGGAAAATAATAGCAAGGGCCCTCAGCTACAAGGAAGAACAGCCTCCTGGTTCTGTTCAATCCTTTCCCTTACTCCCTAAACACTAATTACAAATAATTTCTCATCATCATCCCTCACACACCTCCGCCCTTCCTTTTATAGGCTACCACTGCATAACTAATTCTTGTGCCAGCTCACTCGTTTGCCTCTCCTTCCATCTGCTTCTTGGGCTTCCTGGCATAACTCTCCATACCGTGGCTTGTGGGCTTGGAACTCGTGACTAGTAGCACTTTCTCTATCATTGCCACCGGGTAGGGAAGCAGTCTTGTCCTCAAGACTGGAAGTGTCGGTGTGAGGTTCAATTTCTGCTGCTAAAGCAGCTTCTTGGTCATTATTTATTTCATACAAGTCTGATGGATTTTCAGGAAGTGACCCTACAACTTGTAGGTCTCTAGCAATTTCTTGAGTCAGTTCATATGCGACTGCTAATATTCTAAGACATAATAAAAGTCCGCCTTCTTCCATAGGAGGTAAATTCATAAGAGATGGTTTCACCAAGAGCTTATCCCAAAGTGCTGTTACTCGCTGCTTCAACCCTCGCTGCACTAAAATTGACATAACATCATTAGGAGAAGGAAATACTGCTGTAATTGTGGCTGCCTCTTTTCGAACAGTATCTGTAATTTTTTTGTAAAATGAAGAAAGCCCACGAGCGACATTGTTGGGACTAACTTGAGAAACCTGATCACCAAGAACCCATCTGGTGTCTGCATTCATGACTTCCACATCAATGAGAAGTTCCATTAAATCGCCTAGGTGGCCATTAAACTCCATCAGGTACTTTATGAGCTCTATTGTTTGGCTAGCTGTTTCCCTTTGAGCATCGGCACCCTGCAAATGGTCTCCTATTTTTGCAGCAGTCTGTCCAACACTAGAAATACGTGAATCCAACCTTGCAAAGCTATCCCACAGTCCATCTACACCTTTCCTTAGATTGGCAAGCTTTCCATCAATATGTTTTCGAAGATCAATCAGCTTTCTGCAAGAAGTCCTGACCAAGTCCCACCCTTGCTTATCTTGCACCCACACCACAAGTGTCAAGCTGGCTACACCTCCCACATAGATTGCTAGTAATAGATAGTTGAAGAAGCTAGCTAGTAATAGGTAGTTGAAGAAGCTAGACATCTGCTTAGCCTCTTTTGGGTCTTTTTCACCACATTGATCAGCTCTATGTGGCGGCAATACAGCTAAGCCAAAGTTCATCACTCTAGTGAAATATGTCACAAAGTTCACTGCCAAAATGAGATCAAAGAGAGTAACCGGGTCAACTTTGACAGAATCAGCATCCCACGTCTTAAGCTCGTCGCCGGAGTTATTAGGCTGATCATCAGACTTAGGAATCTTGATGTGTTTCTCCTGGTTGTCGGTCAAATGGTTCAGTACCTCCAGGGATACATATGGGGAATGGCTTACTTCGGACTCAAGCTGGTACAAACAACCATCAATCCAGGTTTGCAATTGTTGCAGTGTTCTATATCTTGTAGAAACCCTCTTCAACTCAACTATTTTATCCTGCTCCACAAGTGTAAGGCTACCCAACAACCAAGTAGCTGTAACATCTCCCCAAGTTCGTAACCCTTCTACCCCTAAGATCACCTCTAACCCTCTTAATTCAGTCACCAGCGCATCAAGGGAGCATTGGTAGTCATCAATTTTGATAGGAATTCCGGTATACCCCTTGTCATCTCCAACCAAATTTCCATTCCCAAGTATGATTTCAAAGGTTTTGTTTCGACGTACCTGATATCTCAAGACCGACACTAACTGGTGGAAAATAAAATTGGGTGTTGCTCCGCCATTGGCCAGCCTCAAAGTGGAAATTCCGTTGGCGGTTTCCACCAACTTAATGGTGTTCATCTCCTTGCCATTCCCTGCCACAACACCCACTTGGTGATGAAACCAACTTAGGCCAAAGACCGTGCAATACTCGATCACCTTCCCCAATTTCCTGCTAGTGACCTTGGGAAATGGAATGCCGTTGTCGGCGCAATCATCCTCCGTCATCTGCCTAATCGGTTGCGATTCCAGTGCTACTAACTCCTCCACCTTTACAGCCCTGCCGTCTCTACTCTCCAAGTCGCTCTTCCTCGGAGATGACATCGTTTTGAGCGCCGAGATTCCCCCGAAAAAGCCAAGCCCCTTCCTGCGTCGTTCTTTCCACTCGGTTTTGGCAAGGTGACGAACTCCCTGCTTCCTATTCTCCCGTCTGGTTAACTCCAAAGAGGAAGGAGCAACTGAGATAGTATGGTTAGCAAGTTGGGCCGGATACTTGCCAAGGTTAGGCCCAAACGATGAAATGGGCTGCAGATGAGAGAATCCCAATTTACTTGATCCCCTCCATGGTCCTGTGGTAGCCTGCGATCTCATGGTGGCCTCCTCCTCCTTCGCCGGAGTCTGCGACCATCTAGGAGAGCCCATGCCCTGTCTGCCGATCTGCAGAGAGGCTTCAATGGAAAGAGCCAATCGCATGGCTTCGTCCCTATCTGCTGGTCGATGAATCTTAACCCAACCCTTCACTTCCTCTCTCACCCCACCAATTAAGCAGCCCACGTGTTGCGGTTCAGGAAGATCTGGAAAGGTAGCAGCCACCGTCTCTACGGTTGCAATGAATCCTTCGACGCTCACGCCTTGTTTCGAGTCTGCCAGCTTTGAGACCTGACCCTGGAGATTTCCACTCTTTTTTATATTTGTTTGTTCGTGAGAACTGTACTCCTCGGTTGGTTGTGTGTCAAATCTTGTCATCCAAGTAAGAACCTCATCTCGGAAGGCCTCATTCTTCTTTCTATCGGCTTGGTAACTCCGTTGAAAATCAGCCAAACGGATCTGCAGTTCAGCGACTGACTTGCTGAGCTCTTGAACACTGTCGGCTAACTTCCCGACACGCTTCTCAGTTTCATCCAGTCGTTGTGATAGAGCCTGATGACTCGTCTCCATTGATTCCGGTCAGATGATTATCCGGCAGATCGGACCAATGATGGAGATTATGATAAACAATCCAATTAACAAACCACACCACAAGAACTGAATGTAGTATAACTGTGATATTGATATGAAATGTATCAAATACAGCACTATAATCTGTAGCAATACAATCCAAGGAAATTGAAGAACAAACGGAAAATAATAGCAAAGGCCCTCAGCTACAAGGAAGAACAGCCTCCTGGTTCTGTTCAATCATTTCCCTTACTCCCTAAACACTAATTACAAATAATTTCTCATCATCGTCCCTCACACAGCTCCGCCCTTCCTTTTATAGGCTACCACTGCATAACTAATTCTTGTGCCAGCTCACTCGTTTGCCTCTCCTTCCATCTGCTTCTTGGGCTTCCTGGCATAACTCTCCATACCGTGGCTTGTGGGCTTGGGACTCGTGACTAGTAGCACTTTCTCTATCAGATGCCTTCCACCGTTGTAACTGATCGAGACAGGAAATTTACTGGGGGGTTTTTGGCAAGATCTGACAAAGCTATTGGGGATCAAACTTCAGTTCACTACAGCTTACCATCCCCGGTCAGATGGGCAGACTGAATAGGAGCCTAGAGTGTTATCTAAGCTGCATGAGTTTCCACAAGCCAAACCAATGGCTCAAGTGGCTCGGCCTAGCTGAGTACTGGTACAACACTAGCTACCATTCAGCTATTAAGATGAGCCCATACCAAGCAGTGTATGGCCAAATTTCCCCTCTACCTGCTGCACCCAAACTTGCAGCTTTTGTAGCAGCAATTGAGGACTACATGCAGACTAGGGAAACAATGAACTCTTTCCTTAAGGAGCAATTGGTTATCTCTAAGAACAAAATGAAACAGTATGCTGACAAGAAGCGGATTGAGAGAGAATTCCAAGCTGGTGACATGGTGTATTTCAAGATCCAACCTTATAGACAACTCACATTGGCTATCCGCAAGTCTCTCAAGTTGACAGCAAGGTATTATGGGCCCTTTAAAATCTTGGCTAAGATTGGTGCAGTTGCCTACAAGTTGGACCTTCCCCCTACAGGTAAAATTCATCCAGTTTTTCTTGTGTCCCTCCTGAAGCAGAAACTTGGCGACAACAATCTACCCACCCCATCCCTACCCCCACTCCTTAATGGTGAGTTCAACCTGCTGTCAGAAAGGGTCTTGAATGCTAGAACCATTCTCGCTGGTTCTCACCATATTCGGCAACTCCTCATCAAGTGGCAAGGGTTACCCGCCATTGATTCGACTTGGGAAGATGCTCATTACATACAACACCAGTTTCTAGACTTCTATACTTCTTGGGGACAAAAGTTTCTCAAGGGGAGGGTATTGTTAAGTAAACTAGGAGCGGCAAAGTTGTCATTTGAATTCCAGTTAGTTAAGTTGGTTAAAATTGCTATTTTGTTAGTTGGTTCCAGGATTTTTGTTATTATACAGAAATATGTTATTTTGGTTTGTTAGGGTGAGGTCTGCATGTGCAGCTGCCTCTAGTACAGCTGTAATTCCTCTCCTTGTTGCTTTATATGTACCGTCCCTTTTGGGACCACAATCATCATCAATCATTATTGAATATTCTCCTCTCTCATCTCTCTCTTTTCTCTTTCCAAATCTCTCTTTTGTCTTACTCTTTTCTCTCTTCTTCTCCCTCTTTCTACTCTTTCTTATCTGCAATTTTTGGGATTAATTTGTCAGGATCTCTTCCTTAAACTACTGTTAGGATTTAATCCTAACAACAACATAGCTCAGCTTTGAGGCCTTGAGCCTTGCCACTTAGCTATCACTTATTCTAAGCCATACTTCAGCTTTCCAAGGAGCCATATGGTCACCTCAACTTGTCAATCTTGTTACTTTCAGAAATCCTTCACCAATGTGCCATTTCATAACACTATAACTTGTGTAACTCACACACCTAACCATGTTAATTCCTCGGTGCCATGCAATAAAAGATTGTCATGTTCAGGCTTCTATAGCTTTTTGAAAATAACTTGAACTTTTGTGCCAAGGTCTCTGGAATCTAATAATAATTTTATCTCACATTACTTTAATCAACGTAAATAAAAACCGAAAATTAAAAAATTTTGCAAGGGAGAAAAAAAAACATTATCCTCATACTCCTATAGTCAATGTGGGACTTGGAGACCACATTATCAATATCTTTTAATACTAATAAACATTATTGCACCCATAACTTATTTTACACCATGATATACTCTTACAAAGACCTTGCAATGCAACATGGCATAAACTTTTGGCCCAAAAACTGAATCCTAGTCAATTATATTGTCAAGTAAATAGCTAAACAAGTGTAAAATGTGTCTGCAAGCCCAACAAGAATTAACTAGCCAGACTCACATATGTCTACAAAAAGCTTGCAACAATTTATATTCGAACTGGTTTTACATGTGTTTGTAAACACAGATAAATGCTCATCAATGAGTCCTGTTCTGTACTTTGCCCACAACATTCATTCAACAAATTTTACCAGTCGTTTTCCTACTAGAGTCATAAAACAAATCATATAGGTTTCCACAAATATATATTAAAAAAAAATGAAAAAACAATAAAAAAAGGTCTGAAAAATCTATCTTTTCAAACTATAGCTGCTAACGGAAACTAATGTTATTAACAAAACATAATGGAAGTCTATTGACATGAAATGTCCACTGGCCAGATCTCCATGCACTTAGATTAGCATCAAGTTATATCCAGGACACGTGAACATTTAGGAATGAAGGAAAAACCCTGAACAGGCTTCTAAATAAGCAAAAGCTCCATGAGAAGTACAGAGTGTTTGGCATAGTTGCTCACATTTTGCCACAATAAAAATCTTTTACCAGCTTTTCATTACCCACATGAGTCTTCACATTACTAATAGGTTCTTATGGAAAAGCCCTTAGATATCAGTATAGACAAGGGTGCAGGAAAATATTTAGACAAGAGACAGTAGTTTCCAGTTAATTGGTTGTCCTAAGCTCCTAAACAAAATCTATCCATGATAATCACAGATCCTAATAAACTTTGCCCATTGTGACAGGTCAAACAAAAGACTACGTTCAGTGAAAATAAATAAAAAGGTGATTATGTGAAACATATACCTGTCTTCTTTTTACCAGCATTGGCTTCTTTCTCCGCTTTCAACTTTTCATTTGCAATTGCAGTTATAGAAGATGCGACATCTTTTGCATCTGCTGCTTTCATAGCAGTCATGGACAGTCTCATTACTGCTTTAAGTAAAGCAATATAGTGATAACTTTTCTGCATTTGCAAATAATTATTGTGAAGTCATAAAAATATCCCATATACGAGTTACCAGAGAAATTTAGGAAAAAAAAAAAAAGAAAAGAACATGTTAATTCAACACACCTCATATGCACGAAGCTTATGTGATACAAGTTCTGCATATTCCGAGAAGTCACTCTCAGATTTGGGAATAAAATTGTCAAGTGTCTTCTCATCACCTCTTTTAGCGAACAATTCCGCCGTGGACCTGTAATCAGCTTCTTCAACTAACCTGAAGCGGTAAATTTTGAGTCAGAATGCCACCAGGAAAAGAAAATTACAAAAGAATACTAAGAATTTTTATGAATCTGTATCACTTCTGGCCAACACATTATGAACAACCATGCTGACAATACAATTTCACCAAAATCAAAATCACTTAAGCAAATTCAGGGTACCCCCCCCCCCCCCCCCCCCGCATCTGAAGTGATAGTACATACTTTCTTTCATTATTATTGGCCTACATAAATTTAGTATAATTGACTAAATTCTATATCTAGTGTAATTTAGTATAATCATTTTCCAAGTCAAAATAGTTGTCTAGATGTTGTTTCAGATGTCCTACAATCAGGATGAAGAGAAATTTAGAGACTGTTTTCAATCCTTTTGTAGCTATTGTCTCTTTTGAGAAGCTGAGACAACCTTCTCATCTCAGTTTATATCATGAAGACTCTATGCTCGGCCTACAGGTAAGGTCCAATTTGTCATAATTCATTAAAATTCAGATCTGATTCCAGCAAAATGCAGCCAACAAAACATTATATTTCAACTGCAAGAGGGACTGTAAACCTATTTCACTCCATCCACCCAAAAAAAAAAATCCTAAATCACAGATCTGAGTGGCTTGATGGTTAATTATAACAGTACCTCTTGTATATTCATCTGTCTTCCATGCTTACATGATGAGAAATCATCACCTGATACAATTGATATTAATTTCTAAAATAAGCAGCAGTAAAATACCTTTGTTGGCAAAGTTTCTCAGCAACAGGATCTAATGATTGGGGCTCCTCTTTCTGTACTCCAACAGTTTTGCCTTTCTTTTCTGTAGATTTTGATTCTGGTTTCTTAGGGGCCGTTTCAGGAGAAGGTTTAGCCGCAGGTGCCTAAACCCATCAAACAAGGAAATAATGAAGGGAAAAAAATACAAAATCACCACAAAAATCAAATGCAATAATCATAAATATATAAACACACAACAATTAAAGATCAGTGTGCAGCATAACAAAGAAAAGAATAACCTTAACCGCATAAAACCCCCTATTTGACTTATTTGCAAAAACCATGCTCACATCTGGTAATTTTTACATTCATTTCTTTGTGGATGCTTCTGTGATCATGTTCGATTCAATATCATCACAGAAAAGACTTCACCAGCATCAAGTTCTATGCACAGCATGAAAACAAATGAACACCAAAAAGTTAAACATTCAAACTAGTTTCTTAATGCAGATGATTTGGAAACTGCACATTCAAAGCAGTTTCTCAATGCGGATGATTTGAAATTGGGAACATTTAGGTTCATCTCCTACAATCAGAAATCAAGGCTCTGATCAAACGGAAGAGCACTTGAGGATCTTTTTTAGTTACATACAATCTAAATAAAGAGGGTAAGAGAATGAGATGCTTTGTGTTCACAAATAACAGTGTCAGAGATTTAAACTTTTCACGTAGAGAAATTAGATCCGGTAAGCTCTGTTCCATTCTGTGTTAGGTGCAGTTGTATGGGTAAAGGAGCACATTTTACAGAATGGAACCAAATAGAATCAGCTTTCAGGAGCTTATCATGGGATTCCAACATTTAGTTATGTGTAGCCTTCCAGTAGTCATTTCCACCCTTACAAACCAACAACTTGGTAGTCACTACACTTCCTACCTAAAACAGCCACATTAACAAACACAACCCATACCACAGGCTATTTATTGCTTGTCAGCAGCAACCCCATGAACAATATACAAACGAACGTCTGCAATAACAACCAAACACAAAAAGTTTGAGCTGCAACGAATTGGAAGCTAATAAAAATTGAAAAAAAAAAATAACAATTTTAGAAGGGCAAGGGTCGGTAAGGTGGGGACTTGGATGGTTGTGGAGGCAGAGAGAGAGAGATAAAGGGAAGTGTAGGTGAGGTGGGAAACTTGGGTGGTTGAGGATGCAGATAGAGAGAGAGAGAGAGAGAGAGAGAGTTGGCAAATGGATATCTCCAATTAATCCATTTGACTGCTTAGTGCTAAATTATTCTACGGGAACCCTAGAATAAGGACATTAATTTGTCCTAGCATTTTTGACTATCTGATATCTGAAAACCTATACTAACTGCAATGCTCAGCTTTCCTTGAACAGTTTTCCTACTCTTCTAACTTTTATTTTCTTATTTAAGTCTCTAATCTTCAAATTGCCATTATACAAATGCACTCCCTAGCCACAACATGCCAATGCTGGTTGCCAGAATCTGTGCACAAGATTTTTTTTTAATCTCCCTAAAAAATAGCTCAGTAAAGCAACACAACCAACATCCTAAAGAAGAACAAATAAATGCCATCTTCCTGTGCAGCATCAAGCAACTGCACAATCATTTTCAAAGACAAAGTGGACGGACTGGTGTTAACAGGGGATGGTGGGAGGTATTATTCATTCCCAGCTCATCTTAAGTCCATCTTTTGTCTCTTCATTTCTTATTAGAAATAGAAGCATGTATATTCATGTCCTGTGGAGACGCATCACTTCATCTATGCTCTGTATGAGGTAGACTGTGTTCACAAGGGATGCAAGAAATTTACCAATTATGGTTTAGTGATCAGTTCATGCTGCACACTCAACTGTCCATCAAAATGCATTAAGCAAATGATGAAATACTTGGCACAGTATCGTTTTTCTTTTAACAGATTAATCAAGGTCAAAAGTTAGGGAAGTGTATCTGCTAAGTACAGAAACAAAACAAATCATGATTACATTATCAATCATACCGGAGCTGGTTCATCTTCATCCTCCCATGATTCCTTTACATCATTTTCATCCACATCTTCATCATCCCATGTGCTTTTGGCTTGTGGCTTTGCAAGGAGGGGTGGAATTTGCTCGTCCTCTGCAACAAAAGATTATAAATTTGTCCAGTTACATGCAACTAGTTCAAAGCATGAATACACAGTAAACTTACACAAAGAAATATGTAAAGTTCTACATGGTGAAAGGAAAAACTGATAAAAATATTAAAATGAAAAAGATTAACAATTGATATTTATCAACATCAAAATGAGAGAGCACAACATATCCATTGTTTTTCCATCAGATCTTGCCACATACATTCCATGTACCCCCACTCAAATGAACTACAGTTGTTAATTGGTTAGGAACAACAAACAGCCAATATTATTGACCATCATAGTATATGGTAAAACCTCAAGTAATTGATCTATCACATGATCAAACTGAGTTCAAAAAAGTATATGCCAAGAATGTAAGACTCTTAGGTGAAATATGAATGCATACTCGTGACCAAATCAGCAGTCAGGTAACAACTCCTTCAACCGTACCAAAAACATATAGAACCAGTTTGCTTCATAGCACGTAAAAGATTATCAACAACAAAAAAGAAACGTATTTAATCCCTTCATAATATTTGAGGGATGCAACGACCAACAGAACAAGATCATTAATCTCTCAGAATCAAATGTCAGGTATTAGAGTGGACAGCCCGAAAAGAATCAACCACATGTCTAACCTCCAGCTTCACTTAATCTAATAACTTATTTCCATCATTCAATCAGCAATAAAAGATGACCATTTAACGACCCTCAAATCAATCACCATCAAAGATTCTTTCGTTTCTTAGTACCTGGAACTAACCTCAAAGATATCAGACTTACAAGTCGACTTCAAGACAGGCATGGATCGGACATAAAACCACAGCCTCAAATAGGTAGTTCTTGCGCACTTAATTAAATTAGCTAATTCAGCCCAAAATACTATTTCTCCCAGCCAAATTGACCCGATTTCAATTCAATTTATAAACCATATGTCGAGTTCCGTCGCAAATCGCAATGGAGAAAAACAATAGACAGACACCTTAAAAAAAAAAAAGAACTCTTACCCCAGTCCTCCATCTTCGAACTCCGTCGCTGAATAAAATTTTCCGGTGAGAATCGTCGCTCTGCAATTTGCAGATTGACAATTAAAGCCTAATCGGCGCGAGAAAGAGAGAGAAAGCAGAAAAGAATGAGAATTAAAGAGAAAGAGAGTTACAGTGGAGAAGAAGAATCGAGTAAGAGTATGTAGAGGTGTTGTTCGATAGTTTGATAGGGTAGTGGCAGACTATTAGGGTTTGGGGATGGTAACAATCGAGAGGTCTAAGTTGGAGAGAGACAACGGGAAAAGAAACGCTTAAAAAGAAAACTGAAAATCGAACAAATTATACCAGTCCAAAGGTTTTTTTCCTTTTTCTTTTATAGTGTGAAGTTTTTTTTTTTTTCAGTATTAATTACGTGCGTGTTTACTAAATTTTTGAACTTAAAACCAAATAACTATCATAAAATAATTTATAAAATAAAAAATATCAAAATTATATTTTATTTTAATTAAAATAAAAATTATCTAAAAATTAATTTTTATATAAATAAAATAATAATTAAATACGCCAAGTATGATTATCTTGTTATTTTAAAATCAATAACTTTTATATGTTGAACTAACAAATGAAAAAAATTTCACATCATCGTTTAAACATAAAAAATACCATGTACAGAAAATAAAAAAATCAAAATAGCTAATTATGATCTATTTATAAAGTTAATTAATATTAAAATAACATTACAATTATATGTGATCTGCTTAATTATTATTTAGATAATATAAAAAATTAATTTTCAAATTATTTTTATTTTAATTAAAATAAAATTTTGATAATTTTTATGTGATAAATTATTTTATTATGATCATTTGGTTATAATCCACAAAATTCGATTACCACGAATATAATTAACTTTTTTTTTAAGATTTTGATTAGAAATAACTGAATATTTTTAAAAAATTAATAATGACTAAAGTAATTTTTATTTTTTTATTATAACATTTTGATAGGCTTGTGATTGGGTACTCTCAGCACACTAAATTGTATAGTACGCACCGTCTGATCACTAGTAAGCCGATTAACAGTGAAGTCAGATAACTCTTATTCCAGATGATCCTATTAACGGTCCGAAAAATACTATTCACAAAATCAGAATTATTAGAACATTACATTTGTTTTCTACCAAATAAAATTTCATTCTTGAAATTTACCTGTGTAATGATTCAAATATCGAATTAGTTGGGAATAGTATTTTTCGATAATGAATAGTAACACCGAAGTGAATAGTACCTCCCGAAATCGAAAATATTTTATTTGATCATTGGAAAGAGTATGTCAGCAAGAGTCCATTGTTCAAATTTGGGATCAAAAATAGCTCAAATACCGGGTTAATCAGAAATAGTATTTTTTGATGGTAAATAGTGATACCGGGATAAATAGTATCTCCAGAATCGAAAATATTTTATTTGATCATTAGAAAGAGCATATCAACAGGAGCCTATGATTCAAATTTGGGATCAAATGAAGATCGTTTGGATCTCGAAATGTGTGAGTCACTCTCAAATTTGGAACATTACTAGTTTGATTAATTTTACTGAATCATAAAATATGCTATGAACCTCAGAAAAATAATCCCAAAATACGGACATGCTCATATTAATGAGTAAAATTATATGGTAATGAAAAAAATAATTTTTCAATTATTTTGAAAAATCGGATTATCGAACTGGTAAAAGTAGGGATGAGCATAGACTGGTTAATCAGTCCATTAACAATTTTCTTAAATCAGTCAATTACTATCGATTAACTACTATATCGATTTTAATTTTTAACTCGATTTTTCGGATTGGTTTATCAGTTAACCATGAAAAAATTTTAATACATAAATTTAATAAATTATACATTTTATAATATTATTTTTAATAGTTAAAAATGCTTTAAAATGAAAAAATACTAATTAAATACAATATTCATTAAAATAATCAAAATAAAAATAAATTTTTCATAATTAATTATAAAAATTAAAAATATTCAATATAAAACTAACAACAGAATGCTAATTATGCATATAATTTTAATGTTTATTTACTAAAAATATATATTTTAATATTATTTTACAAAATTATATATCATAATATTTATAAATTACACAAAAATTGAAAAATATAAGTGTAAAATTTAAATTATATTTTATAATATATATATATATATATATATATATATATATATATATATATATATATATATATATTCGGTTTAGATTTCGGATCGGTTAACCACCAATTTTTAAAGTAAAAACCATAAACTTAAAATTTCGATTCGATTAACCTAAAAATTGATTCGATTTCGGATCGATTTTTCAATTAATCGAAATTTCGGTTTTTTCTCACTATTAGGTAAAAGCGAATCAGGTTGGAAAATAGTCTCTTATTTACTCAAAAATACTCGCGAAATCTAATGAATATATTTTGCGAATTATAGAAGTATTTTTAGGAAGGTTTGAACTCATGAAAAAAGAGAAAAATAATGATTTCGGTTTAAATAGTAATCAATTGATCGTAAGTTTGACCAAAACTTTAAAAATAGCAAATGATGTTTAAAAAATGCAAAAAGTTTCAATTGGTCTTTAATTGGTATTTAGAATTATTTAATAGTAAAAAAATAATTTTACAGTGATATCGAAAATTTGTTAATTGGATCAGTTTAAGTAAACCAGATCGAAAATGGATTTCGATTGACCTAGGCTAAGATTTATATTTTATGAATTATGAAATTAATTTTGAGTGAATTTGAGTTTGAAAAGAGAGAGAAATAATTTAAAATGCATTAAATGGGCTTAAAAATCAAATTGGGCTTAATTAGACTCAACCACTTGAACCAAGCTCGGCCCAAACCAACCCTATAAAGTACTAAAAAATCTATAATTTTTCAGAGAATTCATCAAGCTTTTCCCTCTCTCCCGTTTCTCTTTCTTGGTCGAATTGGCCATTCTACCTCTCAAGAATTTCTATATGTTTTCTCTCTAAATCTTCCACCAAATCCTACTCTTCCAAGCAAATCAATGCCTCTCTTTCATATGGTGACCATATCTAAGCTCAATTTGAAATGATTAAAGTGGTATAAATCAAAGATTAAAGTTTATGTGTAAAAGTGGAAGTAAGTAAAATTAAGGTTTTTAATTTAAATTAAAAGCATATATTGATGAATTTAGGTGTGTAGAGTTTATTTATGATAATAGAATCAATTATTGAAGCATGTTTTTTTGTGAAAAATTGCATGGGTATTTTCAACCACTTTTGAAGAATAATGAAAATGGTGGAATTTCATGAATTTAAGGTGATGAAAATTGATAAGGCTTAAAAAGTCTTTATCTTGTAAAAGGAAACGCTGGCAGTTGTTGGGCCGGTCGGATAGCTAGACCTGTAAAAGGAGTGCCCGGTTGGACCCAAGTGTTAGTACTCCAAAGCTTAAGTTAGTAGCTTTACAGGGAGAGTGATTTTTAAGGAGCGAGAGAGTCTCAGATATTTAATACCTGGAGCCATTGTATTTTAGGCTATTTATAAGAGTTCTTTGAAGGGGCACTTGAGTATCTCGGGGAGTGATAACTGATAGTCAGAGTAGGTGAACGGTGATGTGACAGGGAGTAGATGGAGAGTATGGGCGTCGGCTTGTGTCAGTGGGCTGATAAGACATGCTGTCCCATCAGTCCGATCGGACAGCACGGTTTCCTGAGTTGTCTTCTAGATCACTCTTTACCTTTTTTATATTCGGCTTAGGCCCTGCCGAACGTTGTTGGGCCACCTTAATTAGGCCTTTAGGAATGTATTTGCCATAGTTATCACTTGTCCCCCCTCCAACGGGTCTGACCGGGCAATGTATTAACTTATCATTTTGGCGGGATTTTTGAATTTTCGGGAGGTGCCCTCTTGAGGAGATACATCCATCGATTTTGGGACAACCGTTATGCATTAAATGCCTGCACACATGCCGAAGATGACACTTTTCTCTTCTCGTCATGCATTCAGTACCTACACACGCGTTAAGGGTACATGCATCGAGGGCGGCACTTCATTTTCTGTTATGTATTTAATCGATTGGCACCACATGGTGATTATTCGACAGAGAGGCAATTGGAGGATTCTAGAAGCTTGGAGCCTATAAATAGATGACTCTCAGTGATCCTTAGCAATACTTTTATCATGCCTTTTTCCACAAACTTCACCATTTCGGCTATTTCGGAGTCTCTTCGAGATTTAACCAAGTAATTCCTCATTCACAATATCATCATTATTTTCTTCATTTTCCCATTATCAGAGATGGCTTCAAGTGGTATTAAGTCTATAGATTGGAGTTTTGAGATTCATAAAGACCATGAGACCAAGGATCGTCCTTCAAAACTCACATAGGAGAAAATGATTGATATCCCTTTACAATACGATCTTCCTACAAAGGTATCTGTGATGGCGCGTCCAAACTCCGTGGTGATGAATGAAAGGCTTCTTGGATATTAGAGTAGTAAGCCGTTCATTCGCCGTTTGCAAACACAGTTGTAGAGGCGATACAACATAAGTTTTTTTTTAGAAGTCAAACTACTATCTGGACCATGCCTCTTTCAGTGTGCTTCAATTTTATACTATGATCTTGGCCAGATTCCGTGCATTTTCCAATTATTATACCATCGCTCTACTAATCGGTGTCAATTTAAAGAGAACCATCATCATTAAGGCTGCCGACACGTCTGACTTTGCTTCAATGTAAGGAGCACCATCATCATTAAGGCTGTCGACACGTCCGACTTTGCTCAGCATTAGCCTTAAAATTGACATTATCGTCAGATTTTTGTATCTGACCGACCGTGTTCTAAAGTAGATTCGGAAACATAGTTATTTTTTTTTTGTAAGAACTCTTCATATATAAAAATCGATCGCCTTTCAATCACGTCTTCGTGCTACAATTTGCATTTTAGGCAAAATTTGTCATGGAGATAACTAAGGAGAATAAATATTATTAACCATGAATGAAAATCATATATGTAGAGTTCGTAGAATTGATTAAGGAGAATACTTCCTGAAACTTAATGTGCTATTCGAACGTCACAGTGCATAACTATCTTTAATCGACGATCATTTAATCCGATCGGATTTTAAAACATAATTTTCCTTCAAATAGGAGTTATGATTTAGATTTATCTCATCAAGCGCAGTAGATGACCTTTCGGACTTTAATTTGATCGAAGTATTAGCCAATTGGATGTTCGTTGGAGAGTCATGCATGGCGAATGTCCTTTCAGTTTTTACATTATTTTGAAGATTTGGCGACTTCCCATATCAAGCACCCAAAGGAGATAATTAACTCAAGTGGCATCTTGGTGGTGCTCACATGTTAGGTCTGAATTGAACTATTTAATGAATAAGTCGGCGTGCCTCGCATCTTTTATTCCGGGCCTAACTGAGGGACTTAACTTATAAGTGAAATGGATTCCCACTTTCTCCTATTTGGCTATGTCAAGCCTAGTGATTGGGACAATGCGGACCGATCGGTTAATGCCCTTGGTTGTTTAAGATTGTCTTTTTTGGGAGTATTTTAGCCAATCAAAGGCGATGGGTCGCTTGCCTACCGATCGGTAGCTCGGTAGGAGAATTTGCCTTTTATTCCAACAGTGGGGGATCCGATCGGCTTTAGATTATCCATCAGTTGGGATTTTGATTGATCAGAATAAGAAAAATGACCTGCAAACAAAAAACAAAGTCTAAAAACAATCAAATAAATAAAAACGTACCTTTTTTCTAAAGATGGAGGGGAAAATAGGGGAGACTCTCTTTGTTGAATGTCAATTCCTATTTCTTTGAGTATTAGATTAACCATATCGAGGAATCTTTTCAGCGGGAGTTTTCAAATTAGCTTGAATCCGTTAAGTCATGCCTATTCATTTCAGCCGTTTTTCATTTATTGTTTATGCATATGCCGAGGACGACGCCTCATTTTCTAGAACCGCCATAATGATCTGGAGACGCGTGGCGGTTGATCAATTATTTAAGCGTTTGGAGAGTTCAAGAAGTTTTTTACCTATAAATAGGCATTCTTATGGCGATTTTTCTTATTTTTTAGCGATTCTTAGCGAGACTCTGCCAAATTTTTCTGCATGGACTTTGCCATTTTAGTGATTTTAGAATTTCTACAAGAAAACCTAAGTAAGTAGTCAATCCTTGCCTCTGATTTCTCTTCTTTATTCATAACGTCATTTTTTATCTACCAAAGATGACTTTGAGTAGCAGCCAGTCTATAGATAGGAGTTTTCTTAGAGCTTATATAGATTGTGAGACCAAGGCTCATCCTTTATAGTTCACAGAGGGAGAAATGACTGAAATTTCTTCTCAATACAACCTTCCCGCAAAAGTCATCGTGATGGCCTGTTCAAGTTCCATGTTGATGACAGGGGGGTCTTTTAGTCATGAGAATAAAGAGTGGCTCACTTACCATTTATGGAGCTTGGATGCTAGGTTGAGGCTTCTTTTCGATGCTGTTGAGATTGTAATTCTCAAAGGTTATAGAATTGCCCCTATCTGAACGAACGGGGAGCCATGTCCCACTTTGGGATCCTCTATGAGGTGGCGAGGGTGAATCCACGCAGTTGACTATAGAGGTAGCTGTTTAATGCACCACCATCTCCGTAAGGTTTGAAAGATCGAGCAGCCAACTGGCCTTTTGGGTAGTCCGATCAGGGACCTGAACCCCGATGCTGCCATTGACGCGGAGCATGGGCATTGTAATTAGAGTGTAGAAGAAGCATACATATAGATAATTATGCATTGCATATTTATGAAAGGTATATCCGCTGGAGAAACACTTATCTTATATTTTTGTGATGTAGCTACAGGTGTGATGGCCAAGGGAGACGATGTTGTTAAGCAACTGGCTGATCGAGCTAAGGCAAAGATAGAGGCAGAATGTGTAGCCAGGAAAGAGAAAAAGTCAAAGAAGAGAAGGCTTGTGTCTCCTTCAAAAGTGCAGGTTTCCACGCCCTCCGTCAGCGCTTCGATCTCCCATCCCCATCAGCCTCTTTCGATGTCTACTGCCATATAGCCTTTATCAGAAAGCTAGTGCCCCTATAGCATTCCTTATTGAGGGATGAAATCAATTCAAAGGAAGAGCATCCAGTTCTACCTCAAAAAGGGTTAGTTAAAATCAATGCGCCCCTAATAGGTGAAATTGCATAGAGGAGAGTTACGGAGACACCTAAGGGAAAAACCACCAAGCGGGTGGCTGCTACAGACGCTAGGATTGCTGCAAGAACTTTCGAAAGGTGTGTTACACAACTAGAAGAAATCCTAGAAGGTCAGTTTGGCAACGGTTGGTCCATTGAAAATGGGGCAGTATCGAGCTTTTTGTGCCGAGGCATGCTTCAAAAAGGTGATTTTAAGGCAATGGAAGATTCCAACATATTGCCCCAAGAATGCAGCCTTTTTCAGCAGCAAAGTCTGGAGGTATATATATATGTTTGTTTTAAGCAAACTTTCATCTTACGATCCGTTATCTTCTTGATTATTAAACCTTTCTTCTTCTTATCCAAATTTTAGCTAATAAAAAGGGGCTTACGCTTGCATGGCATGGCAGAACTTTGCAGAAAGAAATGGGAAGATTTCGATTGGTGTAGGAGGGAAGCGGAGGCCAAATATGATTCAGCAAGAAAAGAGTCTCTGCTTGGCTGATCGAAAGTTGAAAGGATGAAAAAGGAGTCCGCTCGTCTTTCCCAATATCTAAAAGCTCGAAAAAAAGAGGTTGACCACCTCAAAGAAGATGTAGCTCGTATGTCTGTTGAATGTTCCAAGGTTAAATCCGAGCATGATCTTCTATGTAAGGAGCGAGATTCATTGTAGGCTACCCTAGAAAATGAGATGGCACAGAGAAAGAAGCTTCAAGAAGAACATTTTGCCTAAAAGGGTGATATCATGGATCCATCAGGGAAGGCCCAGCATCATCTCGACCAAACGCCGGTGCGGAGATCCATTCCGAGGCCACAACTTTCCTACTGACAAAGAATGCTTCCGGGGAAACAGCAAAATCTCTTGAACTTCCTATTAAAGTTGCTGCACGGCCTTCTTCAAGTGTAGAGATAGTAGACATAGAAGCGTAGCTCTTTGCTATGATGATTTGTAAAAATTATATAATATTGGGTCTTCCTTTTAGTTGTGTCTGTAGACTGCGATTCTTATTTCAAGAGATATTTATCATAAGATCAGCTAAGAAGAAATTTTTAAATTGACTGGGGAGAATCGTGTGCAAATTACCCATAGAGAATATATACAAAGGAAAAATACTCCCTAAACTTTAATATGCTTTTCAAGCACGGGCAACTCTATCAACAGTTATTTAATACGATCGAATGTACAAAATGAACTATTTAGTTGAGAATCGCGATTTAGATTTATTATATCAGGTGCAGCTGATGTCATTTCAGTCTTTAACATTGTTTTAATTAGATATTTGAGAGAGCTAGTTAACTCAGCTGTCGACTTTCACATTCTGGATTCAGGATATGCATTAAATTTGGCAAATTAATTGATGGAGATTGAATGGGTGCGAGCGCACTTCACATCTCGAGCTCAGGATAAGCATCAAACTTAACAGATAAGTTTTGTTGACCCTAAAAGTTCAAGGGAGTTATTTGCTTGGTGTTACCTATTTAGATAGGGATATATATTTTTTATATATTCGACCGGGATTAAGGTGGCAATGCCGAACGTCAGAATAGACGTCAAACCTGGCAACCAAGTCGATGCGAATTGAATTTCGCGCTTGGAATGGACATCGAGCCTAATGATGGAGTTGTGCCACTCAAGCATTTACATGACATTTTGAACTGTTCTAACTGTTTAGGGAGAGATTTTTTTTGGGCCTTTAACCCTAGTCCCCTTTGACGCAATTCAATCTTTGAGATTGAGGGCTCAAGAGTGTCGAAAAGTTATCAACCCAGATACATCGATCAGGATGTGACGTTGATTGAAAATTTTACAATTTTATCCTGCAAAATAATTTCATAAATACTTACCAGTTCGTTTTATAGCTACTTACGTTATCTGAGAGATTTTTAAAGCCGTGGTTGGCGATGGATGAGAATTTTTCAAGGCATATTTACACCTTTATCGACCTTATCCGCGTTCGGCGGTGCGATAATAATATCCGATCCGCTCTTGGCGGTGGCGATCATGCTGTCCGATCTGCTCTTAGCGATGGCGATAATAATATCCGATCCACTCGTGGCGGTGGTGATCCTACCATCCGATCCGCTCTTGGTGATGGATGGTCTTCCTATTCGATCTGCTTGTTGCGGTGGCGATCATGTCGTCCGATTCGTTCTTGGCGATGGCGACAATAATATTCGATCCGCTCGTTGCGGTGGTGATCATACCATCCGATCCGCTCTTGGCGATGGATGGTCTTCCTATCCGATCCGCACTTAGCGATGGCGATAATAATATCCAATCCGCTCATTGCGGTGGCGATCGTACCATCTAAGCCAAAAAATCGATTTGCTAGGGAGTTAAAATTTTGTTTAAATGATAAGTATTAACTTTATGAATTTTGGATACATACCTGTTTTTCAAGTTATCTTTACTTTGTGGAGGCACTTATTTTGTGTGCATCATGATGAAGGAATTTTCAACAGCTTTTTGCATGCTGCAGCCCCCTCTCCTCTCTTTTTTTTATATATTGCTGTCTCTTGAAAAATAGATCTTTAAATGGCAAAATAAGTAATATTAAGAGAAATTGGTATTCCAACACTTACAACAGGGGAATAAGAGAACATTCAAATTCAGTATAGATGCCTTTTTAAGAACTCAAATTGTAATAATTACACCTGATTTTGTCGTTGTTTGTCGGTCTCTTGAATTCATCTGTGTCGATCTGGCTTTTTGTGCTGGTAGTTTTTGTTTGAACCAGTTACCTCCTTTCCATCGTTGGGCAATTCACAAGAGTTTTCTCATTCATTGCTTCAAGCATTCAACCTCATGATATGGCTCACGGCTTTTGTCGCGACCTCCACTGCTTCTCCTCCTGGTTGGCCATTTTGAGTTAATTAGCCTTCCCATGTTTTCTCTTGGTGTTCGTCGGCATTTGAAAGGAGCCGGTACTGAGGGGGTAGAGGTCTCAACCAACCGACTATTGCGACGGTCTGGTTTATTCCATTCGTCCTCATTTCCCTTCTTCGTAATCCTCGAAAAGATCGACCGTTTAAGTTTCCCATCTGTTCGATCGGATGCGAGGGTTCTTTTGAATGGTCAATCGTCTGGATACTGTAGTATATCCATCACGTTAGCTTTCTCGACTCTGTTAGATCTGAGAGCATCATCTAACTGGACGCGTCACCTGACCCTATTCATTAAGTCAGGAAAACTACTTGGTGGCCTTGCCATCAGTGATTCGACAAATGGACGATCCGTGACACTTTTTGCCAAGGCATTTGATGCTAGTTCTACGCTTAAATCCCCTATTTCAGACATTGCAGCTTGGAAGCGAACGATGTAATCTCTGAGACTTTCATCGATTCTTTGGTAAAGATTGCACAGGTCACTGACCGACTTTGATGCACGTGTTCGCATACAGAATCGCATTTTAAATAATTCTTTGAGTTGCTTGAAGGAGGTGATTGATGCATGAGGGAGTCCGAGGAACCATTTCAAAGCGTCCCCTTCTAAGGTGGTTGGAAAAACTCTACAGGAAATTCTCTCATCGAAGGTATAAACCTGCACTTTAGTCAAAAATTCCGCAAGGTGAATGGTAGGATCAGTTTTACTTGTATATTTGTCCATCGCTACATCTCTCCATCTGGGAGGCAGCTCAGACTCTATAATTTCTCTGCAGAAAGGAGAGGTGCTGTTGCAAGCATTTCCTTTAGACATCCCTTTCATTGGCTTCGCCAATCCGAACTTTTCAAGTTTTTGTTTAAACCATTCATCCGCGCTGCTCATTATCGCAGGAGTGAACTCTTCTTTTGTCTTTTAGAAGCAATTGTGATTGGGCGCATATTTTCTCTACTTGCCAAAAGACGAGTCATACGATATACTAGGAATATAAGGAGCATCTCTGCTCAAGAACATCGTTCTCTTCCCCTTGTCGTATCTGTTCGCGATTCTAGCACCTGCATTTTGTTCATCATGAGTGCTTGGTTCTTTGAGGGAGATCCCTCTATTCCTCCTTCCTCCGAAGTCTTCAGCCATTAAAACTATTTTTTGACTGCTTTTGGAAGTTCTGGGCATTCTTCCCATTTTCAAGGCTTAGACCATGCTCTCAGTGAGGTGACCAAGTACAATACGCATGTCTCCTACAGTAATATGAGCATTCTCTTATTGTCGCGCAATGACGTCGTCAAGATTCGGGAGGGGGTCACCTCTGACTGGTGATCTGAAAGATCTCCCTCTCAGCCTTGAGGGTTTGGATCTTTCCTGATTATTGCAAACATGCTCTTCATGAGCTACACGTTCGTAGGATCTTGAATCTGCCATGGCTCTCAACGAAAACACCAAATGATAAAGCTTAAAAAGTCTTTATCTTGTAAGAGGAAGCCTGGCAGTTGTTGGGCTGGTCGGATAGCTAGACCTGCAAAAGGAGTGCTCGGTCGGATCCAGGCTTAGCACTTCGAAGCTTAAGTTAGTAACTTTATAGGGAGAGTGATTTTTAAGGAGCGAGAGAGTCTCAGATATTCAATACCTGGAGCCATTATATTTTAGGCTATTTATAGGAGTTCTTTGGAGGGGTACTTGAGTACCTCGGGGAGTGATAACCGACAGTCAAAGTAGGTGAGCGACGATGTGATAAGGAGTAGATGGAGAGTATAGGCGTCGGCTTGTGTTAGTGGGCTGATAAGACATGTTGTCCCATCAGTCCGATCGGACATCACGGTTCCCTGAGTTATCTTCCAGATCACTCTTTACCTTTTTGATATTCGGCTTAGGCCCTACTGAACGTTGTTGGGCCACCTTGATTGGGCCTTTAGGAATGTATTTGCCATAGTTATCAGAAATGGAGATTTAAGTGTGAAAGACAATGAATCAAGGTTAGTGGATGCAATATCCCTTAATTTCCATCTAGTTTTTATAAGTTTAAAGTTATGTCTAATATGCTTTTTAATGAAATATGCATGGATAATTGCTTTTCAGACAAATCAATCTTTCTTGAGTTCCATATAGTCCCAACGAATGCCATCAGCATTTAAGACAACGATTTCAAGTTTGTCTCCTTGCAAAATAAAAAATGAAACAACATAAAAGAAATGGATAGTATAAATTTTGAAAAAATACTGTTACCTAATTTTTACCAACAAATTCAATAGCAAAATGGCCGGTGGCCATCATAAAATATAGTAATATAAATAGAAAAGCCATAAACAAATTTCACCAAAGAAAAAGTCACGAACAAAATTTCAACAAATCAATAAAATAAATATTTAAGGATTCAATAAAATCTAATAAAAGTAATAAATGAAAATTTAAATAAAAAAATTAGAAATTGAGGGACAAGATTTTTTGTCTTGAATTGTATAGTTTGATATCCACGTTGATGGAAGAATGTAAGAAGTTGAAGATATTATGTTTATGCTCTAAGAAAGTTGCACATGCAAAACTGGCGAGAAGTATGTTTATGATCTATTAATCTTAGCATCAAATACTGCATATTTGCATTTTATTTTGAGCAAATATTTTATATATATATATATATATATATATATATAATTTATTCCGCCAAATGGCAATGTTACAGATATGTATGAAAGTCAGAAACCTACCTGTTGATCCAAGAAATCCTTCTGGAACTTTGCTTCTGACTCAATCTCTTGAGCCACCTATATCATAGGAACAAGTAAGATATAAAAGAACATTACAAATATAGAAAACTGTAAACATTGACAACACCAATAAGGCTAATGCTATGTTGCAAAAAAGGAATCTATTGAAGCCATTGAGTTGGATGGATGATCAAGGTCAGTCATAAATAAATGATTTCAAGAATGATTAGCTTCATAAAACTGACAAGCAAGCAAAATACATTTCCCAAAGTTGGAAATAACCTGAAAAGAACCCATTCATAAACCATTGAAGAGACAATTGCAATAAATTCATAACCCACATCAATCTAAGGTTTAATCATAAAACAATTAATTTCACCAAGTAAAAAAAACATCTTAGACTAATTTAAATCACACGGTGACTGGCTAGATATTATCTTACCCAAGCAATAATTAAGATTCTGTTCATTGCAATTCTTCATTTGATCAATCGTTTTCTTGCCTATAATGAGCTCCAAAAGAACCATTCCAGAGCTATAAATGTCTAAATTAAAAGTTAGTTGATCCATTACCCACAAAGACCCATTGTAGGAGGAAGATTAGCAAGTTTAGCGTAACTGATTTAATGAGGTTTTTCAATGTTTATTCTAAGATCAAGGTATATTCATATATCTAGTAACTTGGTAATATTTGAGTAATTGATAATTCTAGCCAATTTTAAATTCCTTCAGGACTGCATGGCAAAAAATTCAAGATAATATTTTTTTAACTTAATATATGTTTTTATTCTCTCCTTCATTTTGGTGATTTATAAGTTATAGTAAAAGGATACAAAAGTGAGTTTGATAGAAAAGGAGATAAGCATTAGCTGATGGAGATAACACAGTGTGGAAGCAAGAACCCTATCAAACATAAGCTTAACATCAGCATTGGGCACAATACTTTGAGTCCCATCATATATGACTGGTGTTTAGCAAGTATACTAGATCGGCTAGTAATACAGGAAAATATAGATTAAGATCCCAAATATCGTAACTAAGGGAACATGGATTGCTAAGGATAATATAATCCAAAATTGTTTCCCAAATGTTTTTGATTTAAAGGCAAAAATTAAACTAAATAAACAATTGAACAAAATAAAAACTAAAATTAAACTAACATGAATTAAAAACAAAACGATAATTGAAATTCTCTTGTTAAAGGAACTATCCACTTTAACTTTCATTGTAATGACTTAATTTCAATAGAAATATTAGTGATTATGAAAAAACTAGTAATAAAGCCAAATATTTTTATGCAAGATTATCATTCTTAGTATTAAATTCATAGACAAATCTAACACTTAGCATAAAAATTCAGTTTAACTTCCTAAACTTTCATTGAACTCTTTTGCAGATAAATTCAATTCCAATTTATTCTTAGTTCCTCCTCTCTTAATATTAATCAATAAAATTAACACATAATTACCTCATATTTCAGAAAATAATCATGCATAAATATTAAATAGTTAATCTATGAACATGCAAATCAATGACAGTGCCTAAATCAATTTTTAGTTATTTATTCAATAAACTAACAATTAATCTCAACACAATGAAAGATAAGAATATGTTTAAAACTAAGAAATAATCAACTAATATTGAAATTAAAGCTCAAAATAAAGTCATAACAATGAAAATATAAGATTTCAAATATCCATTAGTAAAAGAAGAAAAACTACTTCTTAAACACGTTTAAAAATAAAATAAAGTTGAAAAGAAAAACACTTGAATAAAAAAAGAAGAAAAAACTACGTAAAAACTAAAACTATTGAGCTATGTTTTTTTTCTCTCCCTCTTATCCTAGCTTAGGTGCCTTTTTATAGAGTGGAATCATTGCCAGAGAAGGAGTTTTTTTGACTAAAACTTCCTATTCCGAGGTTGAGTTAGAGTTTCCCTTGAATAAAAAGACTTTTATCGACAACTTTCCTTTTTTGCATGGGAGAGCAATATTTTTGCTTGGGAGAGTGGTCAAAACACTTGGGAGAGCACGTTGCCTAGCAGGAAGAGTAAAATTTAACTCGGGAGAGCATACCCATTCTGTACTTCACTTGCTTCTTTTAAATCAACTTTCCCAATTTTTCATTTTTGCCCCAAATCTTCTTGCTTCTTGCAATTTAATCCTTCTTTCTTTCAATTAAATCCCTAAAAACACCAAAATTCTCAATTAAGCCCACGGATAACTAATTTAACAAATTAATCATAAAATTAACTAAATAAAAATCAAATTAACTAAATTAAACACCTAAAATACACTAAAAATATAATTTAATTTACAGTTATCAAATACCCCACATTTAGCCTTTGCTCATCCTCGAGCAAATTTGAACAAACCAACCTCTCAGAATAATCAAACTCAAAATTAGATTTAAATAAATCAAAACTAAGTTCAACATTGAACAAGAGCACTTAATAAAATCATGCTAAAATAAACTCAAACAAGAAAATAAGACTTAGTTTTCATGTGTGTATGCAAGACCAAAATGATTTAAGCAATTTTCAAAATAAAAATACCAATGCATCTCATAATCAAGCTTTAGAATTGAAGTATATTAAGTACACTTAAGTTTTCGTATTTGAAACTCTAGAAACACCATAGGCCTCTCCTTTAGCATCGAAATTCGAAGGTCATTTTCGCTAAATAACTTAAAGCAAAGTATAGAATCACTTAGGTCTTAATTATGTTGTAATGAGATTAAGGTATTTGTTAGCAAAGAATGGTCAAAAGATAATCAAAGAGAACTAGCCATTCTAAACTTAAATAAATCACATTTCTAAATCTACAAATTATGAAGCACAATTCCCTTGCCAAGCTTACTTACTCAATCCCTTTCAAGAATTGGACATTCCTAAAATAAAAACTATAAGACTAAAGTCCCTCTTACTTTGCTCAATTTCTTATTTTTTGAGAAGTCACCCTTTATTTTCCTTGTAAATACCCCACACTTAAGATTTTGCCATATATGCTAGCTTTATTTCTTTTTCACTTTCTTTTCTTTTCTTTTTTTTCTTTTTATTTTTCTCCTTTTTTTCACTAGCTTCTTTTGCTGGCAATTTACAATAAAAATGGGTTAAACAAGGATATTATACAAGCACTTGACTTCATTTAACAATTCTTACCCTCGATTATGCCACTATTCTCATTACATTTGATATGCCCAGTAAATGTAAATCTATCCAAATCTAGAGTGGCCAATTCTAGTGGGTAGATAAAAGCTTTTAGGCTTTATGATTAATAATGAATGTAATAAGAAAAATAAATATAGTATGCTTTAAGCATATATCATTAAGCTCAAATTGGCTAACAAATGTCAATTAAATAACAAAATATAGAAAAATAGTCTTTTGATTAGCTCAATAAGAAAAATTTACCTAGATCACTTTCTAAATTGCTTGAGTTGCTTTTATACTTTGAAGGGTGGTGAGGAAGGTTCTAGTGTCCTAAAATTCCTTGCCCACTCAAAAACTTGACCGGTGTCTAACAAGTGTACTAGCTCGGCTAGTAACACAGAAAAATATAGATTAAAATCCCAAATATCGTACCCAAGGGAACATGAATTGCTAAGGATAATATCTATGTATGAATTAAATTAATCCGAAATTGTTTTCCAAATGTGTTTGATTTAAAGGCAAAAATTAAACTAAATAAACAATTGAACAAAATAAAAACTAAAATTAAACTAACATGAATTAAAAACAAAACGATAATTAAAATTCTCTTGTTAAAGGAACTATCCACCTTAACTTTCATTGTAATGACTTAATTTCAATAGAAATATTAGCGATTATGGAAAAACTAGTAATAAAGCCAGATATCTTTATGCAAGAATATCATTCTTAATATTAAATTCATAGACAAATCCAACACTTAGCATAAAAATCCAGTTTAACTTCCTAAACTTTCATTGAACTCTTTTGCAAGTAAATTTAATTCCAATTTATTCTTAGTTCCTCCTCTCTTAATATTAATCAATAAAATTAACACATAATTACCTCGTATTTCAAAAAATAATCATGCATAAATATTAAATAGTTAATCTAAGAACATGCAAATCAATGACAGTACCTAAATTAATTTTTAGTTATTTATTCAATAAACCAACAATTAATCTCAACACAATGAAAGATAAGAATATGTTTAAAACTAAGAAATAATCAACTAATATTTAAATTAAAGCTCAAAATAAAGTCATAACAATGAAAATATAAGATTTCAAATATCCATTAGCAAAAGAAGAAAAAACTACTTTATAAACATGTTTAAAAATAAAATAAAGTTGAAAAGAAAAACACTTAAATAAAATAGAAGAAAAAACTTCGTAAAAACTAAAATTATTGAGCTCTGTTTTTTTGTCCCCCTTTTATTCTAGCTTTGGTGCCTTTTTATAGGGTGGAATCACTGCCAAAAAAGGAGTTTTGTTTACTAAAACTTTCTATTCCGAGGTTGAGTTGGAGTTTCTCTTGAATAAAAAAACTTTAATCGACAACTTTCTTTTTTTGCATGGAAAAGCAGTATTTTTGCTTGGGAGAGTGGTCAAAATATTTGGGAGAGCATGTTGCCTAGTAGAAAGAGTAAAATTGTGCTCGAAAGAGTAGAAATTATGCTTGGGAGAGCATACTCATTCTGTACTTTACATGCTTCATTTAAATCAACTTTTCTAATTTTGCACTTTTGCCCCAAATCTTCTTGCTTTTTGCAATTTAATCGTTCTTTCTTTCAATTAAATCCCCAAAAACACCAAAATTCGCAATTAAGCCCACAGATAACTAATTTAACAAATTAATCATAAAATTAACTAAATAAAAATCAAATTAACTAAATTAAACACGTAAAAACATACTAAAAATATAATTTAATTCACAGTTATCAATATACATAGCCACTGCAAGATTATCCAAAGTATGATATGCCTCAAAGAACTCCAAAACCAAGAAATTCCAATAATCCAAACAAAGCTGGGAATAGTTTGAAACAGATAAAAACACTCCCTTAAAAATAGAAAATTTAATGCCAGAGTAAGAAAGGTGGATAAAGGAACAGAATGCCATACCTTAAAGACCTATGTGTCATCAACATACAAAATATTAATTAGATATTCAAGACCAAGCAGTAATGCAGATACATTCTCTAATAATGTCTCCAGCATTCGAACCAAAATTCAAGTCTTTCTTCTATCCCTTCAAGTTAAGGGAGGAAAAACATACCAGTGGCAATTCAAAAATATAGCCTAAAGAAATCCATGAAAGAAAATGCATGCAATGTGGACTGTGTTCACAGTAACAAATACAATGATACAAATTTAAAATGTCCTTATACAATTACCTGTTTAGTGATTGTTTAAGCTCTTTGATCTTCTGTTGAGTCATTTCACCATGTGAAAAATTAAAAACTTCTTCGCTTAGAAGCTGATAAGTAACAGGTTATGTTATTTGTCTATTAAAAAGGTACAAAAAAAGGAGTACATACAAAAAAGATGAATGGCTACAAACTTACTTTCAATATAGTCATGCAACAATCCTATCTATAAGAGAGCCTATCATTGTTTTGGTTCACATGAATCCAATAATGCGTAAAGACAATTGGAAACATAAAAACTCACACAAATCAACAAGCCATTTAAGTGAAAATATAAATGATTCATTTATTTAATACCAAATGAACAAATAAACAAAAGATATCAGCAAATCCAACCATTGTGCATACAAAATAAACAATTAACAGACAAGTAAGAGAAATAAGAGCAGGATTTATGTACAAATACTTAACAAAATGAATACAGACTTCTTATTTCTGAATTCTCATTTCTAGTTTATATATATGTAAAATAAAAATAAATAAATAAATAAAACAATTTGTGTTGTTAAATATTGCAAAAATAGGAATTTAGTGCATACCATATATATTAGATTCTTATATTGAAAACTGATAAGCTGCAGTAACTTAATATGCCTAATACATAATTAATGCAAGTATTTAAAAATTGGAAAGCTTCTCAAATAAAGCAATCTCTAGCCTATAAAACCCTTAATAATATATATATTTTACTCATTATTTGCAGTATAGTTCATTATTAAGCTTATATATATATATATATATATATATATATATATATATATATATATATATATATATATATATATATATATATATATATATATATATATATATATATATATATATATATATATAATGACTTTCATAATATGAAAATCTTACTAACCATCTGCTAAGGATTATAAATTATAAACTTATTATAAATTATAAATTTATTTATTATAAATTATAAACTTGGATTTATACTACTGAAAGCAATAGTGTAGGTTACAGAGCTAACATACCAATCTGACGAATGGTTATTGAAACAACCAGCCAAGAATTGGTATCATCTGAAAAAAGACTGCCATAGTTGGCTAGAAGCCACTGCATAAAATAATCATCAGCATCTTCACTAGTTCAAAGATAGATTACTATTGAAACATTTAAATGAAAATGCTAATAACCTGAAAAGTATAATGAACCCCTATGATTCCAAGATCATGCCAATAATTGGCCATCATATAACAACAAAGAAGAAGCCAACACCAAATGATATATTTCCCTGTATGAAGAGAAATTCAGCCAGCAAAGCTTCTAATTCCATGCAAAATATATTTCATATAAATTGGATACTACTATAATTTTAATAGAAAATTTGTCCAAAAAATTAATTCTTGATTCCAAGATTCTCTACTGGCCTAAAGCATAATCCTTTAAGAAAAAAAGACAATATCTGTAACACCCTTACTGAACAGTCTAACTGAAACAAGTGATAAGATGTAATTTTTTTTTTGCAATCTTAATTAACCCAACGACTCCAAGCTTGTCCAAAAAGAAATACTTATAACTTAAGTAAGCCGATAAACTATAATTATCCAAGTGACTAATTACCAAATACAAATCCGGCAATATAACGTCTAAAAACTTATCTAATCCACCTGAAAATCAGACAATTTCCTCAGCCCATCAGGGGCACAACAATACAAAAATAATTTCATCAAGCATCTCATTCATCCATTCTCATTATTAATCACAATTCCTAAGATAAGTCAATAATACAAATTACACTCTTAAGTCACTATAATACTCCAAAATAAAAACAATTTACATTAAAAATCGCCTCGCTACATCTGTGAACCTCAAAAGATGAATTGCTCGAAACTAAATTCCTTCTTCTGATGGTTGAGCCGAAGCAGCTGTCTAACCAAAAACAAGTCTATCCCGCTACCTACATGGATAACAAAACCCGTGCTAAGCTATAAAGCTTAGTGGGGAACAAAGTAATCTAAAAATAATCTTTTAAACATGTAATATCAATTATACTAGTACAAAGTTGATAACACTCCTAATAAATACCTTTAATTACCTTAGATCCCAGTTCTTATATTTAACAATAAATCACAAGCATAAGCGACAGAACATCTTACTTACATGGACAATAAAACTTAATAACTCAGTAATCAATGCATCATTCATTATTACCACAAAAGACATCCGGCATATTTCTTTCGTATATTTACATCATTTAAAACATAGTATGCATTCAAAATTCACTTTCATGTAATCATTAAATACTCTTAACAAGGTGAACAATATAATACCTAACACTGTAGTGTGCCATATTTTATGTACTTGATCGATAACATAGTGATATACATATCTATACATAAATATATAGATACATAATGCTCATTAATATTATAACTTGCAATTTATTATCCATTTGATGTACTTATACAAGAGGATACTTCTTATGCATATTAGTTCTGAACTATAACATTTCTTATCTTTTATACTTTTTAACTTATTTTCATATTAATTCCCCTAGAACAGTACCGACAGAAATACTCAGACTGGATATACGAGATGTGGACCCTATGGCCACAAACAGACTGAAAAATAATCTCAAAGACCATTTTTTTCCACGTAGCAGATACCAGGTACAAACAGAAGTTATGGAGATCAGTGATCCTACCATAACTAAGCAAGTCGCCATGACTTGCACCGCGGTACAGAATCCCTATGGCTAGCCAATTATATCCTGAGCTAATTTTTACTGCCAGACTATTTTCTAAGGGCGCAAAAGATCACTTACTTTCAGTACATTTATCAACTTTATCATCATTTCAATCCAGATAATACAGTTATTCAGAACATTCAATATTTTTGTACAGTTTGTGAACCATCATTCACTTATGTCATGAATTATTTCACAATAATTCAGCAATTTCTCTTTACATTACTCTTCAGTCATCAAATGAGTTTACTTAATATACATTCTTTCAAATTACTTTTAAACTTTCTAATAGCCATATATTAACAATACTTATACTTGTCATAATAGTTTATGCATTACTAGACTGCTTTCATGAAAATAAAATCATGTATAATCACATCCACTATGAGCATCTAAAACAGCACATAAACACATAGTCATTTCAAAAAGACGTACCTGCATGGTTCGTTATAGCCATCTCACCTGCTCTATAGTACTCAATTTAACCATCACATATATACTCAACTAATACCTCAAATACATATATTCAGTTACAAATCTGAGATCAATATCTACCTACACCATTTCATATTGTTTTAGCGCCTATAGATGCATATAAGTTCAATGTCATAATCACATATCTAAATACATAATCTTTAAACACCAATATATTAAAGCAAACACATGTAAGTGGATAGCATTTAATCGTCGATCTTCTCATGATACCCTAAGAGCGTAAACATAAAACTATGTCTATTCCATTTATAATAATGATATTCATTTGTGTTATTCAAGTATTAAACAAAGATTCATAAAGAAACGAGTATTTCATAATATTTCTCAATTCATTATATTTTAAGGTATTTCCATTCTTTACATGTTTGTATCACATTTATACTAATAGCCTACTATTATACTAGTTACATTCTCACTTGTTTTGTATTATGACATTATAATCTTCAATTATCGTATATTAAATTCCAAATAATCATGTTTTTACTCTATCATGATCTCTTATGTATCAAATAACTTCTTTATTTAATACCTTAGCAAATTGCATCATGAAAGATAAATAGCATATATGAAGTTAAAATACTTCCTAACCCGATACTTGTACAAGTTTTATAGTAAGAAATGAGAATAAAACTTAAGTTAATTTTAACTATCTCCAAAGAGTTCTCTTATTCCTTTTTTGTCTTAATCAAATACTGTACATGTAACTAATTTCTTAAAACTTTAACCCTCATTACCTAATCACCTTTCTTTTACTAAACTGGAAGTTATGTAATGATAGCAACAACGACTATTTGATATAATTTCTTATTATTATAACAGTCCTCTTACTATACTATAGTTGTATCAAATCATATATTCATAGAGTATATCTATATATCATTATGCCATCATACTTCAAATTAAACTTATTTAAGAACAATCTTAATAATATTGATTCTTTAGCTATCTAAGTTCAATCATAAATCAACTGGCAAAAACTATACTTTTTATTGCCAAATTAATCATTAGCTTTTAAAATTTCTTTATTAACGTTTAATAGCATAACCTAGATTTTTATTTATACATCTTTCAAATAAACATGTTAGCTAAATTCTTAATTAAACTCAACAAATACAATAAACAAAGTAGCAACGTATAATTTCATTACCAAGGAATAATTTCAAAATCAATTGGTAAAGATCTGAAACATTTCTATTGAAAACTCAATCATGAATTCCCTTTATGCTTTCCAACTAGGCAAAGCCTAGAATAGTGATTAGTAAACCACCACATTAAATTTAATAATGATATCAAAGATAAACCTTTAACACATAATTTAATTAACTTATTTAGTTTATAACCAAGGAACTGTAAAACTGCATTCTTTTTACAACTCATTTCACAAACTTCAAAGGATAACAGATATTCTATTTATATATATCAATAGATTTTTCCCTTAGTTCCATGTTAATCAAGTTCAACGACACTTCCATTAATAGTTATAATTCATTATTTATTCAATTATACCATTAACACTTAATTCAAATTGAACTCAAACTCTATCTCGCCTAGTTCAGCCTAATTAAATTCACTGTAACTATTATACTTTCAATTTCGTATACAAATCTAAGTTCAGACAGAGCATAAAGTGACTAGCAGAAAACAGCACACTGCCGAATGCTTAATATGTAATCATTTATCCCTTTCCCATTAAAAACTTCTTCCAAAAACTAGTGTTTGTTAGGTCCAATTATAATAATCAACCATGAATTGATTATTTCAATAGTAAATTATCCATAGGTGATGTCATTATATAATTGATTTCTTAAGTATTTCCTTGACCAAATTAGATGCTTAATAATAACATAATTTGCTCACTAACGATACACTTTGCAAAAGCTTCTAGTTTGGTTGTCAACTTGGCCATAATAGCATAAAAACAATCTAATCAAATCTCACTTCAAAACTATACACAAAAATCAAATTATTAAAATAGTTCCCATACCGTAGTGTCGAAGCCCAGAATGCTCTCTCTCCAATCTGCTTATTCGGAGCCTCGCCGGAGCCTCACTGGAGACCCGCCGGTGACTCACCGGAGACCCATCGAAGGCTCCCACCTGAAGCCAGAGTTACTGGTAACTTCTCGATGGTCTTCACGCGCCTCAAAACATCATGGTTTGGCCGGAAAACCACCTAAAACCGTCGGCTGCCACATGCTCCGATCTACACTTCGCTGGCGAGTGAGGACGATCGAAGGGCACCGAAAGATCCGCCTCAGCCTTGTGATCCCATCGGTGTTGTCACTCTCTTCCATCGCCGACCAGTTCACCGAAAAGAAGAGAAAAAGGGAAGAGTTTGAGCTTTGATGGTGATGAGCAAAACGAAAGGAAAAGAGCCACCGGAGGACGGCGCCGCTAATGGAGGACTGGAAGACAGTGGGCGGCGACGATCTGCGCCCCCTTCGCCGGCGTCGAGCAACGGCGGCCAGACCAGGCGCCCCTTCCCGCTTCTCCCTTCCCCGATTCTCACTCTTCTTCTTTCTTCTTTTTTTTTTTTAATTCATTTCTTTCCTTTTTAAAACCACACACAACCCTCTTTTATTTTTACTATTATTAATTTTCACAACATATTTTAATTAACAATTATTAAATTAAAACCCAAAAACATAATCAATCCAAATTTATTTTTGGGGCGTTACAATATCATTTCATTGAATTTTTTTTTAGAAAAAAAAATAACACTAGTATGCCTTGAAAATGAAACCAATCTATTTTCTCCTTATCTCACAATATGTAAATGAAAGCACAAAAGGAGAAGTCAACGAACTATGATGAGAAGAAATCTTCTTAGTTTTCCTATACTCATCATCTATAGGACATGGAAGACATGAAAAGTCTTTGGAATACACCTTCAACTACCTGATGTTTTCAATTTCCAGGAATATAAAATTTTTTCAAATAAAAATTATTATAATATATGCTATAAATCCAGAGAAATGAAGGTAAATAAATTATATATTATAAGAGCAAATAAGTAAAAAAGAAAATTTTATATTAATCAAGTAATTTGCAAATCTAAATAAAATCAAAGAAAAAGCCTACCTCTTTCTTTTAGATATCAAAGAATCAGAGTTCACAGGAATAGTAAACGATGTGCGATAACTATTGAGATTCGTTGCTCATACACCGTCGTGAAAAAAATTAATAATAATAACAACTACAATAATGAATAAAAATCGAACTATAGATTTGTCTAGATCTAGGCTGGATCTATTTGATCTAGGTTTCTTTTTCTTTAATCAGAATAAATTATGAGTTAGAGAGGTTTTAGTGACATGGTTGGGCTAGAACTATGTTTTTATAGGCAGGTGAGACCTGAAATTTTGTCATTTGCAAAATCTTTTAAGTTATGGGGTTTATGGCTTTGTTTCCATTTTTTATACTTTGTTTATGCCTAAATTAAAAAAATCAAAAGAAATAGTTCTTGCTTGATTTGGATTAAGATGGTGGGTTTACACGGGCGGAGGACTGTGCTTCCATATTTGCTGTAGCTAAAGAAACATGAAAAATGTGAGAAGTGGACATCCTTTATATTAGGATGAATGAGGGGTTTGAAAAAGGTGAGTAGTCAACCTGCTTTCATGCTTTTGCTGAAGATAATATAGAAAAATACAAGTAGTGGAAGTTGATGAGTATTGTGAGATAAAATGAGCTTAAGCCTTTGTTTTAGGATGAATGAGGGGTATAGGTATTTCTATACCTGACTTCAGGGTTGATGTTGATGTTGGAGACTAGTTGAAACCTAATGGCAGTGACAGAAACTCCAACAACGATGATGGAAACTCCACAGATCTATCCATGTAGAGAGTAAAAGAAAGTGCGAGAGCAATAAGGAAAGAAAATGAAATGAAGAATTTATACCTTGGGCAAGATGGCGAGGCAGGGAGAGGAGGAGGAAAAAATGAAATTTATACCTAAGGCGAGGCTAGCAGAGAAGGAAAAATACCAAGCAAAGGGAACTGATAAGGCTGGAAATGCCTTATCTTACAAGAAGAGCAGCTGGCAGTTCGAAGGCTAGATGGAAGGAAGGACCTACAAAAAACGGAGTGCCCGATCGGACCCAGGTATTAGCACTCTGAAGCTTAAGTCAGTGACTTGGGAGTAAGAGCTAAAAGGAGAGATAGAGTCTCCGGAGTTCAATACCTGGTGCCATTGTGTTTTTGGCTATTTATAGGAGATGTTTTGGGCAATGGGTGCTCGAGTACCTTGGGGAGATGATAACCGACAGTCAGAGTAGGTGAGCGGCGATGTGACTGGAGGTAGGTGGAGAGTATAGACGTTGGCTTGTGCCAGTGGGCTGACAGGACAAGACGTCCCATCAATCCGATCAGAGACCACACTTCCCTATGTTATTTTCTAGCTCATGCTATTCTTTTCTGTTAGCAGATTTGGGCCGTCTTAAGTACTTACTGGGCCGAAATGACTGGCCCTTTTGAGATATAATTTCTGTAGTTGTCAGGAACTATTCATGCCTAGGGCAAAAAGGAAAAAACATTCCGTTGTTGTTTCAAAACTGAATTGCATTAAGGTTAATTATTTAACAATAAAATTTCTTTTCCATTGGTAATTTAGTAATGGAAATAGAGTTTTGTTGCTAAAAATTCTATTTTCATTCTTTTCCATTGGTAATTTAGTAATGAAAATGGAGTTTCATTGCTAAAAATTTTATTTTCATTGCTAAATAATCAACCTCAATGCAATTCAGTTTCGAATTAGCAATGAAATTTTTTTTGTTGCTATTTTAGCAACGAAATTTTTTTAACGAAAAACATATTATGTTGCTATTTTAGCAACAAGCTTTGGTTTCTGTTGGTGTTTTTTTATAACACCCTACTACTTAATGCCATATAATTACTCATTATTTTCCATTACTACTTAGTTTAAGATTAATTAATTAAATAATAGTTGGTTATCTCTTAGGTGTCCATTTAGACAGCATGACGGCTTATTTTTCATGCTTCCCAAAAACCTGCAATTAAAATTACACTCCCTATAATGTCAACCTCCTCCTCCATAACTCCATCAATTACACAAACACTTCTAATTTCATCACATGATCATAACCACATCATATACATACATCCACATCCATATTTCAATTTTCACAAATACACTATTGTACTCAATATTACAATCCAAAATATAGGTATAATATATAATATACAACCCAAGTCTTTAATCCTACGAAATAGTTTAAAAGTTCATAACATATGTACATACCATTCAGTTGTCCATCTTCTTTCCTATGATACATGTCCCTACGCGAAATCACAACAACTACGCGCTAAGCAATTTATTGCTTAGTGTTGGATACTATTTACACAAAATTTCATTTAATAATATAATAATTATAAAACTTTCATTTACTACTTATGCTTATTATTTTACTTAAAATTTATTATTTTTATCTCCGCTTTTCACTTCCATTCATCACAATGGTAAAAGTTTCAATTTAGTCCCTAGTTTTTTCATAAAATGGTAAATTTCAATTTAGTCCCTAAATTTTTCAAAAATTTCAATTTTATCCTTTTTGCTCATATTACCTATTTCAACCTCATAAATCATATTCTTAATGCCAAAATTTCCATTTAGTCCTTATTTTCTCACATAATTATATTTTTGTCCCTTTTAACTAATTAACTTCATTTTTCATTTTTTCAGCAATAAATCACATAATTTGCATAATTACTCATAAAATTCATATTTTCACAATTTTTTTCATAATTACAATTTTGCCCCTAGTATGACCAGTAGAAATTCTCGAACCAGATAAGTGGGACGAGGACACCAATGACGTAAATATGGACCAGATCACTTGACATGATCCTATGCCCCGATATAAATAGGGACTGGATCACTTGACGTGACCCTGCATCCTAGAATTAAATATACCGACAAGCTATAAAATATACCATATGATAAAACGAATGGTATACCATGGTAAATGTGTCCCTATGGCTAGCCATTATATCTAATGCGTCCGGATTCTCTACTGTACACTAAGGGCAATACAATGTTGTCTCGATATCATTTATTTTGTATTAATTTATGTAGTTCACATGATGTCACATCACTTATTTGGTTTTATCCCATTCTTAGGGATAAAATCTACATACATACATCATACATACATGTTATTATACATGTGTCACATGAAAATATATAGTTTTCCTCATGATTACCATTCGGCCACCTTATGTTCTCATGCTTATGATATTAATCTCCCTTAGTTCACATGCCATACATGGTTTTAACCTCATTATTAGTGTTCTTATGTTATTATATCATCAGTATACATGTATACTTCATAATTACACATGTGTTATCGTTATGTACACGTACTTATCATGTCATTCACATGTTATTTTTCATTCTAACATACTTTATCATCATCATATCATGTAGTTTGCATCATTTAAGGCATTAATTATATGATTACATTATGAAAACTCATAATAAGCCATTTGGCCACCTAAGATAAGGTTCCTCTTTTAATTTTTTCATCCTTAATTCATGATTCTAGCATGTTAATTCATCATATTATTAACTCACATCAATTTATTTCACCATTTAACGTAATTTTCCTTAGTTACATAATACAAAATTTAGGAAAATTCAATAAAAATAATGAAATTAAGTGTAAATTAGTATCCACTAACCTTGAATGGCCTAGGAATATTCTATACTTCTTTCTCTTTCCTTTTGGCCTCCTTGATTTGATTTTCTCCTTGTATTTCACTTAGCGGCCGAATTTCAGACAAACAAAATCATGAATTCATGCTTTTATTTTTGACAAATATTTGATGCTAATGAACTTAAATCATGTTATTCTACATGGTTATGCAAAAATCTCTAATTAAAATTAGCTAAAAACCACAAATTTACCTAAATTGAATATTTTTCTCTCTCCTCAATAACTTGATTTTCCCAATTTATTTTGCTCCATAACTGATCCTAAGATGAAGAGGGACTCCTTAAGTGTATTGAGATGAAAAATTAGCTTAAGCTTTGCTGTAATTTGGGACGAGAGAGAAGAAAATGGTGAAGAGCTCTTTTTAGAGCAATTTTGGTTTTGGTGGGAGAATGAGGGGTTGCTGGTTGAATTTTGGAGGTTTAAGACTTCTCTAGGAGACACTTAATTACACCAAATGGCTGGCCAAGATTCATCAAGGAACTATTGAATCCAATGGCTTAAAATTAAGCCACTTGTCACCATTTTGGATACTTTCACACTTCTAATTGTTATGGGACTACACACACATGATTCTAACTTCCTAAAAATGATCTCCATGTCCCCATGTGACCAAATTCTCGAATTTGACCCCCTATTTGACCCAGTCTCTATTTTTCACCTCAAAAATTGAACTTTTGAACTCGAAATCAGAATGACCTAAAATTTTTCCCCGAGTGTCATGGTACATCCAAAAAGGTATGGTAAGAATTTCAGCCCATTCCGATATTGTTTCGACCTATTTTTGACTTTGGCAGCTTGTGAGGCCATTTTGAAATTCGAAATTACAGAATTGTCAGAATCACTATTTTTCAGTTCCCTATGTGTACTTATACTATTTGAATCATTTAGGTTCTCAATTGTGCAGTTAAATTCATGGTCAAACCTTAGGTCGACCTGTGAAATTTTTCTTTTTTTGCCCTTTTGGAGGTCTATTTGACCTAAATTTTCACTCAAATTATAACGTTGGACTCCATTTGATATGTACTTCCATATTTTATATTAATCTCTCACTGCCCTTCAGATCTCCCGTTCTCGGGTTTCCTAGCTCGGGTACGTGTACTAATGCATTCTTTCTAAATTTTCTATCATATTTAACCCTAATGACAATGAAACTGGATCCAAGACAACTAGTCATGCTCTACAACATGATATATATATATATATATATATATCAAATGTAATTTTGGGGTTTGGGGCATTACATTTTTGTTCTAAAATTTTTTTGCCATCTTTTGGCACCTTATTTAGCAATAATATAAGCATTCTGTTGCTATATTTTTTGGTTAAAATTTTTCTCTATTTTTAGCAACAAAATATAACCATTTTTATTTTCGTTGCTAAATCTAAAAACTTTAAGCAATTTTAACAACAGAATTTGATTTTCATTGCTAATTAGCAATGAAAATTATTTTGTTGCTACTTTAACATTTTCTTATAGTGCCACCTCTAATTTTGCAGTCTCCTTTCGATAGGTCAGCATCAGGAAAATGGAGAGAAGAATACAGACTTGAATCTTCCACCATAGCTCCAAAAAAGTCCAAGGTTAAGAGAAAGAAGCAGCAACAAAGATTGAAGGTCATATGACCTGCTATCGTAAATCATTTATTGCTAGGAAAAAGCCTGACGATTCATTCGTCTTTCTAAAATGGAAAAAGAGAAGGGAAAATTAAGGAGCAATCAGGTTGTTTCATGGTAAGAAGCTTTAGAAAAAGCTTTGAGAATAAGAAGGAAAGCACCCTTTTTATAGTAATTTTCATTTATAGGAAACTAATCATGGAAAACTAGTGGTTATACACTTATACTATTTAATACAGGAAGAAAAGATGTAGTAAAAGCATAAAAGATGAAGCAAAGAAATTTAAGAGGCACCTTTCCCAAAGCAGTTTTTCTAAAGCGACGTGAAAATAGATGTGATGATCTGAATACCCATTGTCAGATGAATAGACAAGTGAGGTCAAAAACGGTCGACAATGCTCTCAGGTAACTTCATCTTCTATTTTGAAATAAATATAGTTAACTTGTAGAAATTGAAAAATATAACAGAAAAGCAAAATGGTTGAATACCAGAAGCCTAAGGTAGAAGAGAAAAAGGGCACACAACCTCGAAAAATTTCTCATATAACAAAAACAACCAAAAAGTGTAAAATAAACAGGTTAGAAAAACTAACTTTGAAACAGTTCATGTTTACAAAAATTGTTTGCAGGAAAACATTCGATTTTTTCAATCAATGTACATCCCAATCGAAGAATTAATTTCGATCTCCAGACTAATGTCTCATTTTCCCAATCAATGATCGATGTAAATAAAATTCCTATCTCTGTTTTATTGATCTACATACATTTCGATCGATGTAATTGAAATATTTATACCGAGGACAAAAAATAGATCAAACAATGAAATAGCTAGGGTAAAAAATGAAATAGCAACGAAAGTTTTTTTCATTGCTAAAATAGCAATGGAAAAAATATTCTGTTGCTATTTCAAAATTGAATTACATTAAGGTTAGTAATTTAGCAATAGAATTTTTTTTCCATTGGCAATTTAGTAATGGAAATGGAATTTCATTGCTAAGAATTCCATTTCCATTGCTAAATAATCAACCTTAATGCAATTCAATTTCAAATTAGCAATGAAAATTTTTTAACAAAAAACATATTATGTTGTTATTTGAGCAACAAATTTTGGTTTATGTTGGTGATTTTCGTTCTAAAATTTTTTCGTCATCCGTTGGCATCTTATTTAACAACAGTATAAGCATTCCAATGCAAATTTTCGTTGCTCTATTTTGGGGCTAAAATTTTCCTCCATTTTTAGCGATGGAAGATAACCATTTTTTATTTCTGTTCCTAAATCTAAAAACTTTAATCAGTTTTAGCAACAAAATTTAATTTTCATTGCTAATTAGCAATTAAAAATATTCTTTTGCTATTTTAACATTTTCTCGTAATGCCACCTCTAATTTCGTAATCTCTTTTTGACTGGTCAGCATCAGGAAAATGGAGAGGAGAATACATATTTGAATCCTCCACCATGGCTCCACAAAAGTCTAGGGCTGAAAGAAAGAAGCAGCAACAAAGCTTGGAGGTCATATAACTTGTTATCGCAAGTCATTTATTACTAAGAAATGACTAACGATTCATTCATCTTCTTAAATTGGAAAAAAAGAAGGGAAAATTAAGGAGCAATTAGGTGGTTTCGTGGGAAAAAGCTTCAGAAAAAAGCTTTAAGGAGAAGAAAAAGCTTTGAGAAGAAGAAAGAAAAATACCCCTTTTCATTGTAATTTTCGTTTATAAGAAACTAAATGTAACACCCTATACCTTGTCAGTAAAAGACCTAGATATCGGATATCACACATGAATCAAACCTTTTTACCTTGACTATATACTAATTTTTCCCTATTAAAAACTTATCACTGCTACAAATACCATTCCAGTAAGAATTTTGATATGGTGTTTTTTTTCCTGCATTCATTAAAAATCTAGTGCAAGAAAACCTTATTTGTATTTCTAAAATCGTACAATATCAAAACTCCAAAACAAACTCCTTTCACAAGTCAAATTTTCCCATCTTCCTTAATCATTCAACTCATTTTAATTCATACTTCAAATATAATCATACAGACTTTTCATCTAAAGGATACAAAACTTTACAATAATACTTTAACTATGTATTTAATGTACATGCCAGATTCACACTAAGGAGTCTAAAATACATATTACTACCTTTTGGTAAATTTATATTTGTCTCAATTCAATTACTCTTCCAATATCCTCATATCTGTTTGACTTTCTCCTTGGTGTCAAAACGTCTTTATCTTAATCTACGTGCGAAAACACAACCATGCGCTAAACTAGAAGCTTAGTGAGAGTACTCAACTAAATTTACTTTTTTACTCTTTAATATCATAATTGCAAGCATAATATTAACATCTAAAGAAATATTTGTACAAAAATCATAATCAGAACTTACCATTTAACTATAAAGGTAATATAGTACAATATGGTTACCTTATTGATGAACCGGTCTAAGAATACTCTAATCACATAAATAATTTGCGAAAGCCAATTTCCATTGTCATTTCAAAATTGACACTTCAATGAGCATAACTTATTTGTTGAATCTTATAACTTAATTAATCACCATCTTAAGTGTACAAGCTAATTACGCATATTTAGTATGTTGAAAATTTATATATTTATTCATTTTAGTTATTTGCTATCTTTTCTACGTTTTATGTATTCACTATCTATTCTGCATCTTCTGTATTTTCTATCTTTTCTTTCTTTTATATAGTTTTTGTATTTTCTATCAGCGTACAGTCATTTTCTTTTTCTCCCAAACACTCCAATATAGAACTATGGACCACGTAGATCCTAGAACTCCAGTATTATCAGTAATACACATTCTTTTTCTTTAATTAATATTTCCAGCATCTGCTATATAATTCTTAACTTGCTATTTCCAAGTCAATTTATGTTTTAACTCCCATACTTTTATGAAATTACACCTTTGTTATTTCCTTTCTTTTATTCACATAATTTTCATTAGTTAAATTAATTCTTATTTATTAATTTGATGTATACTTTACATTTCTAGTCCTTACCATATTGCTTTGATGATAATTTATTCATGTCATCAATTCTCTATTTTACCTATTGTACCTCACTTCTTTTCTCTGTGTCTAGTTATACTATTTTATAACTTACAATAAACACACTTTGCATTGTTTGTTGTAAGTATTTATATACAAAACTTTTATTTATCTTAATACTATTTACTTATTGCTTCATTAATCCTCATATAAAATGTTTACTACTTCCATGAATAGTATTTCATTTTACAAATCAATTACATTTAACTACTTTAATTTACACTATCTCATCAATTAGTGTTTTGTTCTTAAATATCTACTAAATCTTAATTCATTAGTTGCCTTGAAAATTGCTAATTAATCCTTATTTTATCATTTTTATGTTAAATTATATTTTGGCCCTTAACATTTTAAATGTTCAATTTCAAATCATTCACTCACCATTTGATCATTTTTACTTGTTCATTTAATATTTAATCATTTTTTTACTCACTAAAGCACTATTTGGGTAAATTACCATTTTGACTATAAACATTCACTTTCTTTCTTATAAGTCATTTTTCATTTTAAACTTTATTTTTACTTATCTTTTTACACTTTTAGCTCATATTTACATTTATGCCCCTAGTGCAATTCTGGCAAAAATTATCAGACCGGATATACGGGGATGTAAACCCCACAGGACCACAAATATAGACTGAAAAATAATACCAAAGAACCATTTCTCACATAACAGAATACAGAGTAGATAATACAAATACTATGGGAGATAAGTATGATCCTATCATAGCAAAACAAGTCGTTATGACTTGCATTGCGATATAAATATCCATATGATTAGCCAATTATATCATGAACTCAATTGTACCCGTCTGATCACTACCAAGGCAAAAATTCACTTCACTTTTTAGATTTTTTAACAGTTTCAGTAACTCTTTCATTACAGAAAATCAGTCAGTCAACTTTTTCATTACTTTTGCACAGTTTGTGAATCATTTTACAATAATTCATCATTTTCACTTATTTCATGAATTGTTTCTCGATAATTCAACAAATTTATCTATTACATAATCTAATTTCTTTCTAAAAAAATATTCAAATAATTTCTATAAATTTTATAAAATTTATGGACACAATATTCCATCATTATAATAATTTATGGAATTAACATACACTTAATTTCTAGTATATATTCATATTATGCCATTATGTCTTGAATAATGTTCATATGTACATATTGTTCATAAGTACGATTACTATTCAATTCATATGTACGGTTATGTACAACTACTATTTATATGTACATAAACTTCTACAATTCAGTAAAGATCACAGTTTCATCACAATTTCCAATTTTGTTCATTCAATATTCCATATACATATAACATATTTTTCAATTATTTCAATTTAGTCCGTAAAATATTATTTTAGTCCTTAATTTTTAATGGTGGCTAAATTTCTTTCCTCAATTAGCCAGGTCTAAATTTTAATCACATACCATAATATCATTAATTCAACCTCCAATTTGTCAATTCTAAGCTCAATTTTACATTTAATCCATTAACATTAATAAAAAGACAAATTTAGTGGAGTAATTATTAGTTGAAGTCAAAAGTCACATTTTTAACTCAATTTTTTTGTCATAACCATACTATTCCCATTGGCCGTTGATTGCCGGAGATGCACTGCCATCATGAAGCCCAAAGTGCCAGGGACCCATCACCGGTGGTCACGTACCTTAAAGAGCCATGGTGTGGCTGAAATCTACACCGAAATAGCTCACTATAACCATTTTCAATCTACCCTATACTGGTGAGTTAGGACGATCAATTTATATAAAAATAAGCATATGATCACAGTGAGTCTAGTGGTGGTGTTCTTATCTCCATCTGACATCAGAGCTAGCCGAAATCATGAAGAAAAGTCATCAGGGTTCAAAGAAAAATAAAGGAAAGAAAATGATGGCTTACCGAAGAAGAAACGGTGGTTGGCTAGTGTGGTAGAGACAACGTCAGGTTGTCATCGGTGTCGAGCTGCGGGTCATCATTCTTAGCTCCACCATCTGCCTGCCTTCCAATTTTTTGTTCCTTATTTTTCTTTCTATGTTTTGTTCCCATCCATTTTCTTATCTCTTTCTTTCCTTTTTGTTTATATCCCCCTTTTCCTTCTCTTTCTATTTTTTTATTTCCTTTTAATTTTTTTATAATTATTATACTTTACTTTTTCTTTTTCCTTTCTCCAATCGGGGTGTTACAATTCTTCCCCTCTTAAGAAAATTTCATCCTCGAAATTTATTAAACATAAGAAATAAAACATGGTTCTCTCTTATATTCCTTTGCTTTTCATGATTTCCTCTATCTTCAAATTAATACTAAACATACTCACCAAAGAATTTCCTACATTTCTTCAAGTGATTGTATCCTCAAGAACGTTTTCAGCCTATTCCTCTTTATATTCGTTTATAACTTCTCATTGTTTGAAACAATCTCAATGTTTCACTCTAGCTAAGAAGTGTATCCTTACAACTTTATTCTCATACTTTCTCATTGCTAAAAGCACATATTTCTATCTATTTAATAAATATCCATCTTCTTAAATCCTTCCATTTTTTGTTCCTTATTTTTCTTTTTATGTTATGTTCCTATCTGTTTTCTTATCTTTTTCTTTCCTTTCTGTTTCTATCCCATTTTTCCTTCTCTTTCTACTTTTTTTTTATAATTATTATACTTTACTTTTACTTTTTCTTTTCTCCAATCAGGGTGTTACACTAATCGTGGAAAATCACGTGGTTATACAATTTAATATAGGAAGAAGAGATGCAGTAAAAGCATAAAAGATGAAGCAACAAAATTTAAAGAGTCACCTTTCCCAAAGTGGTGTTTCTGAAGCAACGTGAAAAAAGAGGTGACGATCTGAATACCTATTGTCAGATGAATAGACAAGTGAGGTCAACAGCGGTCGGCAACGACCTCAATTAACTTCATCTTCCGTTTTGAAATAAATATAGTTAACTTGTAGAAACTGAAAAATATAATAGGAAAGCAAAATGATTGAACACCAAAAGCCTAAGCTAGAAGAAAAAAAAAGGGCACACGACCTCAAAAAATTTCTTAGATAACAAAAGCAACCAAAAAGTGTCAAATAAATAGATTAGAAAAATTAACTTTGAAACAATTCATGTTTACAAAAATATTTGCAGGAAAACATCCTATTTTTTGATCGATGTACATCCCGATTGAAGTAATTAATTTTGATATCCAGACTGATGTCTCATTTTCCCAATCAATGATCAATGTAAATAAAATTTTTGTTTCTATTTTTTCGATCTACGTACATCCCTATCGATGTAATTGCAATCCTAATCTCTCAACTGGTGACTCATTTTTTCCAATTAAATCAATTAAAATTCCAATCTCTAGATTGATGTTTTATTTGATGAAATCGAATTCCAGTCTCAATAACTAAAGACTTCACTCTTCTCATTATTGATCATAAAATGGTCAAATAATTGTCAAAGAAATATCGAAACCCCAACCTTCGATCTCTTTTAAGAACGATTGAATGACTCGAAAGGGTGATAAATGATAATACCCTAAAAATCAAAATTAAGCCCAATTAGAGGCCTATCACTATAAGGCCTATAAATGCCTAAATCTCTCCATTCAGTTGGCTAAAGGTATGAAAAACGAGATTGTCCGATCGGATGTGACATATCCCTACCATGACAAGACTATCTGACATATGCCTTTATCAAATCACTATTACCTATAGGCCATATGTACTTCAGAGTAGGATGACTATTTAAGAATACTGTTCAGCTTTTCTGGCTTTATATATAACAGGTTTATCTTATAAACTCACACACTCTTTTTTCAGTTTTATCCATATTCTATCTCTAAAAACTTTTCTCATATTTCTAACTTAAACATCAGAGTGCTAAATCTCAGTAAAACTTGGCAAGCACCTTTTTAAAGGGCTCGTAAGCCATAGTCTGATCGAAATCAGCTCCGAAAGGTGCATTAACTTCTCCTTCTTTCCTATTCAGGATCTCCTTTTCCTACTATGAATTTTTTTTTGATTTATCATTTACTTTTAGAATATACAATATAAAATATGAATTAATATATGCAATTTTTAAAATATTCACGTAGGTGTGAAATTTAAAAATGCAAACAAATATAATATAATATAATATATATTTAAAATATATAAATGTATAAATTACTTTTAAAATATAATATAAAATAAATGGTGAATTAATATAATTTTTTTATAAATTTTGTGTAAACTTATACAAAATTTTGAGGAGTAAAATAGCCGGTTAAGAAAAAACATTAACAACAAAATAACTATTTTGAAATAATATTAAAAGTAAAATAATACATTTAGAATATGTTTGATTCACTGTATTGTATTGGTTTGTATAGTATTAATCTATACAGTATTAACTATTATAGATAGGGATGATCACGAGATGAAAAATACCTAATCTCAATGGGGAATCCCCAAATTTTTCTCCCACGGGGATGGAGACAAAAAAATTTTCGTTTGTAATTTTGGGGCGGGGATGGGGAATGGGGTATTCGCCTTGGAGGGATCCCCACCCGAGATAGTATTACATATAGATCCTTAGGTGTTTAGTTATTTACAAATGTGTCATAGCATATAAATAGACAACCAAAATCCTAACTTCACTTTAAGTCTCTACTCTACCATTTTCTTCTCTTCCTCCTTCACGGCCGCTCCTCTCTCCTCTTTCTTCCTCACAGCCTTTGATCGCATCGGAGGCTAAAATTATTGCCAAAATCTCTCTGTCCCCAAGACCATTTCTCTTTCTTTCTCTCAATTGATGGTGTATATGAGATAATAAAATTTATGGTATATTATATTATGTAAACATTAATTTTTCAGATGATCTTTCAACTATCGTAGTTATATTAGCTTATATTATATTATATTATGTACAATCCATAAGACTAAACATGGCCTTAAATGTTAGTATTAATGGATTGGGGTCTATTAATGATGTGGATTGATATTTCATATACGTCTCTGTACCACATCTTTACTTTCCTCGCCTTATAAGAAAAATAATTCAGTAATAATTTTTAAAACGTTTTAAGTAAAATTAAACTAAAAAACATTAGGAACAAATAAACTTCGAGTGAAAAATTATAAGGACAAACCAGTATTTCTACCAAAAACATATCACAATTTGACTCCGGTTTAAAATCTGGTTGAATCTGAACTGGCGGTTCACGAACTAAAAGCCGCCCAGCTCGTGAACCGTGGCCCTGCATAAGCCCATCTAAATCCTCCACTTCCTAAAGCAGTTTTATTTCTCTAAACCGAATAGCCGAAAACTTTACCAAAAATGGCCGCCGCAGCTCGTTCTGGAGTGCGGGTAACTCGGCGCTTCATGTCTTCGACGTCCATCGGCGGCCACCACAACAGCCACAAAAACACCCATCAATACTTGGAATCGAATCCCTTCGTTGGGAGCTGGGAAGCGCCCAAAAACCCGAAAGAGGCGGAGGCGAAACTCGCGCTATTGCGAAGAGAGTATGGGAAGCAAGTGAAGGCAGTCCGCAAAGAGTACATAAAAGAAATGGAGTTGATGCGGCTTGAGAAGCAGAGAAAAGACGAAGCTAGGAAAGAGGCCCTTAGAGTTGCCAATGAAGAACGCAAGAAATTGAAAGCTGAGGCTGCTAAAGTTAGAGCTGAGGAGCGCAAGATTGCTGAACAGGAGTTTCGCCAGATGCTAGTATGTGCTTTAATCGATTTTCTCTCTTTTCAATATATAAGCAATGAATTTTATGGTTAAGTAGGGATTTAAAGCTTTAGATTTGGATTTTTACCTTATCATGCTCTGCAGGAAGGTCCAATTCTTCTATCTCATGTTATGATATTCTAGCCGTATAATAGGGATAAATTAAGGACGATTGGATTATTGCTACTAATCCTAGAATGCTAACCAAATGGGCCTTAGCATTATTTAACATTTCAATCTAAATCTATGTGCCTCATATTTTCTCCGATAAAGGTAGACTTGGGTGTTTTGCTTAGGAACTTGATGGTTCTTCTATGATTTGGTTTAGATATTGCTTTCTTCCCTTTAATTGTTCGTTTTTCCTTTTATCTTAACTAATGGCGGCTAATTTAGTCCTTGTTGCTAATACAAGAATATTGCAGACAACACTGTGAGATGATATCCATGTGTAGGATAGACTCAGGACTCTCCAAAAAATTGTAAGAATTGTGTGTGTGTGTTAGAGAGAGATATGGGTTAAAGGTACAAGATTCCATGTCTAGTTTATTGTGAAAGAAAATAGGATGTTCATCAGCTACCCCTATCAACATGCTGATAATTTTCACTTGGCTACTAGAATAGAGAGTAACGACTTACAGTAATTACCTACATTTTGTTGCTAGCTGAACGAATAACTTAATTGGCTAAATTAGAAACTAACTAATTGATCAGGATCAGGATCCTAACATTACCTCTTCATGGAAAATGATCACCTATTCAGTTCTTCTAGAATTCAAAGTGACAGCATGTTGTAGTAGAACTGTAAAAATATCATCTTCCAATATTCTTTAACTGCGCCTTTGTTGGAGGATATTTGATCTCGCGTCTTTTGCATATGAATCATCCATGGAGAGAGAGAGAGGGAGGGAGGGAGGGTTTTGATCATCTACCTGGAGGCTGGAAGTCCATCATCATAATGCATTATGTGTATATGAGTTTCAGCAAAGATAGAGTAATTGCATAATCTCTTGAGAAAAATTCGAAGGTTGAAACGATTGCTGCTTCCAGCGCAAGTCTATTGAACATGTATTACAAAAGCAGCACCTTAATATAGCCATTATCAGCCCACAAAGGAGAAAGCTCCATTGATTTTCTCTGCTTTCTCCACTTTTCAAACTTCATATCTTTGAGTTAGCAGTAACAACTATCGACCACATCAACACACAAAACCTGTATTACTCATGAACATAGCCTCCAAAGTATCAAAATTTTCCTTTTTTTTTTTGTCCAGAAAAACCTCATCAATATTGACAGCATCTACTTTAGAGCTCTCCCTGTTAAATCTTGTGCTGATTCTTCAGCTCATACTTGCTTTTTTACCATACCATCATTTTATTTTTTTGAGGAATAACCTTCATGTTTTAGCATCATATTCTCTTATTTTTTATATTTGGCTGGGTTGGCGGGTTAATTACAAACTAATTCCCACCTTTTATCTCACTTTTCAATTTAAGTCCCGAATTAAAAAAATGTTACAATTTAACCCCCACAAACCGTTAGTTACATTTCTGTCAAAATTTCTTCATTGTAACTAATGGATATGCCAGAATTCTGTGGGTCCCACTTTTTTCCAGGCTTGATGTATTTGGCTAGATTTTTGGAAGGAAATCTTGAATTAAAATGAAATGGGTGGGTGTTAAATTGTAAGGTTTTTTTGGTTTGGAGGTTATTAGGGGTAAATTTGTAATTAACACTTCCCTTCATTGGACTCATGACCATAAGAACCTTCATAGGAGCAGCTTTGCTTCATCACCAAATTGTTTCATGTCAGAGGCTAAAATTTATCCTTTAAACTCATTTTCATAATTGTGCTTGATCTCTAAATTCTTCTTATCACTGAGATGAATTGTAGGAACTTTTTTTGGATTCGATTTTTGAACAACTCTGATTTTATTTATTCTCACAGTAAATGACATTTTTCATTTGCTGGTTTTATTTTCAGATTGCATGAGAAGAATTCTTTTAATTATTCACCAGCTATTCCAATCAATACAATGATCATCTTCTTATATCTACACGAAAAGAGAGTAAAGCAATTACATATTACTAACATTTAGTTACTCACTCATCTGAGTAAAATGAGAAACTAACTAATTGATTAGAATCGGGATCCTAAAAATGGAGTACTGGGAGAAGGGAATGCTAGAAAAGAATGAATGCCTTTAATAGGCATGGAACTTCGTTAAGCAACAATAATTTAAAGAAGATTTTTGAAGCAACATAGACACACATGTACTAAAATAACGCAGCTATCTACTTCATCATGAAGTTGTGGTCTCTCTGACTTGTCTAAGTGTTTCCATTGTTGTGTTTTAGGATTCATTGTACCGATGTGCATTACCACTCATGCACGTCCACAGCCTCTTTTTTTTTGCACTGAAAACGCCTTCTTTTGTTGTGTTCCTAATGTGTTATGGCCTATTGTGTCACAGTTGAAAGAAAGAAGCGAGAAGCTCGAACATTGGAGGATGAAGGAAAGAATGAGGGAAGAGAAGAAGAAAGAGAATAATGAAATGCTGCGCCGGAAGAGTTCCATCTGGATTGATGAAAGTGAGTTGGAGAAGAAGATACTTCAGGTCATAATTGATCAAAGAGATCTGCTTTTTTAATGAAAAAATAGAGCACAGAGTCCTTTCCATTTTTGTTTGGCATGCAGTTTCTCTTCTTTATATAAACAATTTTGTTGTTGAAAATGATCTCTTAAGTAGCAGTAGAAATAAGGAGCCAAAAACAAGTAAATTAAGGTATTAATTTAAACCAGCAAGTGAACTTTTTACCACAGTTCATCTTTTTAACAAGAAGTTGGTGCATGTTTAGCTATAAGAGCTAAGAAATGTTTATAGTATGAAAGTATTGTCATTTAGGAGTCATTTTAGTACCCCATTAGCTCCATTTGCTTTTTAAAAGTTTTGTGGATTGAAGTATTATTCTGTAGGAGTCATTTTTATAGAAAATTTAAAAAGTAGTTAATTAATTTGTCTCAGTTTTATTGTTATCATTAATGAATTGACATAGTAGGAAAGATAATGATAAGATTGAAAAAGAGAATACAAAAAAACTATAATCCATTACACATTATTATTATTATTATTATTATTATTATTATTATTAGATAGGTAGGTGGAGAATTCAAATAATGTTAAATAAGTTAAATTATTGAAGTTCAAAACTTAATTTCATTTATTACTTTTTTTTTATAAGGATTAACAGTTAACTCCCTCCAGATATTGCTCCTGCTTCTGTAATTACCCGTTAATAGTATTGAAAAATAAGAACTCTTTTTTTTTTCTTTTTTCTCTAAAATATTATCATTCTTTATTTATATTAACTACTCTTTATAGGTTTATTAAATCATTGATATATCGATAACATACTATTAGAAATAAAGTAAAAAAATTAACAATTGCATCAACGCTTTAATTATCAAAAAGTACAAAGTCAGATTAATTTGCTATAACAATTGACAAATATATATATATATATATATATATATATATATATAATGTTTGTGTTTCACCTTTATATTGTTGTTTTTTTTATTAAAAAATAATGGTATGAATTGCCTTTAAAATATAATACAAATATTTACTATCAATTAAATGATGCAAAGTTATCGCATAAGATAAAATAAATAAACCGAAAAATAATAATGAAATAAATAAAATTGCATTAGTACACATAATTTCAAGAAAATAACAACGAAATAATAATGCACAAATAAAAAAATAAATTGTAAAATTGTTAAGTAAATCGTACAACATGTGAAATAGAATGTCAAGATTAAGTAACACAATGAAAAATTTGTATCAAACATAAATGATAAGTCATTTTTCAATTTTTGAAAAAGGTTAAAGGTTAGTTTTTGCCATTGAATTTTTCAAACCAGTCAAAAAATGTCACTGAACTTCTATTTAAATTATTTTTGTCATTAAAGTATAAAATAAGGAACATATATGTCATTAATCTAAAATAAAACTATTTTTAAATACCTTTTAGTCCCTAGAACATAGTAAAAAGTTTCAATTTAGTCCAATTTGATAAAAATGCTTCTCAAATTAATCTAAAATAAAAAATACTCATAATATGAAAACATTTATATTGAATTAATTAAACAAATAAGGTATAGGATTAATTAAATGATTATAAAATATAAAAACCACAAATATGAATAGTAAAATAGTTATGCAAGATATAATAATGCAATTAATTCCGAATGAAATAAACATTAGAAATCTACTAAGTAAAATAGAAAATAATTAATAAAAAAATATTCAGACAATTATAATTAAATAGTTTAGAAAACAAATCATTAGTCATAGAAAATAAATTAAAAAATAAAACAATAAATAAAAATATATAGCTCACAAAATGAGGTAATACACAGGGAAAAAGCCTTGTGAAGAATGTCCATCTCAAAATGAGTTTTTCAAAAATATATTATAATAGTCGATCGGACACCTGTAGCAAAAGTTATGATCAAAATAGTCATAGTTGTAATATAGACTTAATATAAGTGATAATGTGCATGTTATGCAAGTTTAAATCATATGTGTGTGCTTGAGTGAGTGATTGGGTGAGTGAGTGATTGATGATGTGGGTGAGTGATGATTGCGATGTGTGAATGGGTGAAGGGATAGTGGGGGAGAGAAAGGGGGAGTGGGGGAGGAAAGGGGAAAGAGAGGTAGGGAAGGAAAGGAAGGAAGGGAGAAGAAAAAAGAAGGGCAGGGAAGGAGAAGGCATATTTGAGCAAGGGAGATGCATAGCTGAGTGAAGCAAAGAGCAAAGAATAGAGGATTGATGCTTAGCAGAGCAAGGGAGACATGCAGGAGAGTGCAGGCAGCACGTGAGAGAGTGGAAAATGAACTCAGACGAGTAGGGCAGAAGGCACGGGCGAGTAGGTGAGTAGCGCAGGAGAGGCAAAAACACGCTCCACAAATTGGCAAGTATGCTAAGGAGAGTATGGGGCTACTAGATGGAATGGCAAAAAATTGGCCTTGTGAGGGACGGGAGAGCACAATCACACTCAGGGGAGCATATTTACACTCGGGAGAGCACCAATTACACTCAGCTGAGTGGTTTTAAACCTGCACCACTAAAAGTTAGTTTTCATTACTTATAAAGCATAGAATCTCATATACTCACCTGAATTAAATCTCAATAAGCATTCCCAATTATTTTACTAAGCTCAGAATATACTTTCACTTAAATTAATTATTTCTTTATCAAAATTATGCCATGACTGTCAAGCTTGATTTTTGAAACATGCACTAGTTATAACGTAAAATGGGTTGAAACATGAAGCATATCCACTCACTTAAGCCTTGTCTTTATTTCAAGTCCTCTACTACTCCTTAAATGCTCAAATTGACTCATGTCATGTAATACGCAAACCTATCAATCAATTGAATCAAGTCATATCAAACAACCAAATTATTTTCACTCAAACTCAACTTAAGATCATGCCAAAAAAATATGCAAACCTATAAATTAGTTGAAGTGCATATCAAATCCATTTTTAGCTCAGCAAATGAATAGTTCTTTCTTTAGTTCATGAAGCCTTCAAGCAACTAAAGTCAAACTCACATCCTAACAACTCATAAATCCATATTAAGTTCACTAAATTGTAGTTTCCCTTACCTCGAAAACCATATAACCTCTTTAATGACTTTCGAAGAACTTACTAATCTCAAATATGACATTCAAGCACAAAATCATCAGAAGTAGCTTATTTTCAACCCCAAATCTTTAATTCATGAATTAAAAGACTAAAGACACAATAAACAAAAGAAACATGAAGAGCATGAATTAAACTATAGAAACAAATGAAATAAAAACAATAAAGCACAACTCAAAAAAAATTGATGAAAATTTAAAGAGAATGGTTAGAGGAGTTCTGATTTATTGAGTTTCAACTTGACTTACATTGGCTCTTGGGAGATCGAGCTTGTGATCCAAATATAGGTCTTTCCAGACTTTGCTTCTCATTTTCTCCCATCAGTAAAAGAAATTTATCATAATTTATCAAAGCTGAAAGTTCTATGTCTTCAATAAAGTATGACTCATCATTTGGCCCTTCAAAGAAAAACTCTATCGGCTCTTCTATCCCAAATAATTTCTTCAAAGAATCTTTCTTTGGCTCTTGTATCCTAAATAATTTCTTCAAATGCATTGAATTTGGTGCTTCCATTTGAGAATTGAACACTTCTTGCTCCTTTGGTGATACATCCTTCACAAGAGGTCCAACATCATCCAAATAAACACATGACTTATCTTCAGATATGAATTGTTCCTTTTCTTCTTTGTGCACCTCAAAATTAATATTTTTTTATCCACCATTAATGAATGATTTGTGTCCTCCTTCTTACCACCATGACCTTAAAGTTGTACTATAACACTCAAAAGTTCTAGTTTAGATTCCAATCTTTTAATTCCTTCTTCTTTATCCCTCAATAAACTCTCTTAATTCTTGATTGTCTCTTCGTAAGTTCTTAACTTTTCTTCTTGAATTCTAAACTTTTTCTTTTGAATTCTAAACTTTTTCTTTTAAATCCTTAACTTCTCTTCTTGCACTCTAAATTTTTCCTCTTCAGTTCTAAATGTAACCTTCCATTCTTCTCTTTCAGCTCAAAATTTAGTATCCTTGCTCAAAAGTAAGTCAAGAAGAACTTGATTTTTAGAGTTACAAGCCTATTTTAAATATTGCAATTCTTGATTTTTCTCTCCCTAATTCTTCCATTTATGCTCTCAAAATCCATATAGAGTCATTTATGCTCTCAAAATCCATGGAGAATCATACTCTTCAACAAAGGATGGCGGTGAATAAGGACTTGGTGAATTTGTAAGCAAGAGCTTCAATTTCTTCCTTTCTCTCATTAAATCATTCATTTGTTATTTCAAAAGGAACAATTCATAGTTTTGGACTTCGTCCTACATCATCATGAAGAATGTCCCAAATTTTCCTACAAAAAATAATCACCAAATCAAAAATAAAAAAATAAAAATCTCAGAGTAATTCAATCAAAGATATCAAATAAACAACACCGTTGTTTTTCGAAAATGGCGCCAAAAACTTAATCGGTGTCTAGCAAGTGTACTGCATCAGCTAGTAATATAGGAAAATATAGATTAAGATCCCAAATATCGTACCCAAGGGAACATGAATTTCTAAGAAGAATATCTATATATGAATTAAATTAATCTGAGATTATTTTCCAAAATTTTGATTTAAAGGCAATAACTCAACTAAAATAAAATAAAATAAAAACTAAATTAAACCAACATGAATTAAAAATAAAACAATAACCGAAATTCTTCTGCTAAAGGAACTATCCACCTTAACTTCCATTGCAATGACTTAATAACAAAAGTAACACAAGTGAAATATTATGGAAAAATTAGAAAAAGAAAGCCAAATATCTTCTGCAAGACTATCATTCTAAGCATCAAATCCTTTTGTTAGTAACAATCTAATACTCAGTATAAAGATCCAGTTTTAAACTCCTAGATATCTATTAAACTATTTTTCAAGCAAACTTAACTTCAACCTATTCTTAGTTCAACTTTTCTTAGTATTAATTTACTCTTACCAACACACAATTACACCTAATTTAGAATATAATTATGCATGCATCAATACCAATAAACCAACCTAAGAACATGCATACCAATAGTCATGCATAAATCAATCATTAACTATTAATTAAAATAAGTTAATCATTAATTCAATAACAACCGAAGATAAGAATGTGCTCAAGAACTAAGAAATAATTAACTTGCATTGAAATTAGTCTCAAACTAAAGTCATTACAATACAAGACTAAGAGTTCAAGTTTTCATTAGTAAAAAAAGGAAAACTACTTACCAAACATGATTAAAATTAAAGAACAATTAAAATAAAATAAACAACTAAAATTAAAATAAAGAGAATTGCAAACTAAGAAAATAGAAACTACTACACAAAATTAACTAAAGAAAAGTAGATAAAAAACTAAGAAAAATACGTAATTCTGTTGTTCCCTCAAGTTCTGGTACTTTGTTGCTTTTATAGCTGAATTCTACTATCCAAAGAAGAAGTTTGCAGCCTTTTATTTCCTATTCCTAAGTTGAATTGGAGTTTTAGTTGAAACATGAAGTTAAAATCGTGTTTTCTCTTTCATCAATCGGGAGAGTGATATTTTTGCCTTGGGTGAGTGACATTTCTCTTTGGATGAGTGATTCCACCACTCAGGAGAGTGGATGCCTCACTCAGGAGAGTGACCAACATCACTCAGCCGAGTGATCCACTATTGCTTCTCATGATCATTTAACAACTTTTTTGAAATTACGATTTTACTTTTAAATTTTTCTTTTTTTTTTCAATTTAGTCTTGAAAAATACCAAAACTTACAATGAAATCTAAAAATACGTAAATTAACTATTTAAACAAAAAATTAACTAAATTAAGACTAAATTAACTAATTTAAACACCTAAAACACACTAAAAATATAGAATAATTCACACCTATCAATAATTCAAATGGATAGTTATGAAAAATTTCATAAACTGGTAAGGTTATAAAATGGTCAAATTTTAGGATACTATTTTTTATATTTTCTTAAATTAATTAAGAATAAAAAATTATATACTTATAACTTATAAAGCATATATTTTTTTAATATTGACATTATATTATAAAATAACAAATAATTTAAATAGATCACAAGCGATCATATGAGTCATATAATAGATCAAATTGAATCGAATTATTTTATGAATTAAAAGGTCCAAATTATAAATGGGTTATTGGCATATTGAATTGAATTTAGCTCATATTTTTTTCAACTTAATTCGAATTTTCTAACCAGACCAAAATTTTGCACCTGTGGGTCAAAATGTTTTTTTAGACCATAGCTATTACTATTACAACTCATCATTATATGAGTAAGACAAAATTAACCTTGCTTTTTTTTTTTAATATTTTTTTTAGACAATCTATTAAAGGTTGCGGTATGAATTTAACAACTTCATAATTTTATTTTTCTATGTGTGTGTTACAAATTCATTTTTAGTTTGGTCAGATTATGATACCAATGCAATCTTCATTTTATTATTATTTGTTGATTATTCATTTTAACCTATGCCAATGTATATTTACATTATTTAATTGATTGTGAACATTTATATTATATTTTTGAAGGCAATATACATACCATCATTTTTAATAAAAGAATTTATTAAACTATTAAACTGAAACTCAAGCATACTTTTTTTTTCATTATTATTTTAAACTTGTCCAACTTCTTACTTTAGGATACTTAAAATTGTGATGCAATCATTAATTTTTTTAATTTTATTTTTAATAGTATTTTGTTAGTAATTATATGAATATAGGAAAATTAATCGAACTCAACAAGGACTGAGCAAAATTAACTCAAAAAATGGTTAATTGAAAAAAATCGATTCAAAGCCGAACTGATGGTTACGGTTTAGGTTAATAAATTTGAGATATTTGGTTTTTGATTTCGGTTCCGATCTAGGATCTAAAAAAATCAATGATTTCGGTTAATTGACCAATTTAATTATATATATATAATTAATTAATTAATTAAAAATCCTAAATATAAAAGGCCCTAACCATTTCTTATCTCAACCTCCCTCAACTTTTCACTACAAAAAATCCATCGCTAATTGGCAAAATACAGTCGCTAAAAGAAATTAGCGACGCTGAGACCAAATAGTTGCTAATAGCCCATCGCGAATATATTAGCAAAGGAATCAAAAATCAGTTGCTAAATTAGCGATGAAATATTCATCGCTAATATATTTGTGCCGTCGCTAATTTATGTTTCATAATTAATCGCCGGTATTATAATAATTTTTAGCGACTACATTTTTCGTCGCTAAATAAATTCTAAAATTAGTCAACAAATATAATAATTATTGTTAGTGACAAAATTTCCGTCGCTAATAAATATTTAGAAATTGCAAATAAAAAGGAAAGTTAACAACGCAAAATAACATCGTGAATAATGCAAATTTCGTTGCAAATCATTTATAATATATTTATTATTATTATTATTATAACATTTATAATTTAATTTATATAAACAAAATTTCTCAAATACTATTAATTTAAAAAATATAATATCATAAAAGTAAATTAAATTGTGCAGTACTTTACAAATAAATAGAAAAAAAAATTCAAACTAAATAGTACTACAAACAAATTTTTATACAATATGCTACCAAAAAAAAGAAAAAACTTCGCAGTCTTCATCATTCTTCACAAGCAGCAACCAAGCACTTGCCTTCTTATTCTAATAGACCTAAATGCATTATAAAAAATTAGAGACAAGAATTTTCGCCCTTTCTACCATACATCACTACATATAAGTCTTAAAGTACACAAACTACTTCTAATTAGTTATTAAATTTATCGGAAATTTATAAATGCACCTTCATTCTCTTCACAAAATCCAAAGCTGGCTGATCCAAGTATGTAGTTGTCATCAAGGTGGAGTGCCAATGCATGACCGATAAAGTCAATCGTATCATCTTCAAGTCCATATTTTCTATGTTGAAAGATAATAGCAACCATCAGCATATGTCAAAATTGATGAGCAGTCAAATTTGTTATAAAAATACATAGCTCTTATTTATTTCCCGTTATCATCCACTATGAAGTTGATTAATTCCAAAGCTACACATATTATTTTAGGATATTGAGAAGTTGGATTATGTACCAAGACCAAATATCGGAGCCTTTAGTAATTGTACGTTTAAATTGTTACAATATACCAGCTGCATTCTATATAATTGGAACAGAAGAACTGATGTAGATACCAAATTGATTAGATTCTACGGCATATCATAAATGTGATTAAATCAAACCTTGAAAGATAATATGAGAAGATCTAGCTAATTATGTAAACATCGACTATAGAGCAGGTGTAAACAAAAGAAATGAGATCATAGAACTGCCAGAAAATTGATACTACTGAAATGATTTGATGGTAGATGGAAAGTTATTTTCTTAAACAGTTCCTGTCTATGATTTCAGCTGAAGAAAAATAAATATCAAATAATGTGGTAATATGAAAATAAGAATTGTATAAAGATAAGGAAATGTGTTAAGTAATTGTAGAAAAGCAATACTTTTGACAACAATCTTTATGCCTACTTGAATAAAAATGCAAGCTAATATTAAAAGAGGGGAGAAGGTTCCTAACTTCCATGGACACCTATGACAAGGATAAACTTCCTGACTATCAAGTAGCCATTCAGCTACATCGATGCTCTCAAGCTTAAATATACACAGATCCCATCTTTATTATACTGATAAAAGTTCAAATAGCACCATATAAAAAGATTCGGTTAATAGGATATGCTGATATATCTGTGTTGGTCAACAAAGGTAGATAACAATCCCAACCATGGTCACACAACAATTCAAATTTATATAAGCATTTATCAAATTAATCCTCAAGACAACAACAAAAGCCAAAGTAAGATGCTAGTGCTTCAGCAGCCAATTAACAACAAAGCCAATCCATGGAGTTCCCCTCATAATCATTACACCCAAAGCTAAAATCATAACCAAGTAAATTACTCAATATACAACTCCTGCTCTGTATAACTATTGGTGTATAAAAGGCTAATTGTGACAACAGAGGCCAAAACTATTGGTGTATTATGAATTTATTATATCACAAGACATAAAAACTCATTCAAGTAAATTGCTCAATTAAGATGACTTAAAAATGAATAAACATGGCTCTATCATTCAATCAAAACTAATATACCACTTAAGCAATTTCTGCATAAGCACCCACAAAGCCAACACCTTCGTTACATAATTTTTAAAACCCATCTCCAAAATCAATAACCCATATGGAAGAAAACCTCAAAAAATACAAACCTGTGACCTCATAGAGCAAAAAAAAAAAAAAAAAGAAAAGGGGAATCTAAATCTTATTTTCTAATAAAAAGAACCCAAAAGATCCAAATGCGAGACAACATGAAAATGGGGCAAAGCGAGCACTATAGGAGGAGATAGAGACCTTTCTTTTCAAACATTAAATCTTTAGTGGAGTTTAGGGCCCATTTCCCTCATCGGCACAACCTACCAAGCACAAGGGTGTGTATCGTTCACCAAGAGAGATAGAGAGGTAAAAAAATAAAATACCTAGCAACTTCCATAAATGGCGAAATTAAGAGCTGATGAGTTCTCACTCAACTGGAATAAACAAATAATTACTTCCACCCCACACTTTTCCCCATAGCACTGTCATCTTAACTTATAGAATCTGTCTAATAAACTGACTATCATACACTGATCAACTTTTAATAGAAGGAAAGTACAAATATATAGAGAATATGCCTATTTATGCACTCGCAGGACCGATCACGGGATTTTCTCCGAAGACGTACCGAAGCTGCCTGTTGGTAGTTAGAGCCACCGGTAGCTTCCAGGCAACGTTCACGTGCCCCAATACTGCCACCATTCATTGGGATCGGAGCTGAAATGTCACGCTCCACCATGGCTGATCTCCTTGCTGCCGGCGAGTGGGGAGGAGAGATAAGCGGTAGAGAAGCCCCCTCTACCTCATAGAGTCATTGGTGCCGGTCGTGACACCCAATGCTGCCGTTGATCATCGGTGTTGTCCCCCTTGTTCCCGATCTCCTTCCTCCTCTCCTTTCTTTCTTTTTTTTTTTCTTATGGTTGTAACCTTTTTTTCTAAAACCCAGCGCCCCTTTAAAAAGTCCTTCATTGCCTTTATATATATATATATATATATATATATATATATATTATTCTTTCTCTTATTTGTCATTATTTTTTTCATACAACTAAGTATATATAAAAAATACAAGTTTTTATATGCATCTAATTCATGGAAATTATAATTTTATAGTAATTGGTTAAACTCAATCTAAATTTGCTAATTTGTTGATAATTATATTTATTTTTTTAAAAGTAAAAAATACCCTTACTTTCATATGTACAATATTTTATTAAATGGAGGATAATTTCATAGATAAATTTATATAGAATTTTTATTTGTATCAATAGATATAATATATATTTATTATTATAATTATAAAATTAAATATTTGTATATAATGTTTGAATTTATTATATCACAAGACATAAACACTCATTCAAGTAAATTGCTCAATCATCAACTCCTGCTTTGTATAACTATTGGTGTACAAAAGGCTAATTGCGACAACAGAGGCCTCATCAGTATAGACCGAGCCTCAATCCCGCCATTGATCGCCGGAACGACGATTAGCGCAGTAGTCCAACTTTGGAAAGAGGAGAAGGCTGATTGGAGGAAGAACGAAGCGATGCTGATGAAGCAAAGGCGAAGTGCATCGACGGTGGTCCCGATCCCCCCTACTGGTGATCGGCACCGAGGGCGACTGGCTGAGCAGTAGCGAGAGCGGTGCCCCCTCGTTTTCCTCACGTTCTTGCTCCACTCTCTCTCTTTATTTAGGTCCCTTTTCGGTTCTTTTTTTTAAATGTTACTTTCTTTTATAAACTTTTGTGGCCACACAAATTCTCTTGGTCTTGAAATTTTCATCTCTTTTCAACTTCTTTTTTTTATATATATCCAATAAATATCTCACTCCAAGCTTCTAGAATCTAAAGGTCTTCTTAAATTATTATTATTATTATTATTATTATTATTATTATTATTATTATTATCCAATAAAAAACGTAAATCTTATTATTATTATTATTATTATTATTATTATTATTATTATTATTTTAATTATTATTATTTTAATTATTTTAATAATTATTATACATTTATTTGTTTTAAATCATTTGTCATTAGTTCTTAAATTTTTGCTTTAAATTTAAATTATCACTTTAAAAATTTGAAATTATGCAAACAAATCAATCATAAAACCAGTATCAAATACTGTACACCCGTATTAAAAGTGCTTTCGCACGATTTCAAATTTTTGGGACGTTACAATTAAGTTTGAATAAAAATAATTTAATTATAGAATTAAATATTTTAATTATTAAAAATTAAAGTTAATTCAATTAATTAATTCTTATTCAATTAAATAATAAATTAAGCTTAAAATCATATAGGCATTAAATTGAAACGATGGCGAGAGGTGAGGGGAGAGAAAATGTTATTTTTATATGTAGGGTAAATTTCTAAAATTACTAAAATACCCCTACCGAATTTCATCATTTTATCCTTGTATTCAAGGATAATTTTGTAAATATATATAACTAAAATTTTTCATAATTTAAAATTTGCTCAAAATTTTAAAAAAATAAAAATAAATTATAAATTTTTCATTATCATTTTAAATGAAATAATAAATTTTATATTATTATTATATAAATATTTATATTTATTATTTTTCATAATATGAATATATAATAATTATAACAATTACTTTATTATTATTATTAAAAATATATTTTTTTAATAAATAAGTTTATATTTGGGGATAATTGATAAAAAAATCAATAGAATTCCTAATAATTTAATATTTGATTTACATTTTATAAAATAAAAATAAATTACAATTTTTTATTATTATTTTAAATGAAATAATAAATTTTATATTACTATTTTATAAATATTTATTTTTATTAATCTTGAACATGAAAATATATAATAAGCGTAACAATTATTTTATTATTATTATTAAAAATATAAATTTTCTAAATAAATAACTTTAAATTTTGGTATAATTGATAAAAAATTATTATCAACTTATAAAATAATTTATAATTTTCAATTACAAAATAAAATATTCATTTCATATGGTCTATTTTAAAATTACTTGAAACTATACATAAATCATGTGAGTGAAATTAAAAAAATTATTTTGTAATTTATTTGAGACGAATTAGCGACTATACGCCGTCGCTAATTGTTTTACGTAACAAATTACTATGAGCGACGCGCCAATTCTGTCGCTAAATCGTTGCAAAAAAGGCGCTATATTTTTCCTCCAAAATTAGCGACTAAAATGTTCATCGATACATTTTCTGGTACTAATTTCATGAATAAAAAATTATAAAATTTAGCGACGTAAATATTTGTCGCTAATTCCGTCGCAAAACATGGCTCGCATACTTCCCACCAATAATTAGCGATGATTAATGATTCCGTTGCTATTTCGTCGCAGAAACAAGAAAATATCCTCCCACGACGGTCTAAAAAGTCGCGAATCCGTCGCAAAATTGGCGACGAAAATAATTCCGTCGCTAAAGTTAGTTGCTAATTGGCAGTTTTTTTTGTAGTGTTTGTTGCCTGCCTATCATTGTCGCACCTGTCACCATAGCCACTCTCACCCTTGCTGTTTTCACCAATCCTGGCTTCTCCTAAGTGGAATAATCCAGTAGCTCCGCCATAGCCTCCTCAATCGCCTTTTGCACCGTGCAGCAGGGGATACCTCTTCCTTCACCAATATCCGCCACAGTTCTAGTTGCCAGTGTTGTCACTACGGTTTGGGTGTTTGAACTCACTGCGTTGACAGCACCATTGCTTTCTCTGGGTCTGTTGCTATCGCCATCAACGTTTCCATTTGGTGGTATTTTTTTTGGCCGCAAGTTACTAATTTTTTTTTTAAATTTGATTAATTTTCTACTTTTGCTATTGTCCGCTTCTTTAATTGATTCTCGATGTTTCTTTATATTCCGTGTGATTAATATGTAAATGTTCCTCATGTTGTATTGCAACATCTCATGTTGATTTTTGTCGTTTTTAATTTTTTCTTAAAACAAAGTGTGACTCACTATCTTTGTACCTAGAAATTTTTGTCACCAAATGAGTGAAGGCATGACATGCAGCAGATGGATTTAGTTTGCAAAAGAAACTACCTCAAATTGTTTGGCTGTTGACAGCAAAATTAATCAGAGTATTATAAATGGCTTTATAATCGGATTATTTAGACCCTGTAATAGAGTACATGTACTTTGGTCTTTTACTGGTGATTATTGTTAGAAGTTTAGCAAAATGTGAATAAAAGATGTGGTTCCTAAAATTTACATGCAAATTATGATTCCTAAGTTAATCTAAAATTGCAAGATAAACATTGGCTTCTGTTTGTACGTAATGCATATTATGCCAAAAGACTTCTGCATTTGGGTATGCCAAAAGTTTTCACATAGTGAAGTGGCTACTCTTTGTCCAAAGTAGCTACACTCTTCATTTCTATGTGCTACAAAATTTGGAAGTCAATCTGTAACAGATTGGATTGGAAAGTGAGATACCAGAAAATTAATGGAAAACTAATTAATAAAGTGAGACATAGTACTTTGAAAATTTTTAATTTATGTTTGTAGTTTAAACATTATGTTAAATTTTATTTGATTTCTAATTTTTATTTTTAAGTACCTTGTATATTATTATAGTGGTTAATCAAAAAATATTGATTAATTCGACCGAAAAAATTGAAACTGATGAATTGATTAACTGATTTTGATGTACTGTTTAGTGGTTAGTATTTTAAAAAAACCGATGTATATGAATTGGTTAATTTTTTGATTCATGTACTAATTAATTTTTTTATTTAACCGGTCTATGATCAACCTTAAAGTTGACTAAGATTAATGTAGAAAAATTAACTAAGATTAATGTGGAAAAAAATGTGTAATTATTATTATTATTACTATTTAAATGTAATTTAAAAAAAGTCAACACGTGAAAAAAAATAGTTATTGAAAATATAGATAGATTTCACACACTAAACCCTGGAATTCGAAATCGTATTGCACCTATGATAATACCATTTTTTTTTTGTCATATCATGAGATGTTCTAAACGGGCTCAAACAAATGAAAGGTATATTCAAATAATACCATATTCAGATTAATCCACACTCGAGTCAGAAAGAATTACAAAGACAGTAAAGTTCTACCACCAAGTATTTAATACAGTTGTATTCTCAGGATTCGATTTCAGGATCACTAATTAGGTTTAATAGAGACTCTTATCATGTCTACTACGTGCTTGGTGGTTGATAATACCATTTTTCTCTAAGGTAAAGTCTATAATCGGGCTCTTGAATTTGTGCCCTTTATTTTCTTTATTTTATTCTGTTGAGTTTCTAAAAGATTTCTTTATCTTATTGAGTTTCTACTTTCTACACATTGATTTTCTAAAAGCATATACAGATAGAAAGAAAGAATGAAAGAGCTGTATACTGGTAAGTAATGAAACTAAGATCTGCACATTATGTATTTAAATGTTTAATTGAAGAATCCAAGACAGTAAAAGAGCAGCAGTTCAGTGCCACACAAATTTAAAAATTGTTTGATCGGTGATATGCTCGTAATTAAACGTTACATAGGTACCTGCACATTGTCACATCCCATCTTAAAATAGAAACATTTTTTAATAAAGTTTTATTGTTTTTAAAATGGGAAAAAATAAATCTGTTCTTATATTATTAATAAAATGGATGGTAAAGATAATAAATCGATATTCTCCCGGTCTCACTAAATTATAACTTTTACAAATTACCAATATTAAGATAATAATTGATTTTAATTTTTTTAATTTCTATAAAAATTATATTGAATATAATAAAGTATTTTCTCTTAATTTAAATTGTTATAATAAAATTTGTAGAAAAAATATTAATTAAATTATTAAATATTTTGTTGATATGAAAATATAAATTAAATGTTATTTTGAATTTACAAAGTTTTGAACTATTAGAAATCGATTGTTTTTACTTATAAACTTTTAATGAAGTTATTTTACCCTCCAGCTCAATGAAAAGTGCATTTATATTCTCAAATGGACGAAATTAACATGTAGCAAATGAAATTAACGACGTCCAAGAGACATCTCATGTCTGTTTCTCTCCCATATTCAACATGATTTTTAATTTAAAAATTGATTTCTCTGTTATCACTTTTTAGAAAACACTTCACGTGGGATTTGATTTTATTTTCTCATCAGTCAAATTTTGTTTTTTAATTTTTAATTCTAATTTTTGGTTTTTTGGATCTAATTCAAATTTAGAACATTTTGGTACAGTTTAATACGATTTTCGCTTCGATTTTAGATAAAATATTTAGATCCATTTCAAATAAAATTAATAGTACAATTCTGTTCGATTTTAGTAAAAAAATTAGTGGTATAATTTGATTTAAAATTTTTTTCTCGACTCTTCAGTTTGGTATAGAAAGTTCTAGAAATGCATATATTGTTAATCTGATAGAATAATTTTTTTTTTCAAAAAGTGATAATTTAATGGCATGGAACAAATAATATTATTATTTTTTAAAAAAATTAACACAAGTCATAACTACTTAATTAAAAATCCTTCAACAATAGCAATATAAACTTGCTTAATTCAGAATCAAATACCATGAAAGTGATATATTATTATGTCAATTGAATTCCAACAAATAAATAAATAAAAAGCTTTTATAGTTGACATGAAATTAATGTGGAGCATGTGCTTCATGGCAGCATTTAGCTACGATATCAACACCCAATTTGATATCAAACAAAAAATTAAATAAAACACTATTTTACTTTTTAAGGAGACTGAACAAAAATAGCAAGCATAAGAATTATAAAAAATAATTAAATATAAATCGTGATATTTTTACAGATGCTCATGAACTATCTTTTGCTTTTGATAATCCCTTAACAGGCCTTTTCAGATTTTGATTTAGTTATTTCTGATTGTCAGTCATTTTTTTTTTTATTTTGCCTGATATTAAACTTTCTTGGGGCTAAAAGTTCATTACAGTTTGACTCTTTTAAATGTTGGGAGTTTGTTCCCTCTTGTATTTGATATTTTCTTTCTATAAAAGTCATCTTTCTTAAAAAAAAAAAAAGAATTATAAAAAATAATTAAATATAAAATGCACCGTGTATGCAAGTATCTCACTCTATTAAATAAATACAAGACGCTACGTGATTTGCATGTTGAAAATCAAATTATAAAAGTTAGATTAATGAAGATCAGCAGTCGGTCTCCCTCAAAATAATATACATATAATAATAACAGCTGCCAGTCAATGAAGCCGTTGCGAAGAGGAAGAAAGGCCTGTAGACTTGTAAGTCTTAAGCAGCAAACTATGTAATTGAATTTTATTATATACCAATATTCATACTTTCTTGTTTTATTTTACTTGTAAACATATGGATCAAAATTCATCAAATCTGGGGGAGGAAGCTCTTCTTTTGGGGGCTGAAATTGAAAGTTTGAAGAAGAAATCTGTATTTGTATTACTAGTAAAATGGATGCTAAAGATTATAATGTGGCTCATCTACATTTCTTGGGTTGCTCTTATGTTTATTCATCCCACTGAATTCGGTGATAGTTTCTTTAACAAACTGGCTAAAGCCACTAGTCAGACTTTATGGGGTCCTTCAGGTTTGTTTTCTTCAATTTATTTTTTTTTATGTTTATGGATATGTGCATTTTCCGAAAATGATTCAGTAGCGCAATTATCCGATTGGATGATCAAAAATATAGTTAATAAGTTTTATTCATCTAATCAGACCGTATGCTACAGAATTAATACTCATATTAATTAATTTGCAGGAGGGACTTTCATTTTAATGAGTGGACCAATTCTTCTAATTGCACTTCTTTCTATTCCATATCTTATTCTAAATGGGAATGATGAGGAGGAGTTGTACGAGTATCTCATCTATCTTTTAATTTAATTTCTTATTTTTTATTTTTATAGAATATGGAGAGTGTTAATTTGGTGCGTAGTGTGCAAATGCACTACATATATATGCACCATTCGATTGAATGAATTATACAGTTAATATATGTTGGTCATTCAAGCGGATAGTGTGTAGTGTGCAGCGAACTCGTATGCTGAGCACCAAATTGTCTTCTATATAGATTGTAAAAAAAATTGATTTTTATTTTAAAAATTATAGGAAAAAGAGATCGAAGAAACCAAGAATTGGGTTATGGACATTTCCTGTACTTGTGGGTGGAGTATTTGGGGTTGTTTCTGCAGCTGAGTTGATTGGTATTTTGCTATTCTATTTCTATGTAGTGTGGGCTATTTGCACAAATGCAATGAGAAATCTCAGCCTTCTCCCTGGCTTGCATTTAACTCCAAGAGAACAAAGGTTCGTACAAATTCAATGCTTTTATTTAATTTAATCTTTTAAATTGTGGAAAACTACAATCTCTCTCGGTTTTTTTTCCTCCATTTGCTACCAAAGTCAAATTTCCATCAAGAAGAAAAGATGTTGAAATAGGAATTGTCTAGATGAATATTTGAATTGTAAGAAAAGAAAATGTTAAGATTATTTTTGTAATTTCCCTTCGCACTATATATATATATATATATATATATATATATATATATATATATATATATAATTTTTTTTTGAGAAATATACTTTTTTATTTTTTTCAGAATTACAATGCTAGAATTGTGCGGAATGGGAATTGGTGAAACAGGATTGTTTTGCATGACATTTTTGTTTCTGCCAATAGGGAGAGGGTCCCTACTTCTTCGTCTAATTAACATCCCTTTTGAACATGCTGTGAGATACCATATTTGGTTAGGACATTTGATCATGTTTATCTTTACCTTACATGGCCTTTGCTATATCATTGGTTGGACGATGCAGGGTTACCTCCATTACGAAGTGAGTCCTACTTCAACTTTGTTTTTTGATTAAATTACAAAAAGAAAATCTCAATGTTTGGGTGCAGTTTTTAATTTATTATTATTTTTTGTATCTTAGAATTTGAAATATGATTTATAAATATGCCCTTAGTCAACTTTGTTAAATCCTGATCCTCTCTAACTGCTTCTTATCCCTGCTATCACTTATGCTATCACTTATCTTGTTCAAAAGTTATTGTACATCTAAAATACCTCTAACACTTATCTTGTAGTTCTCAGAAAACTCCTATATATAACTCTGTTTGTATTACTCTGATTATAGGGAGAAGAGAAAAACAATTAGTAAATCATTTTTATGTATTCTTCTCGGTCAATAATTTACATGGTATAAGAGCTTTAACTGAAATTTTGTCTTCCTCTGTTCGCATGGCTCTAGTTCCGATCTCCTCCTCCTCTACTCCTTCTATCACTTTCTCTTCTTCCTTTTCCATTAAACTTACCTTAAAAACTATCTCTCATGGAAAACTTAGTTCACTCCCATTCTTAACCTTCAAGATCTTCATGGTTTTATTGATGGATCCACTCCTCCTTCGAAAACAATACCCACCTCTTCCACTGAGCCCACTCCTATTTCTAATCCTGACTATGAACAATGGTTTAAAAAAGACCAACTTCTTCTCTCTTGGCTTCTTGCTTCTATTTCTGAAGACATCTACCCTTCAATTATTGGCCTTCACTCCTCTTATGCCGTCCAACAAACCCTTGCTAATGCCTTCGGTTCTTTTTCTCAAAATTGCCGACTTCAACTCCATATAGAACTAAAAAAGGCTGACCTTTCTATCTTTGCTTATCTTCAAAAAACCAAAAATCTTGTTGATGAACTTCTTGCAGCAGGCCGGCCTATAACCACTGCTGAATTTAATGCCATCATATATCGGAACATTGGGTATAAGTATCACTCTATCATCATTGCTCTCAATCTTCGTCCTGAACCCGTTTCTTTCTATGAACTCCATGGGCATCTTGTTGCTTATGAACTTTTACTCAAGAGTTCCCATGAGCCTATGGCCAACTTCACTCTCAAACCTCAATCACCACTTTTACCCACCCTTTCTCAACCTCGGTTTCGCTCACCTTCTCACAAAAAATCCTTCCGACCAAACTCCAGTTACCGTGGCCACTACGAAAATCGCCAGCAATAGCAAGGCAACTCAGCTTTTCAGATTTATGGCTATAGGAACTATACAACTCTCACCTACTATCGGCGATACTAGTGGGATCAAAATTATGGTAACACCAGCAACAATAACATCTCTCGGCAAAATGCAAATACAACAACTGTTCATTCCTCTGTTCCTCCTGCACAACTCAATTGGTTCCCTAACACAGCGGCCAACTGCCACATTATTCCAGATCCGAACCACTTGACACAAATCAATGAATATAGTGGCCCTGATAAACTCTTTATTGGTAATGGATAAGGGTTCTCAATCTCTCATACTGGTAAAAGCTTTCTTTCTAACTTTGATCATACATTTAGCTTGAATAATACCTTGTGTGTTCCTAAAATTAAAAAAAAAACTTACTTTTAGTTTAGAAATTTGCCACTGACAATTCTATTTTCTTTGAATTTTGGCCACATTATTTTCTTATCAAGGATCAAACCACCAAGAAAATTCTGATGAAAGGGCCCAATGAAGATGGTGTCTATGTGTTGTGGCAACCTCAGCCCTCTACGCCTTCTACATTTTGTTATGATTAAATTGAATAAGGAAGAAGATAGGGAGCTCGTTGAGAAGGATGAAGATGGTATTGGAAGTAAGGGAAACACACAGACTAAGAATGAGGAAGATGATAGGCTGAAAAGAGAAGACACGAGTGGGCTGAAGAAGAAAGGCACCAAAGATGAAGAACAAAATGGGCTTAAGGAGACTGGACTAGAGGTTTTGGAAGATGGCCTTGAGAAGGAAGGCCCAGCAACCAATGTTGTTTGAAGAAAAACCTTGCTGAAGCTACTTATTGAGTTGTTAACAATTCTGTTATTTTCTTGCTATTTCATTCTGTTGTTATTTAATTTCTGTTAAGTTTCAAGAGAGAATCTATGCTGAATTCTGGCTAGGTGGTTAGAAGAGAGAAATGGGAACTTTACTTAATAGCTTGTAAATCATTTCACAGGCATGCAAATTGAATGAACATTGTTTCTTTCTAACCTTCTATATTCTTCCTCCTCTCTATCTCTATTCTAATTCTCTTCTTCTCTACTCTTCTTCTCTTTCTCTAAATCATAACACGTTTCAAGCTACTGTTATGACTTCTTTGGATGAGTGGCATAGTCGGTTAGGCCACCCCAATAAGAAAATTTTTTTTTTCTTTAGCCAATCAAAATAAAATTTCCGTCGTTGGTTCTGCTTTGAGTCCTTTTGGTAGTTGTCGTTTAGGAAAATTGAGTCATCTTCCTCTTCCCTCCAAGGAGCACAAGATTGTTCATCCTTTTGAAATTGTTTTTTCCGATGTTTGGGGACCAGCCCCTATCAACTTTAGTTTAGGCCGTCGTTATTTTGTCATTTTTGTTGATGATTTTACCAGATTTACATGGATTTATTTTCTGAAAACTAAAAGTAAAGTCTTTAATATTTTTTTTTTGTAATTTGAACAATTGGTACTTCATCAATTTGGCAAACAAATAGCTTCATTTCACTTAGATTGGGGTGGAGAATATCAACATCTTCATCAATATTTTAAACATCATGGCATACACCATCGCATAGCCTGTCCATACACTCATGTACAAAATGGCACAACTGAAAGAAAAATCAGACATCTCTTTGACATAGGTTTAACGTTACTTGCTCATGCACACATACCTTTAAAATTTTGGAATTATGCCTTGGAACAGAGTGCTATATTAATAAATGTTTTACCATTTGATGCACTTGATAACAATTCCCCATATTCCAAACTTTATGAGAAATACCCGAATTACCTGGCATTCCAACCTTTTAGTTGCTTGATTTTCCATTGTTAAAACCCTATAATTTTCATAAATTTTCTTATCGCACTCTAGAATGTATTTATTTGGGTCAAAGTCCCTATCATGCTGCCTATCGTTGTCTAGATGCTAGTATTGGTTGCATTTATTTAGCAAAGCATGTTAAATTTCACTCCAATTATTTTCCCTATGCTAGCCATGCCACTCACTCCAAAGCTCAACAGGCTGAGCCCTATTGGTTGACCGTAACATGTAGTACTCCTTCTTCTTTGGACCTCTCATCAAGTCATGGTATCGTCACCAACTCAAACTCTGCTTCTTCTTTATCCTCTCACACAAATAACTCCAACTTATCTTGTCTTACTATATCCCCTTCTACTTCTCATAATTCTAAAGGACTTCCACTAGTAGCTGACCTTACTAAATACCAAGACTTAACCTATTCTGCACCACCAACAGAGTCTGAACACCTCACCACACCTAACCCTATAAAAACTTATCATATGATCCTTCGCCCTAAACCCAAATCGAAAAAAATCTCCTTCACCATCACATCTTCTCTCACTCAGGAACCCACATGTTTCACTCATTCTAATAAACATCCAGTTTGGAAGAATGCTATGCAGGAAGAAGTCACAGCCTTGCTTCAAAATTAGACTTGGGTCTTGGTGCCACGACCTGTTCATGCCAATGTTATAAAAAAACAAGTGGATTTACTGCATCAAACGCAAGTTGGATGTTTCCCTTGAGAGGTACAAAGTACGGTTGGTGGCTAAGGAATTTACACAATAGTTCGGAATAGACTATACAAAAACATTCTCTCCGATTGTTAAATTTACAACTGTAAGAACTGTGTTATCTCTTGCCATGGCACACAATTGGGAGACACGTCAACTTGACATCTTCAATGCATTTCTTCATGGGTTTTTTGACAATGAACTTTTTATGGAGCAACCAATTGGATTCGTAGACAAGCAACATTCGGATTATGTCTGCAAACTTCAAAAGTCTCTTTATGGCTTAAAATAGGCTCTTCGACCTTGGTTTGAATGCCTCCAAGAATTCATGCAGTCCCTTGATTTCTGTCGTTCCCAAGCAGATCACTCACTTTTTATTTATTCTCATGGTGCTCACAAATTGTTTGTTCTTGTCTATATTGATGATATACTTGTCACAGGTAATTCAACAAAAATAATTGAGTGGTTTGTCCGTCACTTACAACAAGTTTTTCCTATTCATGACCTTGGTGATATTCATTATTTTTTTGGGCATTGAACTTACACTCACATCAAAGGGACTATTGCTCTCTCAAACTAAGTACATTGAAGACATTTTACAAGCCACTAAAATGCAAGATAGCAAGGGTTGCCGCACCCCTATGACCACTTTACCAAATCTCAGCAAGCACATGGGCACTCCTCTCTCTTCGAGTAATGAGTATCGACAGGTTGTTGGAGCTCTTCAATATGTTACATTGACTCGCCCAGATATTGCTTTCAGTGTCAACAAACTTGCCCAGTTTATGCACTGTGCCACCACAGAACATTGGCAAGGTTGCAAACGGCTTTTGCGTTATCTGCGTGCCACTTCTAGTCATGGATTACTTCTTCAAAGTGATTCATCCTTTGTTCTTCATTGTTACTTTGATAGTGATTAGGGAGGGTGTCCTGATGATCGTAGATCCACAGGAGGCTATCTTGTTTATTTAGGAAAAAATTTAGTGTCTTTTGGTCTTCGAAGAAACAACCCACCGTGGCTCGATTCAGCACAGAAAGTGAGTATAAAGCACTTGCTAACACTACAGCAGAGGTCATGTGGCTAACGACTCTTCTTCAAGAACTTGGGATATCGTTGAAGTCACCTGCTCAACTTTGGTGCGACAATGTAAGTGCTATTTATCTTGCCTCAAATCCGGTGTTTCATGCACGCACAAAGCATGTGGAAATTGATTATCATTTTATTCGAGATCAAATCAAATGTGGCTTAGTTCAAATCCAATTTTTCAAGAGCAGGGATCAGGTGGCTGATGTGATGATCAAACCGTTGGGTTCAGCTCTGCTTGCCACCCACTATTGCAAGTTGCATCTTTGGTCCCCGACGATACAGCTTGAGGTGGGCTGTTAAATCCTTATCCTTTCCAACTGTTTCTTCTTATCCCTGCTGTCACTTATCCTGTTCAAGAGTCATTGTACATCTAAAATACCTCTAACACTTATCTTGTAGTTCTCGAAAAACTCCTGTATATAACTCTGTTTGTATTACTCGGATTATAGAGAAAAGAGAAAAACAATCAGTAAATCATTTTTCTGTATTCTTCTTAGTCAATAATTTACAAACTCCTTAATTGAAATTTCATCCAATTTCTATACAAAAATTTAAGGTAAAAATAGTCAACTAAAGTTAGGTTTATGATCAACGAGCAATGGAGTCTGAAGAGAAACGGTTTGCTACAGATTGCCTTGATGAATATTTATAGATTAAAGATGAGGATATATGTTACTACGAGAAAGATGAGGACAGTGCTGCGGTGGTTGACTTGTCCCATTGGTGCGTAAAAGGTTAACTTGACACATGTATGATTATGTGCTTGGTACTATGCAGAATAGATTGTCTAGCTAAAATGCCCTATTTTTGTCATTTGCTGGGAGTATTAACTTCAGCTAAATTGGTTCCCTTCTCCATTCCATCCTATGTAATGCAAATGCTTATCTGTGACCAAATTGAGAGCATTATTCGGCAGTTCATATGAGGTTTGAAACAAGGCTTGAGAAGGACTCATCTAGTTACTTGGTAGATGATGAGACAACCAATTTTAAGGGGAGGACGAGGAATGAGGTCGATCAAAATTGGTTTTGCCATTATTTTTTGGTCACACTTTGATGATATCTTACCCAATGATCCTATTTTTTTTGGAGTAGCAACATACGTATGTGAACTTGAGGCATATTCATGTTTAGAATGGGGAATCCTTGTGTTTGGTCCTATGGAAAACATGCAACATTTTTTTTTTTTTCAAAACCAAGAAACCTAAGATGAAAAAACCATTGTTGACAGCAAAAACTTAACAGCTTTTGCTGATGGAATTCCTATCGAGATGAAGGCGTTGGATCGAGGGAAAATATTTGACAATAGTTTTTAATTGGTTGGAATAAATAGTGGGGAGATAGAGTTAAATTCAGTGCTGATGGCACGTATAAACCCAACTCGAGAAACGAGCAGTTGGTGACTAAATCTGGAATTGTTCGAGAGATTAGATGGAAGGATTCTCAAGAGGTTTAGGTATTTGTCCTATTTTACAAGTTGAACTATGGATGCTTGGAAGGGTTTAAAGCTAGTATGCAACAAAGGGTTCAGGAAGTTGATCTTGAGCTAGACAATAAAGTAGTGGTTGAGATGCCATTAGAACAGGCCAATTCTAGCTTCATGTTCTTTGTCGCTAGTCAAAGCTATTCACAACATACTCGATGGAGAATGGCATGTCTGCATTTATCGTACGCATATAGAAGGAAACCAGTGTGCGGATTAGCTAGCTAATTTTGGCCGTACTATTCATATAGGTTCCCAACAATAGATCTCTCCTCCAGCTGATCTTCAAGGCATTTTAGAAAATGGTTCCAAAGTTGTCTGTTTCTCCCGAAATCTTATATTTACCCTTTGTTTGGATGGGAGTAACTTGGATGTAAGTTGAATTTACTTTAATGAAGGACATGGGAGTAATGTAAATCATATTTCCCCTTATTTCCTATTCATTGTTTGGTTATGCTAAAGTATACACTGAGTAATTGGAAATTTCCTTTTCATATATATATATATATATATATATATATATATATTATTTTGCCATTTATAACATCTCAAACCTACTGGAATTGGAACCAAAGAAAGAAGAAGAAGAAAAGAGGGGAGAAAGATGCACTGGCGGTGGCAGGTGGAGGGGATAGTGGTAGCAATAGATAAGGAAGAGAACACAGGTGTGATTTGAAACTTGCTGGAATCGAAGAAAGGAGAAGAAGGAAAAGAAGGGAAGAAAGAAGATGCACCCGGAACCAGCGACTAGTGGAAGATGCTAGCGATTGAGAGGTGGCGATAGTAGGGCAATTTTGACATTTCACATGAAACTATCCATTTCCTTTTTCATTTACTCTGCTTTCTCTCCAAATCGGAGAGAAATATTTTGAAGGATATAGAGTAAATTGGGAAATCCAATTTCTCTTCACTTACTCTGATTTACTTTGTATTTTGAAACACCAAACAGTGAAAAGTAGGGTGAGTTCTAATTAATTTTTCTTCAATTACTCTTAATTTCATCAATCCAAACAAAGGGTTTGTTTCTTTTTGTAAGGCTTAGGCACCCCTCCTACCAAAAGGTCATATCGCCAGTAGTTTAAAATTTATGTGTTGTGGATATCAATAGTTGTTTTAAGTATAATTCTTATCTTATAGTGGACAAAATTCTAATGAAGAAATTCAATTGAAAGGAATATATTATTATTATTTTTCTTTTAATATGCCTTTTTCTTGGTTTTCTTATAATTTTCTGAAAGCTTATTTCCTAATTAAATGATATAAAAGTGTGAACTGGACTCGCAAAATTTTGCAGATATTAGAATGGAAAGAAGTTGGGATAGCAAACTTTGCAGGAGTAATGGCTCTCATAACAGGGGTGGTGATATGGGTTACTTCACTTCCTTTAGTAAGAAAGTGGAATTTTGAAGTTTTCTTTTATACCCATCAATTATATGTGGTTTTTGTAATTTTTTTAGCGGTTCATGTTAATGATTATTATTTTAGTATGGCTGCTGCTGGAATCTTTCTCTTCATGCTTGATAGATTTCTTAGATTTTGCCAATCAAGAAAATCTGTTGATGTAATTTCAGCCAACTGCCTTCCTTGTGGAACTATGGAGTTGCTTCTTTCAAGACCAAAAAGTAATTCTCTACCACCAATTTAAACTCTATTTCTATAATAATAATAATAATAATAATAATTAATATTATTATTATTATTATGATTATTATTATTATTATTCAACCTATCACCTAAATTTCAATTCGGACCCTAGTGTATAAAAGTGAATAAATTGACTCTCAACCTGTCATAGCAGTTTTAATTCGAACCCTGTGTTAATTTACCCATCCAGAACTAAGCTAAGTTGACATCATCTTGTGAGATACAATTCAAAAAAGCATTGACATGTATACATATTGGGTTCCACAAATTCTACCAACTTAGTATTCTGATATTTTTGGATGGATAAATCAACAGGGTGTTTGAATTGAAATAACATGAAAGGCTAATGATCGATGTATTTAATTTTATACATTTACGGTTTATTACAATTTTTTTCTGACAAATAATGATGTTGATGCAGACTTGCGATACAATGCCCTAAGTTTTGTATTTGTTCAGATTGGAGAAATATCAAGGTTGCAATGGCCTCCATTCAGTGTATCATCAAGTCCTTTGGATGGTAAAAAGCACATAAGCATTCTCATAAAAAATCTGGGCAATTGGGCACAAGAATTGAGTAAAAACATCACCAAGATATGTGAAGAGACACCAAATTCCAAGCTAGTTGCGGCAAGTATAGAAGGACCATATGGGCATGAAGTAGCATACTATTTAATGTATAAGAATTTGATATTAGTAGCAGGTGGCATTGGAATTTCACCTTTCCTAGCAATCTTACAAGACATTCTCCACCGTACACGTATCCGTGGAGAGAGATCATCACCGTGTAATATTTTGGTTATTTGGGCTATCAGAAATTCCAAAGAGATTCCTCTTTTGTCCACCATCAACATGGACTCCATTTCTCCAAATTTCTTTCTCAACATTCGTATTTATGTTACTCGTGAGACCAATCCCCAGCTGGTAAGTTTATTTACACTCATGATTTACTCATTGATTATTTTATAGCCTAAATGCATTTGTAGACAATTACAGTAGGCATTGTGATCATTAAGATGGCTTAACCTTATGAAAAATCATGCAAAATCGAATTAGTCAATTTTATTAGTTTTGAATACCACATATTGATTTGATACTAATAGTAATATAGACGAAATTAACAAGTTTAGGTATTCGTGTGCTTTCTCAAAAAGTTGATTTCCATGTTCTAAGTTAGAACCATGTATTAGTAAATAATTGTTATCTATGTATGTACAGGAAGAGGGAACAATTGATTATCAGGAGACTAAATGTGTTTATGTGAGATCCAAATACGATAACAGTTGCAAAGGAAATGGAAGCATCTCAGTTTTGGTTGGAACGGGCGATATAACATGGTGCGGAGCATATGTGATGTTATGTACACTAGGATTTATGATAATACTAGGTTTGCTAGATGTGTTTTATATTAACCCATATGGAATAAAATCAGTAGCATACAAAGGGTTTCTTTTCCTCACATGTTTAGTTGCCACTGTTTTTATCTTTGGGGGATTTGTGATTTGTTTATGGCACTTTTGGGAAAGGAAAATTTCAGTAGAAGATGATGAAAGTGAAATAAATAATAATCAAGAGGCAGTTGAGGGTAATGAAGAAGTGGCTGACAACAATTTCTACAAGTTCAATGGCTCAAGTTATACAATGATAGAGTATGGGTCAAGACCAAACTTCAAAGGTATAAATGGATGTTTTTGGAATTTTTTATATAGTTTTTTTTTTAAAGTTTAATTGACTTGAATTTTACTTTTTATAAATTGCAGAAATATTTGGAAGTGTATCAAAGGAATGGGGAAATGTTGATGTAGGTGTAATTGTATGTGGACCTTCAAGCCTTGAATCAAGCGTTGCAAAAGAAATCAGGTCTCATACTTTAAGGAGAGAATTCAGTCATCCAATTTTCCATTTCCATAGTCATAGTTTTGACCTTTAGTTTCCTCCAAGGAAATTGGAGTACTAATCCCCAATGGTTGATGTTAAGACTCATTTTTTAAAATTACATTAGCAATAGTTTAAATTGTCGATATTATCAATTATGGATTTTAACAGTTTTTTCTTTTTTTTTCCCCTTTTTTAATCAGATTTTTAATCATTGATAGATAAAAATTCAATAAAAATTTGAATTAAAAAGAATATTATGCATAGGGTGGAATGCAATTGCAAATTCTAGGGGTGTGCATCTGGCAGCCTCTGGTCAAATTCAAACCGATCCGGAGAACTCAAGATTTGAAATATACACAACTTTTTCACCCAAATCGATCCTATGTAATTTTCTAACCTCTACCCGATCAACCTCAATATTTTGAGGTCTGACCCAATCAACTCGTCCAACCTGAAATTCATGTTTTTGAATTAAAAATAGTTTTTTTTTTCTCTTATATGTCAAAAATTAATATTGAACTTGTATAACTCGAATCAAAAGCAAGATAAGTGATAATGCACAACATTATCTTTCAATGGGCCTATGTTGAAACTAGCCCAAAGGATGCAACACAAAGAGCCCAAGCCTTACGAGGGTTCAAAGGCTCCTCAAACGCAGGATACTTATCCGATCAAGGCTGTCCGACCGGACAAGATGAGGCCCTACCATATGGAGGCCCTCTGACACACTTTCCTCAAATCCACCACCTACGGACCATCACATCGTCGTCAACCTATTCTGACACCAAGACAAGCCTCTCATGTAGCTCTTCATACTCCATAAATACCAGATTTACTCTCATTCTACAGACACCACATATACCATATTTCTAACATACAATCTCTCTCAACCCTCTCCAAGCTTTACTAACTTAGGTATCGGAGTGTTAATGCTCAGTCTAACAGGGTTAGCCTCTCTTTTACAGGATTTGCACACCATCCACCCGATCGAATACCTCTGCCTCATCCACTGCTGACTCAATTCCTCATTCATTATGAAGGCCCTCATCTCTATGAAACTTTTGGATTTATCATTTGTTGCTCTTGTTGATAGTAAAAGTTGAAGAAAGATGAAAGGTTATAGAAGGGCGAAAAAATCTGAATCATACAACTCCATTTGTATGGAAAAGAATAGAATTCTCAGCACCACAATAGCATGCGAATGCTTTTATTTATATACACCTAAGGGTAATACACCCTAAAGAAATGAGAAAAGATCAAAGAGAAGAGCCACATGGCAACCTTTGGTTGGCATGAAACTAAAATCCAATTGTCACATAAATCGCCGTAATAATGCATAGAGAACGAAGCTACGATTATTAATGCAAATAAATGTCATAAAAGAGGCCTGATAATTTAGGCACCTAAATTCAACGAATAAAAGAATTTGAAGGGACATGTTCCCTTAATTAGGTCCCCAAGAAAGAAATCTTTCATTTTTAAAAGAACAACAATGCCAAGATCGATCCTCAATCCCTGAGCGCATTCATGATACACAAAGCCTTTTTCCATGATTGCCAATAATCATCAGAAAGTCCAACACATGAAGCACGAAATAGTTTTGTCCTTCCAAAGGACTATTTAGCCTTTGTTGAGAAAGATGACCACAATCGGGATAGTCACACCAACTGAAAAAGAAAAAAAACAAAAGGAAGACTTCACAAAATGCCCATGAATGAAAAAGCGGACCTTTATCCAAACGTTCTCACTTGAACATCTACTCAACCCAGCAAAAAGATCATAATAGAATTTGCTACCTACTACCCGTATGAAAATTAGGACCCGACAATAACCAAAGTAATGAAAGATAGACCAACGAATCTCAAAAATGCTAAGATGGTAAGAGACAAATGAAAAGTTCAACACAATGCTGAAAGCTTTCGTAGCATCATAACCATGATCCAGTTAGTCAAACATGGTAGAAATAATAGACTAGACATCAAACGAATCCTGTATTCACCAATAATCCTTTCATAAGAAATAATCGAAGAACTCCTAGGACAAAACAAAAGGGATAACACCCTCAGGTAATTCCACCCCTTTTTATGTAATGTTTATGCTAATACGCTTTCTCACAGAATCTAAAAAATAAAGCCTTAAAAAATCTGCTTCGAACCTTCTTGGGCTTTTAATTTCGATCAAATTCTCGATACGAAAGTAGTTCATCTCCAAGATAACCAAACCCATAGAAAATAGCCTAATATAAAAAATACGGCCTGAAAAAATCTAGAGAAAAGAGACCAAAGAAAGAAATGAGGTGGAATTGCCAACATATTTGAAGGAGGTGGAATTGCCAACACATCTGGCAATAGCTTGAAAGTTATATAGGAAAAAGAATCAAATAGAGTAAAAACAGAAATTAGAGGACACCAAGACCAAAAGAGACCATGAGATCTTCCAACCATAGGTCAGAAGGCTCAAAGAAGTTTCCAAGCTTCCTTGTGGAAGAAAAAACGCACCCCAAAAGGTTAGAAGATGGCTTTCAAACTAACTACCTATATTTATAGGAGCAAATCACATGCAGGAATTCAAAATAACAACAAATCCGAAAAACTCGATGGGTTTGAGGCTTAATAAGCACACGGTAGAGACTCGAGCAATAAGTCTCAATCTATAACCATCACTCCTAGCTACTCGACCCTTGCTATCCTCCAATTGAACTTGCTAAATGGAATGTGGAAAAGGAATAATTGAATCCCAATCGAAATGATTGATGTACAAGTTATTATTCCTCCCGATAGATATTTTACCAATCAAAAAGTTTAATCCCAATTGAAATACTTGATGAATTCTCAATTGATGTGCTTCCGATTGAAGAGATTAATCCCAATCAAAATAATTGATAAATTCTCGATCGATGTATTTTCAATCAAAAAATTTAATCTCAATCAAAATAATTGATGAATTCTCAATCGACGTGCTCCCGATAGAAAAAATTTAATCCAAATCAAAATGATTGATGAATTCTCAACAACATGCTTCAAATAAAAAAAAAATTAATGCCAATTGAAATGATTGATGAATTCTTGACCGATGTGTTTCCAATTGAAAAATTTAATCCCAATTGAGATGTTCAATGATTAATTTTTGATCAATGTGTTCCCAATCAAAGATTATAATCCTGATCGAAGTGATCGATGATTAATTCCCAATCAATGTGTTCCCGATTAAATTAAGTCGATATGATTGGCTAATTCCTGATCAATATATTTACAAATTACAATCCGATTGATGAATAAAATGCCAATCCTATGATTAACACTTGATCACTCTTAAAGTTATTCTTAGCTGTGTCTCAACCCAGGTCCTACTAAAATGATAGGCAATAAGGAGATAATAGTTTGAAAAGATAGGCAACAATTTAAAATAACCTATAATTCAATCCATGGAATCAATATTGATCGAATTATTTAGGAAGTGATATTGATAATGCATAACATTATCTTTTAATGGGCTTATGTTGAAACTTAGGGGTGTGCATCGGACGGGTTCGAGTCAAATGCGAACCGACCTGAATAACTTGAGACCTGAACTTTCACTATATCTATAATCCGAACTGACCTTATAAATATTATAGTTTTTGACTGAATAACTCAAAATAAATTCGAGGCCTGGTTGAACTATCCATTTTAACCCAAAAATTGGAAACTCAAGAGAAAAAGCAATGACAGAGAGGAAAAAATTGGGTTTATGAATATCCAAACACAATAGATCTACGTATTCACACAAAATTTAAACAACAAATCCAAAAAAATTCATTAACCTATGTATCCACAAAAAAAATCAAAATAACAAATACACAAAATGACTACATCAACAAATTGTTAGTAGTGATGATTAATCCATTCTAATGACCATCCAAGCTGCAAATCATGAGAGGAAGAATCGTCAACAATAGAGACATAGTGCGAAGAAGAATCACTGATGACATAAAGGAAAAAAAGTTCATTTTGTGAGAGAGAGAAAAATGGAAAGATGAGAAAATTAGGGATTTAAAAGTTTTAAAACTTAATTTAAAAGTAAAATAGTGAAAATTGAAAAGGAAAAGTCTATGGAAAAAAATGGTAAAAATAAATTTAGGGATTTTGATTTGTTTGGAAGAGAGAGAAGAATTGAAAAAAGATTGGAGAGAGCTAGAGGATGAGAACACGAAAAAGAAAGCAAAAAAGTTAAAGAAGAATGGGTACAATGAAAATATGAATGTAATAAAAATATATATCATAAAAAATTATTTTCCCTAGGCATTAAACTCAAGAGGAAGACACAATCCAACACTTGAACTATTAAACAAATGCAAACCTAAAGAATAGCGTGCATGTCATAATATATATAATATACTTCGGTCGGGTCCTATTTATAGAGGTTTAAAATGACCCAACCCAAAGTTTCCCCATTTCTTCAGCCCAACCCAAACATAATAACCCTAATAACCTTATCTAAATGCTATTTTTGGGTCGGATTGTTTGGGTTAGATCGAATTTTGCACACTCTTATGAAAACTAGCCTAAAATATGCCACACAAAAAGCCCAAGCCTTACGAGGGTCCAAAGGCTCCTCAAACATGGGATACTTGTCCAATAAATGCTATTTGATTGGATAAGATGAGTACTTACCATATAGAGGCTCTTTGGCATATACTTCCACCAAGTTTGTTGTCTGTGGACCATCACATCACCTTTAACGTATTCTGACACAAAGTCAAACCTTTCATGTAGCTTTTCTTACTTTATAAATACTAGGTTCACTTTCATTCAACAGACACCACATATACCATATTTCTAACACTTTCTCTCTCATAACTCTTTCCAAGCTTTACTAACTTAGGCATTGAAGTGCTAATGCTCGATCCGACTGGGCTAGCCTCTCTTTTGCAAGATTCACACAACATCCACCCAATTGAATACCTTTACCTCATCTAGTGCTGACTTAGTTTCTCATTCATTATGAAGGCCTTCATGTCTATAAAACTTTCAAATTTATCAATAAGCATATGATAACAAAGATCAAAGTGCAACCAATACCCACCAATGATCAAAATCTAACTAAGAAAGATCAAAATCAAAATCCAACCAAGAAAATTTAAAAGAAAAAAAGCTTTAATTCATAAAAAATAGATATAAGATCTCTGGCAAAAAAAATAAAAAAACCCAAACCTAATAAGAATGACAATCAATGTAGCGATAGGCGAACAACGACAATAACAATGATCAATGCGATGGCAATTTTAGAAGGAGGAGGAAGTAGCGAGAGAGATGGAAGCAGAGAAAGAAATAGAGAGAGAAAGAAGGGAAGACAGACAAAGTGAAATATATATATATATATATAACCCAAATCAAACTCAAAAAATACCAAATTTCACCATATGACCCAATCTAAACAATTATACTCAAATACAAATTTTGAATCGGATCGGATTTTGTACATGCCTAGCAAATTCTATAGATATTAGAATAAAAAGAAGTTGAAATAACAATTTGTAATTCGATAAATATGTCTGTGTATATTTGTATATGGGTAAGTAATTGTTATTCTTATTTGGTGTTGTGGGCATGAGAAATAGAGAGATAGAGATGAGATATTGTGTCTGATTGCCTTATTATGGTTCCTTTTCTATAATGATGGAACAAACACATGGCTATACATAATAATATATTTTAAAGTTCTCTTCTTCTCGATCACCTTTTCCCATAAAAGAGAAATTTGTTGCTTGAATAATATAGTTCTTAGCCACACTAGACTTCCATATAAAAGAAAGGGTGATCCTTAGACGAGTTTGCAAAAATTTTGAAAAATAGAAATTTTGAGAGCAAAATACACTATATTTCAAAGTCAAGGGAAAAAAAAGCCATTTATTCCATAATAATCATAACAAATTAAATTTCAAATATTAAATTATTATAATATTAAATATTTGGTAGGCCAATCTTTATTAGAAATATGCTACCCTAAAATTTAGATTATGCTTAATAAAACAACCTAGAAATGTCCTACATGTTTATATGTTAATCGAACTCTTAACTTGCATTTTTTTTATTTTTTCCCAAAAAAATACTTTAATTATTTTTACTAGTTACCGAGTTTCAAATTTTATAGAATTGCTGAAGTATTTACGCAAAGTACTATACACAACAGGGGTGTAATTGAATTTTTGTTTTAGAAAAATATTGAATTGATCTGACAATTAAAAAATAAAAAAGATATTTTTTAAACAAATCATCCAACAAAAAGTGTAACTCATCATACATAAATAAGGACATTCATTTGGATTAAGATTGATGTGAGCTTAATAGTACATGTTTTGTAAGCGTTTTATGTTTAGAATTTTGATCTAAATATTTAGTTTTTGTTATTTTGTTTAGATTTTGGTATCTTTTATGTTTTATTTTGTTGTTTTGTAATTTTAGGAGTAATTGGGAATGGAGCAAAGAAAAAAGAGCAAGAATTGAGCAAAGGTACAAGTGTCCTATCGTGCTTGCGAGTGCGACTTGTCAAGGAGGCAGATGTGAAGAGAAGATGAAGGAAAATTTCAAAGGAGACACATTCATATTCTATCGCAAGCGCAACAGGAGTTAAGGTTGCGATCGAGGTGGCTTTTAGGCAGTTAAATGCCACCTCATCTATACTGTGCACTCTTTGCTTGTTATGCATCATTCTTGTGTTGGCCCATTGAGCTTCATTGGTGGCCATCTTATCTAAGAGTAAGAATGTAACGACCTTAACACCGGATTAGTTATGAACAGTATTTTCCGACAATGAATAGTATTTTCCGAGCTGAAAAGTATACCCGAAAGTGAAAAATATTTTATTGAACTATCAAAAAGTATTGATCACGGTGAGTTTGGAATTGAAATTTAAAGTGAAATTGAGGTCAGATGGACCTCCAAAAGTCAAAAATACGAAAAAAGTAGCGAGTCAATTTTTCTATTAGGGAATGAGACTTAGTTTTGTACAAATTATTAAAAATAGTAAACGAACTTCAAAAATTGCCAGATTTTTCAGATCTTCATGAATTTTTATGTAGAATATTTTGGTAGTAAAAATTGAATTTTTCGGTGATACCGACAATTATCGAATTGGACCAATAAGTTTGAATCGGACCGATAATGAACTCCGATTGAGCCAGAAATTTGTGTATTACCTATATTTGATATGATAAAAATAATAAAATCATTATTGGAGTGATTTGAAGTAAGAAAGTGAGAGAAATTAAATTCGGCTTTAAATGGTCCAAAATGGGCCATTTAATTAAGTTGGGTTAAGCTCACTTATTAGGCCCAATTTTTGGCCCAAAGAGAGAGATATTTAAGCTGAAAAATTTGAGAAAAATCTGGATTTTTCCTAGCCTTTCTCCTTCTTCTCTTGTAGCTGACTCATCTTCATTTCCTTCTCTCTTTGATCTTTTAATTTTCTACTTCAAATCTCCATGTAATCCCAACATAAGAAAGACAATTCAATCTCTCTAGTTCCCATATAAGCTCTTTAACCTTTGATAGGAGCAAAGAAAGCAAAGAAATCAAGTTTTGAAAGTTTGAGGGTTCAAGGTAAATCTTGAAAATTAATTGATTTAAATTAATTTTTAAGTATTTTCTAATAGTTTTTGGGGCCTAAAACTCATTTTTGATGTTAATTTTAGCAAAAAAAAATTGTTCTCATATGGTTTTCTTTGAGAAAAATTTCGGCCCCTTTTGAGATTCTTTGAGGAAGGATGATTTTCAATGGTTCAAGCAAGAAAAAGGAAGTTCAAGGGAAGAGTATGCATGGAAAAAGGTTAGTGACTACTAAATCTTAGTAATTTTCATTTAATTTAATGATTTTTCTTAGGGTTTATTAAGAAAAAAATTGTATAATTGATTAAAATTGAATTTAATTGCATAATAGTGAAATTAGCCCTTAGTTTAGTATGATAGAATACTTAATTGAAATTAAGAAAATTTATAAGGTAATTTTATTAAGGTGGCCGAAATTCATTGTGAAGAAAAAAAATTTATGTTAAGTAATTAAGTGAATTTAGGCCCTAAATTGATAGTAAATGTGAAATTATGCATCTATAAATTTTTGTGAATTTTATAGAAATTATGTGAATATTTTCGAAATATTTATTGTATTTGTAATTAAGAAAATAATTAAAAAATGTATGTACAATGAAATTATCCTTAAAATAATACAATTGAACCTTAATTAAGCTTAAATATAAGCTTAATTAAATTGAAATAAATTTTTAAGAAAAAATTCTTTAATGGCTGAATCACATCATTAAAAAGAAAGAATGTATACATTAAGTATTTTGATGAAATAAGCTATAAAATAAGATAAAACAGGAAATATAATGTTCATGAATTTTTAAAAAATTTTTGGAATTTATTCAAGAATTTTTAAGTTAAGTATAAGTATATGTATACAGTGTATATGATGAATTATAGTGAAATAATTCATAAAATGAGTAAATATGATAATAATTGAAGAAATATGTTTGCATAAATTTTTATAGAATTTACATGATATAAGGGAATATTTTTGAAAATAAATATTGAATATGCTCAATTGACAATATTGAATTATTGAAAAATAATTCAATAAATACGTAAAAGTTGATAAATTAATGTAAATTAATTTGTATTATGTATAAATAAAATGAAAAAGTCAAGTGACGAATTTTCAAAAAATAAAAGTACAGCTAGTAAATTAAATATATTGAATGATTACAAAATAATTCATAATTCGAATAAAATGTTGAATTATTATAAATAATTCACAATCCGTTTTAAAAGTAATCCGAATTCTGAACCACCGCAAATTCATGCCGGAAAAGTAAGAAATTAATTAGAAGTCAAAAAGGAATAAATGAATGAAAAAATAATAAATTATTGAATTATACAGAAATAATTCAATAAGTGCAAAGAAAAAAGTGAATTATCCTGACATAATTCACAAGGTATGTAAAAAGGTACTGAAAGAATATTTGACTAGGTATTGAATTGAAAAGACTCTGAAAAAAGTGTATGATAATTGTAATGACTTATAAATACATAATTTATCCACTGTATAAAAATACTGAAAAATAAGTGAATGACAAAATGTACTGATATGAAAAGGAAATTATAAAAGTTGAAAATCTCTGAAAAGTTTCAGTGAAAAATACTTATGGTGAATTATTGTAGAAATATTCATAAAATGTGATTGATAAGAAATAAAGATAAAGTGACTAGAAATTTAAAATTTGAATAGTCAAAGTTCTGAAAAGAATGAGTGATAAATTGTACCGATTCAAATAAAAGAATTTGCAACTGTCTATACTTGAAAAACATTTTAAAAGTTCTGTCAAAAGATTAAAAAGTGACTGAATAGTCAAAAGCACTAAAACGAGTGCGATTGTAAAAAAAATACCGTTTAAGAAAAAGAAATAAACTAAAATGCATTTGACAGTTTGAAAAGTATTCTGAAAATAATTGATTGATTGATTTTGCCCTTATCTTGTCAAGTAGTAATAGTTTTGCAAAGGATATAAATGGCTAACCATAGGGACATCTTATACCGCGGTGCAAGTTGTGGCGACTTGCTATGCTATGGACTGGATCTCTGATCACCATGGCATTCTCTGTTTCTATGCTTTGCTCTGTGAGAAATGGTCCCGTGGGGGTCATTTTTCTCTCTGTTGTGGTTCTGTGGGATCTACGTCTCGCATATCCTATCTGAAAATTCTATCATATTGCATTAGGGGCATATTGAAAGAATAAATTAGTATTGTAAAAGTAAATTGAATGTAAAAGTTTTAAATGAAAAAGATTTTATGCGAAGGAAATAAAAAATTTTTGGGGCAAAAGTGTAATTTTTTCCAAAAAATTTAATTAATAAGTAAAAGTGGAAAGAAATTATTTTACGAGATAAAATAGTAATTTAATGATTAAATATCCCAAAAATGTGCTTCTATAAAAGAAAAAGTAATTAGTCATAATTAGAAATTTTGGATTAAAATAATAATATTTTATATAAAAAATTCAAACAAAATCTGATATGAACTTTTGTAAGCAAAACAAAAAAATTACTAAAGGTAAAAATAAGTAAATAGACGATAATTCTATAATTAGAAATAAAACGTGTCAAGTTTGCTAAGTAGGTAAAAAAACCATTGTATAGAAAAAAAAGGAAAGAATTAAAGATTTATTTGCAAAGTATTTCTAATTAAGTATATCACGTTGCATTAAATGTTAAAAATTTTTGATAATTGAAATCTGACAAGTAGTTTAAAAAGTCCGAGTAAAATAAAAGAATAAATAGCAAAATTGATATGGATCAAAGTAAAAAATTTTATCTTTGATCAGCAAAAAGAGAATATTATGAATTAAGTGAAAAATTTAAATCAAAGTAAAAAGTTTACCAAAGTGTTGGTAATGATCTGAAAAATCTGTAAAAATGCTTAAAAGCAATTTTTGATAAGACAACGTAATAATTGGCATAAAAATGATAATTATGCTTAATTTAAAAATTTTAGGATTGGTAGTCACCACTAAGCATATTTAGTGATCAGCACGTAGTTTTTACTGTGTGCAGGTTTCGAAGGACAGCTGAAGCATAGTACACAGTGGAGTAAAATCTGAAGAAGAAAATTGTCTGTACTTTTAGGTATTTTGGCATGTATATACTCAGTTTATAATAGTGAAATTTGAATGTATTTGACCAACTATTATTCTGTGGTAGTAATTACTAATATGTCAGTAAATAAATCTGAATGGTATGTGAATTATTGAGTGATATGCATCTGTTATCTATGTTAAACTATTGTGTCTCTTGGAGGTTGTGTTATTGTTTGACGTTTCAGAAGATTAGTAGTGGGTGGTCATTATGCTGTCGAAATTTTGATGCATTGATGATTTAAATTTGAATAATTTTGGTAATTGATATATATATATATATCGAAATAATAATGAATTGTGCATTATCGCAACATATCGAAATCCTGAAATTGCCCTGAACTCGTCACTAAAGTTGAACAGCAGTATCTTGCCATTGGTATCTCCGATCAGCGATCAGTTCAAAAACTTTGTTCGATTTTTTGACGAAAAGAAATAAAGTTATTTCTTTGAGCAAGCAAAATCGTTATTGAAGTGTTTTATTGAGATGATTTTGTTTATACAATTACATAATTTGGTTTATGCTTTATATACGGATTTATTGAGATGAAAGTGTCTAATTTGTCCAAACTTTGTACATTAGTTCAAGGTTTAAACAGTTAAGACTTGAAGCCCAAAAGGAAGGATCTACCGCAAAAAAAAAATTAATAATAATAATAAATAAATTTGGCCTTCTCAAGTTAAACGGGTTAAGTCCGAATATTCAGGGATACAAATTTTAAGAAAGGTCAGTCTGACCATTTCTTGAAACTTTATGGGGTCCTTCGATTAGGGTTTTTTTTTCATTAATTATTTTTTTGCCGTTTCTTTCATGGATAAGCTATGTATATAGTTGATCTGAAAGTAATTATTTAGTTAATTAATGAATTAATTTGTAGGAGGTATTTTCTTATTCATAAGTGAACCAATTTGTCTTATTGCCCTTCTTTCTATTCTATATCCTACTCATGTAAGCATTCATGAAAGGTGTTTGAGTCTCAAAATTTGAATGGATATATGAATGACACATTTCAATAATGTTTTCCTTGTAATTAACTAAAAATGCTCGTAGAAGATCATATTTAATACATTTGATATATTAAATGTATCGAATTATTTTTCTAATTTTTTTGAAGAAATGTAAAAATAAAAGCTCGAATCTAAAATCTCCCACTATAATAGTATTAATTTTACCTATGAGGTGTCTTTTCAAAAACGTATCCATATTCTTTCTAGCGCTAAATGAAATCAAAGAAAACTATGAGTGATGCTTTTTCAAAGGGACAGTGACAGGCATTTAGTTTTAATAGGCAAACTAATGAATCATTTTCTTTCCTCTTCAAATTGAACAAGAAAGAGAGAATATTATGATAAACATTAACAACATAGTCATAAATAATTAGCCGTATTTACAGCTCAAGAATATATGGGGAGTCAGGTTGGAATTAGGGCTATAAAGGGCCAAACAAAATTAACTACGCAATTCTCAATACAATTGTATATATGCTTTAAAATAGCAAATCTATATATATTATAAGCATGGATGAAGGCATAATTTATTTTAGGGTTTTTTATATTAACTAATAATAATAAGTTATTATTATTATTATTCAACATGATTACTTTATTTAATTTTTGCTGCTTTAAATTGTTGAGTTACTTTATTTATTACTTTATTTAATTTTGGTATAGAAAATATCTCATATATGTTTTAGCTTTTTTTCTTAGATTATTTATATGGCCTTTTGCTCTAAAATAAGAAACTAGTTCCTTAAAGGAAATAAAAAAGGAAGTTATACACCTTTTTCAATTTAAGAAAAAAAAACTTAAATCAAGGAACTGATATGGATCCCTTTCTATATCTGTATAATTTTCTTTTTGATATGGATCAATTCCATATTAGGATAATTTCCATATTGATATGGATGCCCTTCCATATTGAGAAGTCATGGGCATATCTAGACTCCATCAACTCCCACTTGCACATGATAGAATGATTTTCAGTCATGATCAAGTCATACAGGTAGATAGTCTGTTCGACCAATATACTTCAAGAATACTGATGCTATATACCTGTTAAGGATATGTAGCATCTTAAAAAACAAGATCGTCTTTTTCATGTATGCTTAATGCCATATTGTCTTCTCACAAATGGTTGTAATTTATGATCTCATAAAATAATTTTCTATTTACTATTATAACTCTACTCATAGAAACTATAATAGGTATGCGGATGAGCGACAAAACCTTTAAATTTGATTGAAATGCTATCTTCCTCTCTTACTCTAAGCCATCTATCATAATTCAGCTCACTTGCCTAGTTAGATCCACTAGGCCAAATTATTCTCATGACCTTTTGGAGACCAATTAAACTAGATACACTAAACCATATTTCAAGAATAACTTAAGGATTATAAAAATTGTTAATCATATATAGTGTGATCAATTACTTTAAATTCCCTCCTTTTGGTCAACTTAAGCACATATGGTATGAAACATACATCATGGTATTATTTTTTTTCCCTTAATTAAAAGAGTACATATCTTACAAAATGCGCACACACACACACACACACACATATTTTGTAATGACCTGAACGTCGAATCAGCTGTGAATAAAATTTTTCGATAGTGAATAGTGCATTCGGGCTAAAATGTACATCCAGAGATAAAAAAATATTTTATTTGATAATCAAAAAGAATTGGTCATGAGTAGTCTAAGATTAAAATTTAAAGTGATTTTGAGGTCAAATAGGCTTCCAAAATATAAAAACATGAAAAATGAAGCAGTTCGATTTTAGGTTAACTAGTTTGATTGAGCCATTAAAAATAGTAAATAAAGTCTAAAAATTATCAAATACTGCAGTTATACCTAAAATGATGTGTAGAATATTTTGGTTATAAAAAATAATTTTTTTGGTAACACCAGTACTTTTTAAATCGGACCAATTTAATTGATTCGGATAAAAAATGGACACTGATTGGGCAAAAATTTTGTGTATAGCCTATTTTTTATGTGAAAAGAATGATGAAATCAATTTTAGAGTTATTTCAATTTAAAAAGGGAGAGAATTATAGAAAAATTACAAATTGGGCTTGAATTTGAGTTATTGGGCCTTAAGTGAGTGGGATTTGGCTAAACCAAGTCAAACCCACCAATGCTGCTATAAAAAAAGGGATGAGAACATATTTTTTTCATGGGTTATCTTTATATTCTTCATCTCCTTTTTACCCATTAGTAACTGAACCCTTCTTTCTCTCTCTCTCTCAATATTTCTTCAAATTGATCACTTTTTTTTCTTTAAATCCAAGCATAAGAAATGTTCTTTTTCCTCTTTAGATCATTTTAATAGCCTCTATCATTTGATTTGATGAAAGAAAGTTAGAGAAATCAAATAGGAAAGCTTTAGATGTCAATTTGAGGTAAGAGAAATTCAAGATTTTAATTTTGTTTAAGGGTGACTATAGGTATTTTTAGGTTTCTAGAGTCCATTTATGTTGTCAATTTAAGCTAAAGAGATTGAAATCATAATGTTTCTTTTGATAGAGATTCCATCCCCTTAAAGATTTCCATTGTGATGGATGATTTTCTAAGGCTTAAGGCATGAGAAAGGAAGTTTAAGGAAGATAAAGCAAGTGAAAAAGTTAAGTGACTATGAAATCCTCATATTTTCCTTATTTTGTATGATTTTTTCTTTCTGTGGCTTAGGAAAATTATAGAAAAATGTGTAAAATTAAAATTGACATTAGAATAGTGCAATTGGATCTTTAATATGCCTAATAGTGATCTTAAATTGATTTAAATAATTTTGTATGATGACGTTCCTTTAGTGGCCAAAGTTATACCTAAAGGAAATTAAAGTATATTTTGGTTATTTTTTATAAATTAAGCCTTAAAATGATAATAAACATGAAATAATGTATCCATGAATTTTTATAGAATTTATAAAAATTATTTGAATATTTTTGAGTAAGTAATTGATTATGAACAAAGTGTAAATGGTGAATTATTATGAAATAATTCATAAAATAAGTGAAATAATTTACCCATGAATTTTGTAAAATTTATGTAATTTATTTGAATAGTGTAGAGAAAATATTTGAATGTGTACAAAGAGAATTTGTAGAATTATTGTGAAATACTTCATGAAATAAGTGAAAAATGGTGAATTATAATGAAATAATTTACAAACTGTATAAACATATTGAAAATTCTGAATGACTATATTACCGAATTGAAAAAGTAAGAAAAATGGTTAAAAGTCTGAAAGGTGAAATGACATATATGTGACAATGTTGAATTAATGTGAATTAACTCATAATTTGATGAAAAATGGTGAATTATAATGTATTAATTTACAAACTATGTAAAAAGCGCTGAAAAAAGTATCTGGCTAATTGTCTGAAAAGAAAGACTGCCGAAAGTATCAAAAATTTCGAAAATAATTTGTAAGTAATTTTTTGCCATAAGCAATAGTCAGGTAGTAAAAATCTAGCTCAGGATATAATTGGCTAGGCATAGGGATATCTATACCATGGTGCAAGTTATGGTGACTTACTTTGCTATAGTAGGATCATTGATCTCAATAGTATCTGTCTGTTCTGATATCTGCTCTATGAGAAATGGTCTTTATGGGTCATTTCTTAGTCTGTATGTGATCTTATGGGATCCACATCCTGTATATTCGATCTGAGAATTTTTGTTAGGATTGTACTGGAGGCATAATGATAAAAATAAATTAAAAATGCAAAAAAAAAAGCTAAAAGTAAAGTTAAAAGTGAAAAAAGGACCTAATTGAAAAGAAATAAAAAGTTTACAGGCAATACGATAATTTTCCTAAAAATTGAAGCTAATGAGTAAAAGTGATAAGAAAATGATTTACAAGGGTAAAATGGTAATTTCATAAATAAACCATCCAAAAATAAGCTTTTAAGAAGAAAGATGATTAAAATATAATTTTATGTGGAAAAATTCAAACAATGACCAAATAAAAATCTTGTATTCCAATAAGTGAATGCGAAATGAAAATAAGAAAGCTAATAGCAATTTTATAATTAAAAAGTAAAAATGATATTTTTGTAATAAACTAAAAAATAAAAGACTGCATTGAAAAGCTTTTCAAAGTAATTATATTACTTTGTATTAAATGTTAAACACATTGATAATTGTATTTTGATAAATAATTAATGAAATTAAAGTAAAAATCATAAACTAATGGCAAAATTATAATTAAAGCGTAAAACAATTCTGTAATTAATTGAAAAGTTGAGAATTGAATTGAAAATACTGATGTTGAAAATGCTTTTTGATAAGGAAAAATGATATTTTGCATAATTAATATAATTATGCTTGTTCATAAAATTCTTTTATTAATAGTCACCATTGAACATATTTAATGCTGAGCATGTAGTTTTTACTGCGTGCAATTTCTGAAGAGTATTTAGAGCATAGTATACAGTGAAGCAAAGTTTGAAGAGGAAGAGATAGTTTTAAATTATTTTTGTATTTTGGCTTGTATATATTTAGTTATTCGAAGTAAAGGATTGAATTGTACTTGATTAGTATATTGATGTGTATGTTATCATGTGTTTTGTCAAGAAGTTGAATTGGATGAGTGTATTTGATATATGAATAATTGACTGTAATGTATATATATTTTGTTATGGACTGTTGTGCCCCTGAGGGGCTGTGGCTTATTTATTTTCAGGAGGCTAGTAAGTATATAGCCGTTATATTGTTGTATTTCTACGAAATAAATAGTAAAATTTGACAGTTATAGATCATCGTTAAGGTGAACTTTGAACATGATTGTTGGATAAGCACTTTTGGTTAATGAATTAACATAGGTTGAGGTTATGAATTCTAAGTTAAGAAGGAAAAAATTTCTGGTCAAACGCTTAAATCTGAAAGACTGTTACAGTAAGGTTGTTACATTTTGTGGTATCAGACAAAGGTTTAAGTGGTTCTACGTTCGAAGCATGATTAAGTTGTTGATTTATCTATATATACATGCCAATTGTAAGTGAAAAGGTGTTAGGAGTCTAATGTATACTTGCTCCTTTTATGTTTTAAAGTGAAAAGTTGTCATCTGACTGAGATCGTCAAGTAGGGGATGGTGAAAGAGAGGCGTCCATTGGTACTGGGTGGCATAAGTCCCATATTAGCAAGCTTTTCCACCAGTGGTTTTGCCTCCACCCTCATATCTAGATTTTCTGAATTTGATGATTGATTATATACAGTAGGGACTGCAGTTGGGATATAATATAAAGTAGCGCTGCATGATGCCTTTTGGAGGCTGAAATAGGATAATAAATCATTGCTTAAATTTGAGCTCGAGTTTGAGCGCCAAAGTGCCTATTTGGATGAGAGTTAGTCCACTAAAGGGAAAAAGAAGAAGTTTGTGTCAGAGATTCAAAAGAAGACTATATACTGAGTTCAGATAGATTGTAGGGACTCAAAGATACCCTGACTTGTCATGATTTAGGCTGCTATTAAGTTAGAAGCTATACAATTGGAGGAGGTTGCCTTTGATGTGATGGTAAGTATGAGAACTGATTCCTTATGTGATGTGATTTTTATTACAGTTGCAAAGAGATTGATTAGAAAATGGTGCATTGCTTACTTGTGTTTTGCAGTGGAAGCAGAAAGAGAAAGTTTAAAGGTGTCCAAAGTGCCTACTGTCAGAGAGTTCCTTGATGTGTTCCTTGATGAGTTATCAGTCTTACCATCTGCAGGGAAGTGGAAATCTCTATTGATGTTGCTCTAGGCATTGCTCCTATCTCCATTATTCCTTATAAAATGGCACTAGTGGAATCGAAAGAATTGAAGATTCAGCTGCAAGAATTGCTTAATAAGGGGTTTATCAGACCTAGTTTTTCTCCCTGGGGAGCACCAGTCCTGTTTGTGAAGAAGAAAGATGGGACACTCAGGCTGTGTATTGACTACAAACAGCTTAAAAAAGTGATTATAAAGAACAAATACCCATCCCTCGCATTGAAGACTTATCTAATCAGGTTAAAGATTAACCTGAGATCAGGCTATTACCAGATGTCAGTAAAAGAAATAAATGTAACCAAGACTGCTTTTCGCATCAGATGTGGCCATTATGAGTTTTTGATCATGCCATTTAGGTTTACAAATGCACGAGCTGCCTTCATGCACTTGATAAATAGGATCTTCTACCCTTATTTGGATTTATTTATGGTGGTCTTTATTGATGATATTTTGGTGTATTTTAAGACACCAGAAGAGCATGATAAGTATTTGAGGATTGTTCTGCCTATATTGAAGGATGAGCAACTGTATGTCAAGTTTAGCAAATGTGATTTCTGGTTAAATGAAGTATCCTTTTGGGGCCATTTAGTGTCTGCTGAAGGTATAAAGGTGGATCATTCAAAGATTAATGCAATTTTTCAGTGGAAGCCACCTAAAATGATATAGAAATAAGGAATTCCTGGATTTAGCGGGGTACTACAGGAGATTTATAAAGGATTTTTTCTCTATTATAGTTCCTTTGACCCAACTTTTGCAAAAGCATACTAAGTTTGTATGGATTGATAGATGCCAAGAAGATTTTAAGAAGTTTGAAGGTATGCTAATAGAAGCCCCTATTCTCACACAATCAGAGTCAGTTAAGGATTTTGATTGTTTTATCGACTACCATCCAGGAAAACTAATGTAGTGGCTAATGTACTCAGCATAAAATTTATATTTGGTAATATGAATGTGTATAAGTGATTGATAAGTGTAAATGACTAATGATAATGTTTGCAACTCTTCAGGCTATGAGTGTCAGTTTAGGTTTGGCATCAGATAGGGCATTGTTAATTGAAAGGTAAGTAAAGTCTGACTTCGTGCATCAGGTGAAAATAGCTTAGTAAAGAGATTATTAAATGACAATCATTATGAATAAGCTAAAAAATAATAGGGAAAGAGATTACTCCTTGAGTGACGATGGAAGCCTTTACTACAAGAAAAGATTATGTGTTCCGAATTAGGAGGAACTGAAGAAAAACATTCTTACCGAAGTTAACCATATTAATTATTTCATGCATCCTAAAGGTAACAAGATGTCTTAAGACTTGAAAGTTTATTATTGGGGGCCAGGTATAAAGCAAGATGTGTCAGATTTTGTGAGCAAATATTTAATATGTCAGTAAGTGAAAATAAAGCACCAGATTCCTTCGAAATTATTTCGATCTATATTGGTACCGAAGTGGTTATGGGACAGAGTGACCATGAGTTTTCTTATTGGATTGTCTATGCTTTAAAGAGAATATGATGCTATATATGTCAGTATTAATAGATTTCACTTTATCATAGTATTCCACCCTTAGACCGATAGTTAGTTGGAAGGGGTGATTTAGATATTAAAAGATATATTGTGATGTTGTGTACTTGAATTTGGTAACAGTTGAGAAAAGTAAGTACGTGTCCTTAGAAAAGTTTGCTTACAATAATAGCTATCAGTTTAGCAGAAAGATGGCTCTTTTTGAGGCATTATATGGAAGGAAATGCAGAATTCTTTTGTGTTGGATATAATTAAGTGCAAAGAAGATTGGTAGAAATCTAATTAGATATGTGACTCAAAAGAGATTTTAATGCAGGTTAATATAACCTGTGAAGAAAGATCAATAAAGATTCTAGTTATAGAGATCAGACAGCTAAAAAACAAGCAAGTTTCATTAGCAAACATGCTTTAGAACCATCACAACGTGAAAGAAGCTTTGATGAGACAACAGTATCATCTGCTCTTCGATACAGGTAAATTTTGAGGACAAACTTTCTTTTAGTAAGGGAAAATTGTAATGGTCTGAACATCGGGTCAGCCATGAATAGTATATTCTGATAGTGAATTATGCGTTTATGCTGAAAAGTACATCTATAGGCAAAAAATAGTTTATTTGATCATCGAAAAGTATTGATCACGGATAATCCGAGATTAAAATTTAAAGTAATTTTGAGGTCAAATAGGCCTCTAAAAGTCAAAATTACGAAAACAAAGCGGTTCGATTTTATGTTAACTAGTTTGACCATAGTTTGATCAAATTGTTAAAAATAGTAAATAGAGTCTAAAAATTATCAAAAATTGTAGTTATGCCTAAAATGATGTCTAAAATATTTTGGTTGCAAAAAGTAAATTTTTCGGTAATATCAGTATTTTTGAATCGGACTAATTTAATTGAACTAGATCAAAAATGGATACTGATTGGGTTGAAATTTTGTGTATAGCTTATTTTCAATGTGATAAGAATGATGGAATTAATTTTAGAGTTATTTGAATTTGGAGAGGGAGAGAATTACAGAAAAATATCAAAACAAGCTTGATTTTGAATTATCGGGCCTTAAATGAGTGGGTTTTGGTTGAACCAAGCCCAACCTACCAAGGCTGCTATAAAAAGGGCATGAGAACAAATTTTTTCATGGGTTATCTTCATCTTTTTCAGCTTTTTTTCCCCATTAGTGGTCGAACCCTTCTTCCTCTCTCTCTCTCTCAATATTACTTCAAATTGCTCACTCTTTTTCTTTAAATCCAAGCACAAGAAATGATCTTCTTCCTCTCTAGATCATTTTAATAGCCTCTATCCTTTGATTTGATGAAAGGAAGTTAGAGAAATCAAGTGGAAAAGCTTTAGGTGTCAATTTAGGGTAAAAGAAATTCAAGGTTTTAATTTTATTTAAAGGTGCCTACAAGTATTTTTCGGTGCCTAGAGTCTATTTATGATATCAATTTAAGCTAAAGAGATTAAAATCATAGTGTTTCTTTTGATAGAGATTTCAGCCCCTTAAAGATTTTATGCAAAAAGAAGCCTAAGGAAGATAAGGCAAGTGAGAAAGGTAAGTGACTATGAAATTCTCATATTTCCCTTATTTTGCATGAGTTTTTCTTTATGTAACTTAGAAACATTTGTAAAATTAAAATTGACAATAGAATAGTGCATGTGGATCCTGAATATACCTAATAGTAAGCTTAAATTGATTTAAATGATTTTGTATGATGAATTTCTTTTAGTGGCTGAATTTATACCTAAAGGAAATTAAAGTGTATTTTGGTTAATTTTGATAAATTAACTATTAGAATGATAATAAACATGAAATAATGTATCCATGAATTTTTATCGAATTTATGAAAATTATTTGAATATTTTTTTAGTAAGTAATTGATTATGTACAAAGTGTAAATGATGAATTATTATGAAATAATTCATAAAATAAGTGAAATAATGTACCCATGAATTTTGTAAAATTTATGAAATTTATTTGAATATTTTAAAGAAAAAATTTGAATATGTACAAAGAGAATTTGTAGAATTATTGTGAAATAATTAATGAAATAAGTGAAAATGGTGAAATGACTCACAAACTGTATAAATATATTGAAAATTCTGAGTGACTATATCACTAGACTGAAAAAGTAAAAAAACGGTTAAAAGTCTGAAAGGTGAAATGACATGTAAGTGACAATGTTGAATTAATGTGAATTAATTTATAATTTGATGAGAAATAGTGTATTATAATATATTAATTTATAAACTGTATAAAAAGTACTGAAAAAAGTAACTGATTGACTGTTTGAAAAGAAATACTACTGAAAGTATCAAAAATCTGGAAAATGATTTGTAAGTAAGTGAATTTTTTCCTTTAGTAATAGTCAACCAGTAAAAATCTAATTCAGGATATTATTAGCTAGCCATAGGTATACCTATACAGGGTGCAAGTCATGGCGACTTGCTTTACTATGGTAAGATCACTGATCTCTATAGCATCTGTCTATCTGATATCAGCTCTATGAGAAATGGTCTTTAGAGGTCATTTCTCAATCTGTATGTGGTCATATGGAATCCACATTCCGTATATCCGATCTGAAAATTTCTGTCAAGATTGTACTAAGGATATAATGATAAAAATAAGTTAAAAAAATACAAAAATAAAGCTAAAAGTAAAGTTAAAAGTGAAAAAGGACCTAATTGAAAAGAAATAAAAAGTTTAGGGGCAATGCGGTAATTTTTTCAAAAATTGAACCTAATGAGCAAAAGTGATAAGAAAATGATTTATAAGGGTAAAGTGGTAATTTAATTAACAAACCATTCAAAAATAAGTTTTTTAAGAAGAAAAAGGACTAAAATGTAATTTTACATAAAAAAGTTCAAACAAGGATCAAATAGAAATTTTGTATGCCAAAAAGTGAATGTAAAATGAAAATAAGGAAGCCAATGGCAATTTTGTAATTAAAGAGTAAAAAAGGTATTTTTTTATAAACTGTAAAATAAAGGACTGAATCGAAAAATTTTCCAAAGTAATGATATTACTTTGCATTGAATGTTAAACACATTGATAATTGTATTTTGATAAATAATTAATGAAGTTAAAGTGAAAATAATGAACTAATGGCAAAATCGTAATTAAAGCATAAGAAAAATAATTCTATAATAAATTGAAAAGTTGAGAATTGAATTGAAAATACTGTTAATAGGGGTGTGCAAAAACTGACCCAATCCGAATAACCCGACCAACTCGAACCGAACCGTCACATTCGGGTGAGGTTAATTGGATTGGTAGGGTCGATTCGGGTAGGAGGTTTGTGAAATTTTTGGGTTCGGGTCGGATCGGGTGAAAACCTTCTAAAATCGACCTGACCGACCAACCTGATTTACTAAGTATATAAATGAAAAAACCTAATTTTTCTTCTTTATTTCCTCTTCTAAAATTTGTGATTCACGATCATCTCCGTCGCCCCTAAGATTTTTTGGCCGCCTCGTCGCCGGTTGGTGATCACCGTCGCCTCGTCACCTCCTTCATCCAGTTATCCTTCGACAAGCCTAAGAAGTAAGAAGTATGTCATCTTCCACCAACTCCCAATCTGCTTAATTTTTTTGTTTCTTAATTTCAATAAAACCAATCTTCAAATGGCGGATCTCTTGACTGTCGCTCTCAAGGTTCATATATATTCTCTTTATTTTCAATGTTTTGTGGTTTATAATGATTCAGAATGTTCAAATTTTGAGTTTTGATTTTGTTTGTTCTCTCTTTTCGTTTATTTTTTCCCATATGTTTGAAGTAGTCTGTCAATGAGTTTCATGGTCGATCATATTTCCTTTTTTTCCTGAATTTTTTTAAAAAATAAATCTAAAATTAATACGAAGATCTGATGGTTTCATTTTCTTTCTTCTTTTCTGTTTGTTTTCGCTTGGGGTAACTAGATCTATGAATAATTTGTGTGCATTGCATTTGAAATTGTGCACAGGTAAAAGGCAATTCCATTCCGAAAGAAGAAAATGGTGAAAAATATTCCGACAATGAGCCAAAAAAGAGAAAGAAAGTAAGATTCAGTCCTGATGTTGAAACCCGTGAATATGAAACTTCAGTATATAGGAAGTCACCTAGGAGAGGCAGGAGGAAAACTTTGACTAGATCTTCGGTGAAAGGTTTGGGAGAGAGCAATTCTCTTGATAGAGTTTATGAGAAGAGAAGAAGGGAAAACACTAAAATTGTTTCAAGGATTACTCATTCATGGGCGAAGATTGACGATGAGAACTCTTTTATGACTGAGAGTAAAACTAAAAATGATCAAGGTCAGGAGGGATGTGATGAAGTTCCTCAACATGAAGGCAATTTGAAGGGAAGAGAGATATCTAAAGAATTCTAGAAGAAAGCTGCTAGTAAAGAAATCAGTAAGGATAGTGGTGAAGCTAGAAAGGTTGCAAGGCGATCTGCAAGAAATATGGCTAAGTGTACAGAGTTTGAACTGGTAACTAATGGATCATAAGGTCTAGAGCAGTGACTACTGTTGTTGAAGGCAACGCTGAGGTTGTTTGCCTCACAATTAAATGAAAATATTGCCATTATAGCATGCCATGTGATTGAAGAGAATCTTCTTTTCTTACTTGCTTGTGTTTCTTAACTTTTGTTTATATTGAATACAATGTATTCATTTTTCCTCAAACATGACATGTTGTATTCACTTTTGACAAACCTAATACATTATTTAATTACATTGTTTTTACTTTTGACAAACCTAATAAACTGTATTCAATCTTACTCAAACTGAATATAATGTATTCATTATTCCCTAATAGTTAATACATTATATTTAATTCAAAATGAAATCTAATACAATATATTATGTTTTGCAAAGCTATAATACACTGTATTAATTTTTGGTTAAAAGCTAATAAAATATGAATATATAAAAAATTTAATTACATTTAATTAACTTTTGGCAAACCTAATACACTGTATTTTTAAAATATTTTTTATGATATTTAATATTATTTATTTATATTAATTTAGGATTTTAATTTAAATATGTAAATTAAAAAAATTAATTTTGAATTAATCGGGTTGTTCAGGTCGGGGCCTGAAAATATCGGGTTGTTTGGGTAGGGACCTGATATTTATGTAAGGTAGGATCGGGTAAGAAAAATATGTAAATTTCGGGTTAATCGGGTTTAGGTCGGATTCACCTGAACCTGACCGATGCACACCCCTGACTGTTAAAAAGTTGAAAAATATTTTTTTTGATAAGGAAAATGATATTTTGCATAATTAATACAATTATGCTTGTTTAGAAAATTCTTTGATTAATAGTCACCATTGAGCATAATTAATGCTTAGTACGTAGTGTTTACTGCGTGCAGATTTTGAAGAGTATTTGGAGCATAATACACAGTGAAGCAAAATTTGAAGAGGAAGAGACAGTCTTAAATTATTTTGTGTTTTGGCATGTATATATTTAGTTATTCGAAGTAAAAGATTGGATTGTATTTGATCAGTAGATTGGTGTGTATGTGATTATGTGTTTTATCAGGAAGTGAAATTGGATAAGTGTGTTTGATATGTGAATAAATGACTGTAATGTATATATATTTTGTTATGGGCTGTTATGGCCCTGAGGGGTTGTGGTTTGTTTATTTTTTAGGAGGCTAGTAAGTATATAGCCGTTATATTGTCGGATTTCTGCAAAATGAATAGTAAATTTTGATAGTTATAGGTCATCATTGAGGTGGACTTTGAATATGATTGTTGGATAAGTACTTTTGGTTAATGAATTAACATAGGTTAAGGTTATGAATTCTAAGTTAAGAAGGAAAAAAAAAATTCAGGTCAAACGCTTAAATTTGAAAGACTGTTATAGTAAGGATGTTACACACACACACACACACAATACCATGCAGAAGCATAAGGTTGTGATGCATCAAAATATCCAATTTTAGTCCGTTTACATAAGGACTACTTATGATTTTTAGGACAGAATATGATAGTTAAGTTTAACTTATCATGGAATCATCCAAAGCATACAACCTCATGTATATCTTTATGTTGCAACTTAATAAGACTAATCTTGTAATTTTTATGAGACAACACTTTTATTTTGTAAAGGCTCTTAAGTTCATCATATATTCAAAAATCACCTCATCTTAGTATTTAACTCTTTGTCAAAAGTAAGGTAAACACCTATGTGAGTGGGTTATTTCTCTATCTGACGTGCTCAATCTTATATGCTCAATCTTATAATAAATAACATTAAATATTCACGTATAAAACATCCACACTCAGATATTGCCAATAATGAACTTTATTAGTATTCATAAATAATAATGTTAAGGGATTATATAAACAATGAAAATCAAATCCGATGCAAACCTTAAGATTTAATGTGTCTCTCAAACACATCTCTCGCTACAAGTTTAATTAATAGATCTGCAATCATTTCATGTATGAAAATGTACTGCAAGTTCACTTCTCGTCGTGCAACAATATCTTTTGTATACTGATACTTAATTTCGATATGTTTAGTCCTATTATAAAATTTTGGATCTTTGACATTAGCCATCGATGATTGACTCTCACTATAGATTGTAAGGAAGTTACTCTTAAATGGTTCATAAACCGTTTTAGCCAAATTGGCTTTTGTACTGCAGCTAAGGAAGTGACAATTTTAGCTTCCATTGTAGATAAGGCTATATAAGTTTGTTTCTTGCTACTCCACAATATGGTACCCTTGCCAAACAAGAATACATAACCTGAGGTGGATTTCCTCTCATCCATATCACCTTCCCAATTAGCATATGTATATCTTCTCAATTGCAGATCCTTTCTTTAATAACAGAGAGAAAAATATGCGATACCTTTGAGGTATCTAAGTATTCTTTTGATGGCTTTCAAATATACTTTACTTTGATTGGACTGATATCTACTCATGATGCCCACTATATAGCATATATCAGATCTAGTACACAAGATTGCAAACTTTAGACTACCCATAACACATAAGCTTTTCTATTTATTTTGAGAATCCGTTTATTCCCATTTAGTTTACATCCTTCTGATAGATCAACCAGTTCCTAAACTTGGTTCGATCTCATGGTTGCCATTTCTTCTTCCATTGATTTAATCAATTTTTCCTTAGCTGGGTATGTGAGAGCTTTTTTTTTACATTTTTAGGTTCTTCTTCATCTTGTGAGATAATAAAAAAGGCCTATTTCAATCCTTCAATCTCAAATCATCGGCGTAGAACACTTTTCCTTTTAGATTTTTGCAGTTTTGATTCTTGATAAACATATCTCATATATTCATTATAATTTGAAATGCTCTCACCAGGATTAAGCTCTATGCTCCCACTCGAGTCAGGAATACTTCCATTCATGTAAAATCCTAAACATCCATGCACCCACTAAAGTAAGGATCCCAAACATCCAGATCATTGGGATGAAGGTCTTGACCTTTTTCCTTTATTTCCTTCCCACTCTAATGGAGTGATTTTGATGGTTCCTCTTTTTGAGTTTCATAAAAAGTGAAGTTTTGACTCGCTTCACCCAACTTTGAAAATTATTCTCTAAAAAGATGACATCTCATAATTTAAATTCTATCACTATGCCATTTTCTTGCTCACCTATAAAGATGTATCCTTTTGATACTTCAGAATATCTCATAAAGATATTTTTTTTACCTGTTGGTCCTAATTTTTCAAATTTACTTGAGGTATTATGGATATAAGTAGCATAATTCTAAGGTTGTAAATGGCTTAGGTTAGGTTAACGATCAGTCCATAACTCATAAGGGGTGGATGTGATAGATTTAGAGGGCACATAATTTAGAACATATATGGCAGTCAATAAGGCATCTCCGCAATAGTAGACTGACAAATTTAGCTCAACCATCATAAATCTTACCATGTCTAGAAGAGTCCTATTTCTCTTTTTTCGCAACACCATTTTGTTGCAAAAATCTAGAAATAGACAATTCATGCTCAATTCATTTTTCATCACATAAAGTTTTAAATTCATCTGAAAGATATTCTCGATCTCAGTTAGTTCTTAAAGCCTTTATTTTTCTATCTAACTAATTTTCAACTAGATTTGTATAAATTTTAAAGCAACTTAATACTTTTGACTTATTAGAAATCAAGTATATATGGCAATGCCCACTATAGTCTTCTATAAAAGTGATGAAGTGGTAGGCCCCATACCTTGCCCTCACATTCATTGGATTGTAAATGTCAAAATAAATTAACTACAATGGAAATTTAGCTCTAGTTCCTTTTTTGAATGGTTTTCTAACCAATTTTTTCTTTTAGGCAATTGTCACATGTAGGCAATTCAACCTTATTTAAATTTTGTATCAATCCCATTTTGGCTAACTGACTCATTCAGTTTTTCCCAATGTGATTTAATCTAGCATGCGATAATTTCACATTATTCTCATAATTATGAGAAGAAGACAAGATAAAGGAAAAAATAGTTTTATTTAAATAGTTAGGATCATCATCCATAATAATAGAATTATTCTAAAAAAAACCAGAATCATAATAAATACTATCCAAACATAAGCGTACATTGTCATCCTTAATTTAGATCAAAATTGAGTTTCATTAAGGCTAAAATAGAAATTAAATTCCTACAAATATATGAAGTATAAAGTACATCATATAGGAGTACGGTTTGGCCTTCAAGCAAGACTAATCTACATGTGCCAACCTTTTTAACTACCATTCTAACATTATTTCTCTTAAAAATCCACTTAGCTTTATTTGGGATTTTTCTGAATTCGATAAAGGCATCCCAATCCTTTGTCATGTGATCCATTATTTTTGAATCTATCACCCATAAAGGATGAAATTCAATTAGAAATAAAGAACTTGATACATAAATTTCACTCATTCTTAAGTCAGAATAGTGTACCTTATTGGGCATAGTGCAATCTTTTACATTGTGTCTTTTCTATTGGCAATTGAAACATTTCACTCTTGAAATGTTTATCTTCTTCTTGCCTTTAAACTTATTGATGTTCTATTTCACCTTCTGCTTTTAGGCTCTTGAGCCCTTTCCTTACCATTTGCATTGAAGCTTTTTTTCTTGTTTTGGTTAGAACTCATTCTACCATAATAGGACAATGCCATATAAAATTCGGTATTGACCCTAATCAATGCCAGACGATCCTCTTCAAGCTCTAAATGTAGAGTAACATCCCTAAATATATTTATGGTATCCATATGAGTTAGTTAGATTTTTATATGCTCTCAAATCCTAGGTAACGATCTACTGATAGCCTGGGGTTCCTGCTCGTCAGTTAAGTTATGACTAGCCTTACTGAGCTTGTATATTATATTTTTCATCTCTCTTATATGTTTTTGGATTGTATGGTAGGACTTTTTCTGATAAGTGTCAAATTTGATCATTAAAATTATAATTTAGTTAGAGAAACACCTTCAAACTTTTTCTCACAATACGATCCATAGATACATTGCATTTTCATACTTATGGAATTACTTAGTGATATCATCATCTATTGCACTAAGCAGGATGTTGTGAGTAATGGAATTCCTTTTTTTTTCGATACAATATAGGCATCTCAGTATTGCCTATGTTAGGCTGTGGTGACATCTTTAGGGTTATCCATAACTGAACTTAAGGTTTCTAGAGTCTCTTGCTTTTTGAGCATATAATGGATTTTCATGCTCCAAATTGCATGGTTCTCACCATTAAGTTTGATGTTTTTATTCAGTTAAATGACAATAGACTTGAAGCCATTTGGATCCTCTTATCACAATTGAACAAGGCAATGCATGCAATTTACTATGCATCTAAAATAAAAACCAAATAAAGTTTTCTATTAAGCTCAAGTTCGAAAAGGCTACTTAGAGTATCCAATTACTCTTTACTTAATGTCTAACCTTACAGATTAAAATTTCATGCTTAGTAAATCTGAATTATTGGATATTAATTTCTAAAACTTAAGAGGAGATATTATTGGTTTGATTAATTAAAACACAACTCAATTCTCTTGAAATCATTTTACTCATAAAATATTACAAGGTAAATAATAATAAAATAACTTCATTTATTATAAAGGTTAAATGCCAACATAATATCCAAAATAAACGTGTTTATTCAACCAATAATAAAAATCCATCAATTTTCCCAAAAATAAAACACACTTGTCTTTAAATAATAATAGGAAATATAAATCATAACAAAAAATCTACTAATCAAAAAGTGACACTTATGCCAACTAGATTGGAAGTCTAATATTTCCTAGAACCTCCCTTATCACAAGGAATAAATCCATTGATGAAGCCATAGATGAAGCACACTATATCCACTTCTTAGCACCATCTCAGATTTAATGTTGCTTCTCAACAATCCTTTTTTGTCCCATTAAACAAAAACTGAATAATGGACTTTCTATAAATTCGATTTCCTATGCTATAGGTATAAATAATCAAGTTCCTCAAATCTAGATGGTGATCGAAAGAGTCAATCATTATTTAAATCAAGATCATATCAACCCTTTATCGATCTAGACCACTAAACCAGATGCACTCCTGCCTTTGCTCATGCCTTTGCTTATGCATGTATATAATATGATGTACTATTGCATCGATATCGTCAGGTCGAGCCTTCTTATGCATCCTTATATTATTAATCTTTCATACTTTTGCATTAGCTTCAGTAATACAATGAAGGGTTTGTGAAATCATGGGTATCCTTATCATCACCTTTTTTTTATTACACATAACAAAAAATAAGTGGTTAGTATACTTATGTGCAAACGAATATGATTGAAACATATTTCAATCCAAAAATAAGGATAAATCCATAGAAATAATTTTCAAACATATTTAAAAATTTATGAAGGCAAAAAAACATTTTCTACAATTTTTCAAAATATTTATATTTGAAAAAATAAATTTCCAGTCCTTAAAAAATTTATTAAAAATAAAAAAAATGAAAAAACAAATTTTAAGAACATTTAAGCTGATCATACATTGGTGAAAGAGGCATTCACGCACCTACGCGCGAACATGCACCCTCACGCATTGGCTGAAGGCTTCTGCCACATGTCATGAACAAATAAGGCCACATGTACCCATGTCAGATCCCTATCTCATACATGGCAGACACCAATTAGTCTACCTAGTGCCTACATGGCACTAAGGTGGGCATACATATGCCACATGGCGTGACCTTAGTTAGGCACATGTTAGATTTTGATTGAGCCATACATCCCACAATGAAATATGGCACCACCATAGTGGTCCATGTGTTGACCCATCATTGGTCCACATGTCAAGAAGACACATCATACTGACATATGATGTTTACTGATACCATGTAAAATGTCTACTATTTAGTGTGTATTTTCTTTTATTTAAGTAGTTAAGTATGTAATATTATGTGTATTTTATGTATTTATGTTTAGTTTATGTGTTTATTTGTGTTATAGGTTAAAGTTGGTGCAAATGTAAAGTGATTTGAGGAAATGGTAAAGGATTCAGATGAAGCTCACGAGTCATGAAGAGGCTCACGACTCGGACAAAATTGCACGAGACGTGAAGGTGCTCATGAGTGTAACAGAGGCGACACATTCACGAGTCATGAAGGCATTCACGACTTGACAGGCAAAGGAGGAGGCATTCATAAGCCGGAGAGGATTCACAAGTGAGGAAGACCAAATGGAGTTCACGACTCATGAAGACATTTATGAGTCGAACAAGGCACCTATTTTCAAGCGATGCCACCTTTTTGCACACGATCTCTCAACCAACCATTAAGACTTTTCAGGGCAGCTTTTCATGTTGATAACCATTCTGAAGGGACATATTTGTAGAGTTAATCTCTATAAATATGGGAGTGAAGCTCTGAAAAGGGAGATTGAAAAAAATTCATTAGTTTTACTTAGAATATTTTAGTTATTTTTGGACAACACTTTTTACTTAGTTTGTAGACGATGACAAAAGAGCAAAGCCAAAGAAATAAGAGATATATCAAAAGGTCTTAATAGAAAGTAAACCTTGGGGAGTGATGATGTTTCTTTTCTCTTATTCATTTTCATTTCAAATGTGTATTTGGCTAAGTTCTTTTGTACATTATAACTATGCAATATAATTTGTTATAAACATGTTTATTATCTTTATGTATGAAGTATGATTTAAATTTATTCTGGTGCATTGATTTGCTTATTATGCTTGATCACCATAATTAGCATGTTAGTCAATTTATTCACAATGAGAATTAGAATTCTTTGATGGAAAAACAAACAAATTTACTTAAAGCATTGAATTTACTTAGAGATAAGAAATTCACTTTAAGGGGTTTAAGAATTGGCATAGAACTTCATAATTTTTATTTATCTCTATAATGTCATGAGAATGCTTATAGACTCTAAATAAAAACATCTTTAATGACAATGAGAATCGCTTTAAAGAAACTTGACTAAATTCTCTAATCATGTCATACATATAATTGTTTAATTGATTCTTAAATGAAATTGTTTCTCTTAGTTATAATGTATGTTCAAAACATCCTTTAAGTCATCTATCATCCAAAATTGACTTAATATATTTAAAGTAGTTTAGTCATTGAATTAAATGCATGATTCTTAGTTTCTTTGTTACCTATCCATCTACTTCTCGTTATTTCAATATAAAATTGTTTCGTTCCTTTTGGAACGATACCTTACTCATACTATATGCAGTCTAGTGAGACTAATGGTTCAAATAAATCCCTATCAGATTTTGGCACCATTGCCGGGGAACAGATTAAATGATTTTTATTGATTAAAACAAAGTAATAGATGCTTTAGGATTGTATGATATAAATTAGTTATTTTGATATATGAATTTTTATATTTTGTTTTATTTTATTCTTTGTAAAAGTATTAGAGTTTTTGTAATGATCTTAGACTAAAAGTACTTGTGATTTTGTGCAGGGAACTTAGAAAGAAGCAACAAGAGGAACTTAGATTGCAATTAGAAGAAGAACAAAGTGGTAAGTCGGAGGAAAGTTATAATATTCCAATTATGGCAGGAGAAGAAAGGAGAACACTTGGTGATTTTTCTATGCCCAATATTTTGGAAAGTTTTAGAGGAATAGTGGCGTCGGCTATCGCTAACAACAATTTTGAGATCAAACCGGTAGTCATACAAATGGTGCAAAGTAACCAATTTGGAGGTTTGCAAGGGGAGTACCCTTATGCTCGTATTCTTGCTTTTCTTAATGTGTGTGCTACATTTAAAATTAATAAAGTGAGTAATGATGCCATTAGACTGCTATTCCCGTTTTCTTTAAAAGAAAAAGTACAAATTTGGCTTGCTAGTATACCTAGTGAGACAATCACTACTTGGGATCAACTTAAAAAAGCTTTTCTTCATAAGTATTTTCCACCACATAAAACAGCAAAATTTATAAATTAAATATCTACTTTTAAACAATTGCCTAATGAAACTATTTATACATCTTGAGAAAAATTTAAGGAACTCCAAAGGCAATGTCCTCACCATGGCTTGCCAGATTGGATGATTCCTCAAATATTTTATAATGGGCTAATGGAGGAAAATAGAAATATTATAAATGCTGCTTCAGGTGAAAAATGGTTGGAGAAAACTACCAAGGAAGCTAAAACTTTTTTGGAGGAATTGGCCTTATAAGGCTATATGGGAGAAGAACCCACCATGGCTAAGGCTAAGGGATTTTTGGAATTAGATTCCATTAATCTCTTGACGGCTAAAGTTGAAGCCTTGACTAAGTTGGTAAGTAATTCTCACTCTAATATTGAAAATGTTAGTCATGTATGTGAAAAATGTGGTGGATCTCATATGTATGTTAATTGTAGTAAGAGATCTAGTGATGATGTAAGTTTTGTTCAAGGAAATTATAATCAAAGGATGGGTCAAAATTCTAATTATTATAATCCTCAATGGAGGAACCATCCTGATTTTTCTTGGTCTAACCCGAATGCCCAATTGAACCCTCCAAATAATAATCCTATAACCAAATTACCTAACCCTTCTGCTTTTTCAATTAAACCACCTTTTAACCTCCAACTACCTAAATCCCATCTTGAGAATTTAATGGAGCAATTTGTTAACCATTAAATGACCACTAACAAGCAAAATGAGGAGCAATTTAAGCAAATAAATACAAAAATTGACCAACTTGTTACCCACTATAAGATTTTTGAAACCCACTTGGCTCAGCAAGCCACTTCTAGTGTTAAACCATTAGGCAAACTTCCAAGTCAACCAGAATTTTTGCCTCATGGATCGGTTCAATCTATTATATTAAGAAATGGAAAAAAGATTGAGAGTAACATTAAAGGTAATGATGATCTTATTGTTGATGAAGAGCATGTTTTAGATGTTAGTAAAAATGATGATGTAATGGAGAAGTCTAATAAGTCTAAGGAAAAAATGACCTCATCTAGGGAAGATGACCATAAAGTTAATTTAAATGTTTTACCATTCCCTTAAAGACTTATTAGAAGGAATCTTGATAAGCAATTTGGAAAGTTTTTGAATTATTTGAAGGAACTTACTATAACTATACCCTTTGTGGATGCAATTAAGGATATGCCTTTATGGGCAAAATTTTTAAAAGAAATTATAAGTCATAAGGGTAAACTTGAAGAACATGATTATATTTCTTTGGTAGAAGAGTCTAAGGCCCTATATTTTAAGTATCCACCTAAGCTAAAGGATTCAGATTGTTTTACAGTTCCTTGCGTTATAGGTGGCACACATTTTGAAAAAGCTTTATGTGATATGGGTGCAAGTGTTAGTCTTATGCCTTATTATATTTATAAAAAGCTTGATTTAGGTGAATTAAAGCATACTAACATGTGTTTATCTATGGCAAATAAGTCTATTTCACACCCTATAGGCATACTTAAAAATGTCCCTACCAAAGTAGGTAAATTTGTAATTCTTGCTGATTTTATTGTGCTAGAAATAGATGAAGATCCTGAAATTCCTATTTTTTTTGGTAGGCCTTTCTTAATTACTACTGGGGCTATTTTTGATATGAAAAATGGAAAATATCTCTTGAAGTTAATGGTGAAACAATTGAATTTAATGTGTTTGGGATGGTTAAGTCTTCACCAATAGAAGTGGTTAATAAAATTGATGTTTATGATGTTCTTAATGAGTGCATTGATAATGTTGTTAATGATTGTGTTAGTCAAAATCCTATTGCACCTTATAGTTTAAATGAAAGTTGTAATGAGGTTTTACAAGTTGCCTCTTATCCTTTCCATCGAGGATTCTCAAAGTTTGAGTCTTTGAGAAAAGATGAGAATATGCCATTAAAGACATCCAAGGAGGAAGTTAAACTTGAACTCAAGCTGTTACCTTCAAGATTATGGTATGATTATTTGGATTCAAAACTTCAATTACCTTTCATTGTTAATTCTTTAATTGATAACCAAAATGTGAGTGTTTTACATGATATTTTGCTTGCTCATAGAAATGCCATGGGATATTTTATAAGTGATTTAAAAGAAATTGCACCTAAAGTTTGCATGCACAGGATCTTGTTAGAGGAGGATTCTAAACCTTTAATTGAAGGTCAAAGAAGGCTTAATCCGACTTTAAAGGAGGTAGTGAGGAAAGAAATAATTAAATTGCTTGATAATGGCATAATTTATTCTATAAGTGATAGTAAGTGGGTGAGTCCTATTCAAGTTGTCCCTAAAAAAGGTGGCTTAACTGTTATTCGTAATGATAATAATGATTTAATTCCCACTAGGACTATCACGGGTTGGCGTATGCGTGTGGACTATAGGAAGTTAAATAAGGCTACAAGAAATGACCATTTTCCTTTTCCTTTTATTGACCAAGTTATAAAAAGATTAGCTAATTTTTCTTATTTTTGTTACTTAGATGGTCTAAGTGGTTTTTATCAAATATCTATCCATCCACATGATCAATCTAAGAAAACTTTTACATGCCCATATGGAACTTTTGCATTTAGGCTGATGCCTTTTGGTATGTGTAATGCATCAGCCACCTTTTAAAGATGTATGTTATATATTTTTAGTAATCTCATTGATCAATGTGTAGAAGTTTTCATGGATGACTTTAGTGTGTATGGCACTACATACGAAAATTGTTTATCTAATCTTTCTAAGGTGTTTGATAGATGTATGGAGCATGGTTTGTTTTTAAATTGGGAGAAGTGTCATTTCATGGCTTAAGAGGGTATTGTCTTAGGACATTTAGTCTCTAACAGGGGGACTGAGGTTGATAGAGCTAAAATTAAAATTATTGCTAATTTGCCTCCTCCTAAAAATGTTAGAGATGTTAGAAGCTTTCTAGGTCATGATGGATTTTATAAAAGGTTCATAAAAGATTTTTCTAAGCTAGCTAAACCTTTATGCACATTACTAGGCAAGGGTGTTGATTTTCATTTTGATGAGGCATGTCTTAAATCCTTTGAAACTCTTAAACATGCTCTTATCACTTCACCGGTGTTGTAACCACCAAATTGGGAGCAACCATTTGAATTAATGTGTGATGCTAGTAACTATGCTATTGGGTCTGTTTTAGGACAAAGAATTGATGGGAAGCTTTCTGTTATTTATTATGCTAGTAAGTTACTAGATGATGCCTAAATTAATTACTCTACCACTGAAAAAGAACTCTTGGCCATTGTATATGCATTTGATAAATTTAGGTCTTATCTTGTAAGGCAAAAAGTCATTGTTTATTCTGATCATACTGCCCTCAGGTACCTCTTGACTAAAAAATATGCTAAGCCTAGGTTGTTAAGATGGATTTTAATATTACAAGAGTTTGATTGGGAAATAAGGGATAAGAAGGGGAAAGAGAACTTAGTTGCTGACCATTTATCTAGGTTAACCCAAAGTGTCTTGAAGGATAATGATGATAGGGTGCCTATTGATAAAGTTTTTCATGGGGAACATCTTTTTAGTGTAGTTTCAAAGGATGTTTCATGGTTTGCTGATAAAGCAAACTATTTAGTAAGTGGTGTGCTTCCTTATGGTCTTGATTATAAGCAAAGGAAGAAATTCCTTCATGATGTTAAGTTTTACTATTGGGAAGAGCCCTTATTATATAGGAGATGTGCTAATGGCTGATTAGGAGGTGTATTCCTCATGAGAAGGTTAGTGATATGGTGGCTCATTGTCATTCATATGTTGTAGGAGGTCACTTTATAGTTTCTAAGACAGCTTCCAAGGTATTGCAAGCTGGATTTTGGTGGCTTACATTGTTTAAGGATGTCAAAGACTTTGTGCTTAGTTGTGATAAGTGCCAAAGAATGGGAAATTATCTAAGAGAAATGAAATGCCTTTAAATGGCATTTTAGAAGTTAAATTATTTGATGTTTGGTGTGTGGATTTTATGGGACCATTTCCTAGTTCTTTAGGTAATAAATATATTTTGGTCATGGTTGATTATGTATCCAAATGGGTGGAAGCAATTCCAACCATTACTAATGATGCAAAGGTGGTTAAAAAGATGCTTAAGAAAGTTATATTTCCTAGATTTGAAACACCTAGGGCAATTATTAGTGATGGTGGATCTCATTTTTGTAACAAGGTTATAAAACAATTATTGAAGAAGTATAATGTAACCCATAAAGTTGCTACACCTTATCACCCTCAAACTAGTGGATAAGTTGAAATTAGTAATAGAGAGCTTAAGTGGATATTGGAGAAAACGGTCTCTAGATCAAGAAAGGATTGGGCACTTAAGCTATATGATGCTCTTTAGGCATATAGAACAGCTTTTAAAACTCCCATAGGCCTTACTCCTTATCAATTTGTTTATGGTAAATCTTGCCATTTACCTGTTGAAATTGAACATAAAGCCTATTGGGCAACTAGGGTATTGAATTTTGATATGCAACAAGTTGGTAGGAGAAGATTGCTTCAATTGCAAGAACTTGAGGAGCTTCGTATGAATGCTTATGAAAATGCTAAGTTATATAAAGAGAGAACTAAATCATGGCATGATAAGCATGTATTAAAGAAAGACTTTAAGGTTGGTGACTTAGTCTTGTTATACAATTCAAGATTGAAGCTATTTTCTGGTAAATTAAAGTCAAGATGGTCGGGTCCTTTCAAGATTGTTAAAATTTTTTCTTATGGGGCTGTTGATATTGCTAATGATAAAGGGGAGGTCTTTAATGTTAATGGACATAGATTGAAACCTTATTTCATTGGTGATGCCTTAGTTCTTGCCCAAACAGTTTCTTTTTTAAATTCATCTCCTGCTAGTTAATATTTTTGTTTTAGGATTAGCTCTCTTAGATTAGATTTTATTTGTTCAATGGTTTATTTTTTGTTATGTTTTAAGTATTTTATAGTTTTCAATTTTCTTGTCTTATTTTTCTTTTGTCCTCTTGAAATTTGGATCGAGGTTGGTATGTTTTGCAGAAAAGTTTGCAGCAAAAGGATCTATTCACGAGTAAGGCTCGACTCGTGAAAATGTTCACGAGTGCTCCAGAAGCAAAAGCTTCATGAGTCGTGAAGTTTTTACCGAGTCGTGCAGTATAAGATCGACTCATGAGGGGATTCACGAGTAACACAGAAAGGAAAGGATCATAAGTCGTGAAGGTTTGTTCGACTTATGAAGATGTGCCATGTTCCAAAGTAGGTAAATTTTCACGTGTGCCATATAGTAAATTCTTCACGAGTCGTGAGGATTCGTCCGACTCGTGATCCACTGTTTACCATTTTTACTGAGTCGTGAATTTAACTTGTTTTCTTCTTAATTTGTTTTTCTTTCTCTCTTTACTTCTTAATCATTTTAATTAATCATCCTTTTCGTTTTTAATTTTTATTAACTGCACTCAATTAGTTTAAACTGAGGGGGGGGGGGGAACAGTTACAATTGAAATTAGCGTTTGTGAAAAAATCGTGCCTTTTCACTTTTCTCCTTCACTCTCTCTTTAAATATTGCAGTTACTATTTGCTTTCTTACTCACAGTTCTTTTCCTTCTTCACTCGTGCACTTGTTTTTCTTTGGGTTTGTCTTTCATTTCTCTTCTCTTTCTTTCTCTTCTTCTCTGCTACTCATTTGCGTGTGTTGCTTCTTCATCTTTTTCTTCTTTTACTTCAACAGGGTTGCATTATTCCTGTGTCCTTTTCTTTTCCATCATGGTGAGAACAAAGAATGTGTCATCTTCAAGAGGTTAGCAAGGGACAGATGAAGCACAGCCTAAAAATCTCCCAACACAGTTTGGTGCTCCATTCTTCATTTCCTCTGTGCATGAAGGTAATCGCTTCCTTGCTCTCAAGGATTGGGCAATCTCCCAATGTAAGTATTTTCCAGACTCTCTCCTTGAACAAGTGGGTTTGCTTGATGCTGTAAATGACATGTTATCTCAATGTGGATTGTTGCATTTTGTTAATATGCATGAACACTTTTATACTGATTTAGTCTTAGAATTTTATACTAATTTGAAAGAGAATGCAGAAAATTCTAGGCTAGTGGACTTTCGTTTAATTGGCATTGATTATACACTTACTTATTTCATGATGCATCGCATTTTTGGCTTCAAACCATCTGGATTATGTAATCCTCCTAAGGTTTATAACCCTAATGCCTTTTGGAATTTTCTAACTGGTTTGACCACACCTTTTAGGGCTAGGGAGGCTAAGTCAATGTTTATCACAAATTTGAAATATTGGATTTTGCATAAGATCTTAGCTTCGGTTGTCTTTAACAAGCCTGAATTTTAATAGAGTGTCTCATCATGAGTTGTTTTTGATGTGGTGTGTGCATAATCACAAATTGGTTTGTTGGTCTTACTGGATTTTTAATCAATTATTGCAATGTGTTAGTCATCCGAAGTCTCTTCTCATACATGGACATGTAATAGCTGCTATTGCTAGGAGTCTTGACATTGATTTGCGTACTTATGATCCTGTCCTTCCATGTTTATATTTTTTCAAACATCTTTTTGTTAGGGGTGAATTTGTTAATAATTCTTTTCAATTCATTCCATCACTTTCATGATCTTGTTGGAAGGATCTTGCAGGAACTTTTACTCCACAAAAAGCTACTGTGGAGAGCACTTCAGATGAGCCAATGCAAGAGGAGTAGGGGCATAGTGACGATATCATGGTTGATATCCCTAGAGAAGAGGCTGCTGTTTCGCTTGTTGTTGGATCTTCTTCACCTACGACTCATTCCATGTTCACCCAATTGCTGCACAATCAGTTCGCCATTCAGCGTCAACTACAATCTTTGGAGCAAGTTACTTCACACTTGGTTCACCATCAACATCGACTTGAGCACAAGATGGATACCTTCATTGCCCAAACGGGCTATGTAGTGTCCTCTCCTCCGCCTTCACCATGACCTTTAGGGGAGTTTTCTTTCCTTTACTCTTTAGTTTGTTGCTTTTTCTTTTTCTTTTTCTTTTTGTTTTCTTTCTTCACATTGAGGACAATGTTTGTTCTAAGTGTAGGGGAGAGTATGTTGTGTGTTGCATATTTTGTTCACGTTATAGTTATATGTGTGTTTGTTTCTGTATCTTTTTCTTCATTTAGACTAGATTTCAGTAGGTTTTATTATAAGCATTGTTCACTTTGTATATAATATAGGTTGTTATGTTAAGTCATTTGCCTTTTATGCTCATTTTATTAGTTTTTCAATGCTTTTGGCATGTATTTTATGTTTTCAAGTTATCTTCTTTTACTTCTTTCAACATTTTAGGCTATTTAGTCTCTTTACTAACTATGCTTTAAGGTTAGAATTTGATCATTTAGTTTAAGACTTTTAGGATTTTTGTTGCCTCATGGAAACTATAGCCATAATACTTACCTTTAGCCTTTTAATAATGGTTGAGGACTAGCAAAAAGAAAACAAATGATAAAAAGAAGTAAACAAAGCAATATGTATTCTCAAAAGTTCAATAAAGTATGGGATGGAGCGTAAAATGCACCCATTACTACATTTTCTTGCTACTCTAATTACATGGGATAAAGTTTAAATGTATACCCATGTTAAAAAAAAAAGAAAAAAAAGAAAAACAAATGCAGTCTAAAAATGCCATGAGATTGGTTTAAGGGTATGAGTGTTTACAAATTGTCCTAAAAGGCAACTAATAATCCTAGAATCTTAGGTTTTATGATCAATATTCTCTCTTAAGCATGGTTAGTTTTAAGACTTTATATTCTTAATATTGGGTTTAGTAAACTTAGGTGACTTGGTAACTTAGAATACATGATTTAAGATTTGATTTACTGATATTTTGAGTATTTAAGGATTTTTACTTCATTTCAATCTTGTTTAAAGTGACTATTGAGCAATGCTTTATGGTATAACTTACTTAGTTTAACTTGGAATTAAATTTTCTCATTATTTTCTTGCTTGAGGACAAGCAAGGTTTAAGTGTGGAGGAATTTGATACCATGTAAAATGTCTACTATTTAGTGTGTATTTTCTTTTATTTAAGTAGTTAAGTATGTAATATTATGTGTATTTTATGTATTTATGTTTAGTTTATGTGTTTATTTGTGTTATAGGTCAAAGTTGGTGCAAATGTGAAGTGATTTGAGGAAATGGTGAAGGATTCAGATGAAGCTTACAAGTCATGAAGAGGCTCACGACTCGGACAAAATTGCACGAGATGTGAAGGTGCCCACGAGTGTAACAGAGGCAACACATTCACGAGTCGTGAAGGCATTCACGACTCGGCAGGCAAAGGAGGAGGCATTCATGAGTCAGAGAAGATTCACAAGTGAGGAAGACCTGATGGAGTTCACGACTCGTGAAGACATTCACGAGTCAAACAAGGCACCTATTTTCAAGCGATGCCACCTTTCTGCACACGATCTCTCAGCCAACCATCAAGACTTTTCAGGGTAACTTTTCATGTTGATAACCATTCTGAAGGGACATGTTTGTAGAGTTAATCTCTATAAATATGGGAGTGAAGCTCTGAAAAGGGAGATCGAAAAAAATTCATTAGTTTTACTTAGAATATTTTAGTTATTTTTGGACAACACTTTTTACTTAGTTTGTAGATGATGACAAAAGAGCAAAGCCAAAGAAATAAGAGATATATTAGAAGGTCTTATTAGAAAGTAAACCCTGGGGAGTGATGATGTTTCTTTTCTCTTATTCATTTTCATTTCAAATGTGTATTTGGCTAAGTTCTTTTGCACATTATAACTATGCAATATAATTTGTTTTAGACATGTTTATTATCTTTATTTATAAAGTATGATTTAAATTTATTCGGGTGCATTGATTTGCTTATTATGCTTGATCACCATAATTAGCATGTTAGTCAATTTATTCACAATGAGAATTGGAATTCTTTTATGAAAAAACAAATAAATTTACTTGAAGCATTGAATTCACTTAGAGATAAGGAATTCACTTTAAGGGGTTTAAGAATTGGCATAGAACTTCATAATTTTTATTTATCTCTATAATGTCATGAGAATGCTTATAGACTCTAAATAAAAACACCTTTAATGACAATGAGAATTTCCTTAAAGAAACTTGGCTAAATTCTCCAATCATATCATACATATAATTGTTTAAATGATTCTTAAATGAAATTGTTTCTCTTAGTTATAATGTATGTTCAAAACATCCTTTAAGTCATCTATCGTCCAAAATTGACTTAATATATTTAAAGTAGTTTAGTTATTGAATTAAATGCATGATTCTTATTTTATTTGTTACCTATCCATCTACTTCTTGTTATTTCAATACAAAATTGTTTCGTTCCCTTTGGAACAATATCCTACTCATATTATACGCAGTCTAGTGAGACTAAGGGTTCAAATAAATTTCCATCATTGACACATGGCATTACCATAGTTGTCCATATGTCATGCTCTTAATTGGTCCACATGTTAAATGTTATTTCACTTTGACAGATGCCTTACTTGTTCAGGACATGTGCCCTATGACATGCCCTAAGCGTAAGTGGCATGTGCACGCCACCCACTGCCCTATAGAAGTTTGCCGACGATCATATTTTGACCAATAGGGGTTTTAGGGTCTATGAATCTGATGGTGTGGTTAAAATTTTAAAATGTAGACTTCTAATTTAGTGTTACGAACTTTTTTCCAATTTTCGATGTACAAATACATTTTATATATATATATATATATATATATATATATATATATATATATATATATATATATATATATATATATATATATATATATATATATATCAACAACACAATTAAAAAATTAATAAGGTGTTCATGCAACCTATTTAGATTTGCCAATTTACATATAAATTACAAATCAAATAAAAACACATGCTAGAATGTAAAAACAAAAGCTGTGATACCAATGTTAGATATATATCACGATTTATCAAAATAAGAGGGAAACCATATTTACCTATTGTAACATAGAAAAATGTAGTGGAAGTAAAAGCGAAAAATTTCATTTTATGTTATTGGCAATGGCTTTATCCACGAGTAAAAAATTTGGGATAACAGCATGGATTCACCATTTAGAAACCCTCTAAATGACAAAAAGGGAAAGGGAAAATTTTTGTAGACTTTCGTATAAATAATACATCTCGTATATGTTTTATATTTTTCCTTAGCCTATATTTATCATCTTTTGCTCTAAAATAGAAAATCGATTCCTTAAAGGAAATAAATAGAAAAAGGAAGTTACCTTTTTCAAATTAGGAAAAAATTAAAATTAAGGAACAAATATGGATCCCTTTCCATATCTTTATAATTTCATTTTTTATATGGATCACTTCAATATTAAGATAAATTTCATATTAATATGGATCCCTTTCCATATCTAGAGTCATGGGTGTATCCAGACTCCATCACTTCACTAATTTTATGCCTTCATTAAAATTAGACAAAAAATCATCAAATTGTTGAAAATTTTTTATCCAACTCCAAGCCTGCATTAATGAGATTATTCTTTTCTTACAAACTTAATTAGGGATTGGTCGTTGTATGCTATTCATACAATTATTGAACAATGCTGATCTAATTTAATTGATAATCCTGCTTTAATAATTGAAGCAAAAGACATATTTGAAGATTATTGCATTAAAAAAAGCTCACAATTTGTATCCATATTCATAATACAAATTTTATCAATCATTGCAAACATAATATAAAAGAAATTAATAGTATAAACAACTCTAATATCTAATACCATAAAATTTTAAAATCATATTGTAGATATGAGATGGTGAGATGTTAGAGTATTTGTCAAATAATATTTAATTTGTCCTATTCAACAGAGCTCAATGGGTACGAATCAATCCTTTCAATCAAATAACATTATGGACCTTGCTTCTCTCTATAAAAGTGGGTCATGCTCATTACGAGTGAGTGAGAGTTGCCATCAAGTGTATCAAACTAGGATATGAATCCAAAAAAAAATTATAGATTTGGGAATCCAATCTTATTTTTATCTTTAATTAATCACTTATCTCAATTGTTTCTAGATTTATTATTTTCCTCAAAACAAAAATGCATTAAAACTATAAGGTATGCACATTACATCAAACATATCGAGTGGTCCTAATTATTATTACTTTTGTAATCCTAACATTACCTTGTGGGTTTTATTAATGCAAGCTTTGTTCATTTAATTTTTCTTTGGACATTGATCCATTATTAAGTTGAATTGGACCTCCAGGCCTTCTAGCTAAGATTTAGGACATTGGTCATTTATCCCATCTCATTTTATTATGTTTTCCTTTAAGGTCGGTTATTTCACAATGACAATGCACCCAACCCTAGTTCACCATTTTCTCTAAGGACTTTACGAGAAAGCATCCTCAAGGGAATGTATAGATATGTGAGATTTTATATTTCCTTTTTATCAAAATAGCTAGTAAGGTAATTACTTACATTAAAGGAATGAGTCTACTATTTCTATAAGAGAGCATGATGAGTAAGGGTCAACCTCTTATAAATTTTCACGTGTGGAAACATCTCCTTCTATGAAGCAAGTTTAATAGAGTTATCACCCGGTGGGTTAGGCAAGAAATTAAAAACTATGAGATTTGGGATTTGAGATTCTCAATCTTATTTTTTTCCTTTTAATTAATATTTTATCATTATCGATAGTTTCAATATATATCACTCCTTGTAAAGCAAAATGCATTAAAGTGGTAAAAACCAACATCCATCATATTTTATATGAGTGATTCTATCTATTTTATATGTGATCCTAAGTTACTCATCATCATAGGATTTCTTAGGATAAAAAAAACACTTAAGCCCTAGTTTTATACTCTGCTCCTAATTTGATAGGTATTGTGCATGTTTACAAAGAAGCCACTCAAAGTCTGAAAAGACAAGTATGCATACTTGGATTGTTATCATATATTTGTGAAGGTTTTGAGTATAAGATTTGGTGATATTGCTAAGTCCAATCAAGTTTTGTTTCTAGGTTCGAGTACACTTCCCTCTTACTAAGTGTTTCATTTTATCTTCGAGTACGATTCTCCTTGTTTGGATATGAAAGAAGTGTTAGCAAAAAAATAAACTTACCTTAGTGAAAAAAATTACTTTATGGTGTGGCATCTTTGCAAAACCTATCAACTTGCCCTCGGTTGACGAGTGTACATCAATGCACAAGTTTAGAGAAAAATTTATCAATTTACCCTTTGTATTGAAGTATACTCGAAAATTGGTGTACTCTATTCTCCAGTGTTACCCCCTACCAAAAGGTTTCCCTTGTTTAAAGGTTGAGCTTACGATAATAGATAGATTTTGAAAAATAAATTTCAGCTTGCCATTTGTATTTAAACATGCGAGACAAAAGGTAGGTCATGTTGTTTTTGTGCATAAAAAATCTAATTTGATGAAGCATCGATTGGATTAGATATAATATTTTTTGCTAATCAGACCAAGAGTTTAGTCTGATTAGATGAAACAACTTTGTTTAACCAGATGAGATAGCTTTATCTGACAAAAGATTAAGAAACATGAACAAACTAACAATTTTATTTCTCGTACTCGTTTCAAAAGACATGATCCGGCACGTGTAACACCTTATACCTTAATTACATTGTTAATAAATTTAAGTATTCATTTATTAAACTTATCTAAATGATATGTTCTTGCAAATAGAAAAATTAAATAATTTTTTTAAGGATGCTTAAATTACTATTGAAAAACAAGTGCCACAGTCTTTTAGATTCCTCAATGCATATCGAAATTTCGATAGCATCTTCGCTATAAATATAACGTTCCAAAATTTTCAACCTATTAAAAATATTTCAAACACTTCTATAAATCTCATCATATCATTCATAACCTCATGGCCACTCTTAGGCTTCGCATAAATAAATATCACAATAACCATATAACACATATCTTCATAAATAAATATATATCCTTATAATCATTTAATTGGATTCCAAGTATCCAATAAAATCATATACTACCAAAAAAATATGATATGGGTTTTGTACAATGGCATCAAAATTACTAGTACATCACAAACAAATAACAAGTGTGTGTGAGATACAAAAGAATGTGTCCTATGTATGTATATCATGCCTACACAGATATAATACAAGCCTGTGTCATCAAAATAATCTCATCTGGTGATTTTTAATTACAAAAATGGCAACTCACTAAGTGTTGCCTCTCATGTTCTCCCTAATATCCTATCTATCTTCACCTGAGTAATTTAGATAAACTACCATCAAAAAACTAAGTGGGTATATAAGGAGAATGGAAATCTTATAATTTTCACCCTTGGGTGATTTAAAATGTTTTCTTTACATATTAACAATAAAATATGAATAATTAAAACAATTGAAATTTATAATTTAGGTAATTATAATATATAAAATATTCAAATATTTACACAAAAATGTAAACTTTATAAAACCAAATAATGTATTATCATATGCCTTTCAAATGTATCATATTCATGTAATATCTTTGACATATTTAATTAAGATTAGGTCCGATGCAAGAAATGTAATAATGAAATGAACTGTCAGAGATAAAATTCCAGAAATCATATGGTTGCATAACAGCCATAAATAACATGTCGATAGTAAACTATCGTAGGGCTCTTATAATTGTAATTGTCATGAGTTATACTCTTGCGAACTATAAAGAGATGAAACTCTAATGTTTTTAATTGATATTTCATACCCACATATCATGCAAAACCAAAATAAATATTTTCACGTATACTTTAAACATATATATAGGCATATACATATACATGTACATGTACATACATATTCATATACATGTAAAATTCAATTGTACTCTTAAATCCATTCACGAATATTCTTTAATTATTGTCAGTTTTAAAACTTTTTACTTTGGCAATTATAAAACTTGAGACATGTAATCTATTTTCTCCAGTTCAATTATAAGCATTTAACAAAATTTAAGGGTACATGTTGAAATATTTATAAATAATTTAAGCATGCTCATTAATAAATATATTTGTCAAACCATAAAATTAGAGCTTCTATATTGACCTCGGTTGCTAAATACTTAAAATTATCACTTTAGGCTTTCCAATCTATTTGGGTGTTTCTCTTTGATTCTTAATTTTCTTTTTAGGTGATTTTCTTCCTACACATATATACAAATATATATTATGAGTTTTTCTCTAATAGAAATTGACACTTTATTTTTAATCATTTATTAAATTAAACTATTATTTATCCAATTAAAACTAGATAAAGGCATGTAATACAAGTTTTAAATTACTGCCTATTAACTCCCTTTTCCTTCCTTATTTTAAATCCCAAGGCCTATAGGACTTTTTTTTTCCTTTTCTTTCTTTATCTTTATTCTTGATTTTCTTTCTTCCTTTTAGTTTTCTCAACTAAACACACACAAATCCTTCACCATTTTTCTTACCAACAATGGCAAACATGAAAATATGCTCAAAATGAAGGCATTGGCAAGCCGATGTGAGGGGAAAAATTACAGCAGTGTTGGCACCAAATTAGACAAACATAGGATTCATACATAATTTCATTCAATTGGGGAAGCCAAATGGCTTTGATGGGATTCCATTCGGATTGCCGATATCGAAGCTATAGTTGGCAAACCATATGTGCCATGATTGACAAATACCCCATTTGCCATAAAAATTAGATACCAATATTTTATTGTTCTTCATTTTATAGGTTTGGTTTTGTTTGATCAAACAAAATTTATGGTCAGTTTTGTCTAATTAGACAAATCTCATATTGAACTTTGTCTGATGAGATAAAGCTCATCCACCATGATTATGTTATTCATTTTTACATCAATATTGATGACATATGGGTCCTAAATACTGTGTGTTGATTGTTAATAGACCTATGAGGATTCAATTGTACTTATAGAGTATATCTGTAAACTAGAATTTTTTAGTTTCCATGAAATTTATCTAATTGGACCAAAGCACAATGAACTTCAACTGATCAAACAAAGCATATAAGTTTGGTTAACTAAAATAGGTTTGGATTGATAAGACCAACTAGTTTCATCTAATCAGACATAAGTACAAGGTTAGAATAAACCAAGCATTTATGTCTAATTTGAATTTAACTTTCATACATGTTATGATGAATGTATTATTCGTATGAAATCTCTTATTTACACTATTTTTGTATAGCATGAGTGTACTAAAACTGATCAAACTATGGGCAAGGCCTACAAATGGTACCATAACCTAGCCCTAGTTACTAGAGCTTATATGGCATAAATAGGATTTAACCCCCTTAGCGAATGTATAGAGCCCAAAATTGCCCATCAAAACTTGAATGCATTGCAAGCTTTGCTGGATAGGTGGCAAGACACTACCCATACATTTCACTTCTCATAAAGGGAGATGAAAGTGACCCTATTCAACTTCTCTTTCTTGACTCGAATTTTATATGCTAGGGAAAAGGCTGTCTTCAATTAGGCTTTAGAGACTTGAGTGTTAATCATAGAGCAATTTATTTTACCCATTTATTAGGGTTTATGTTGGCTTTCTAGAGCAGTGTCTAGATGAAGCTGAGTTAGATTGTGGCCCACTGGTCTTGACATCCTTCTACCACCCTTATAGAGCATGAAAGGTATGTAGAAGCTTTCATATTACATCTATTGGGTACCACCTTTTTCTCTAATATTCATTGTTATAGACATCCTCTTAGCCTTGGAAAAGCTAAATCAGGTTAGGACTATGGATTGAGGGAGCCCTGACTTAGACGCCCTATATCATGACATAGATGGTACTTTCCATGGAAAATAATATATGTAGGGGTATGCAAATATCACCTTGGTAAGTAATTATTATTTTATATTTCCCTTTCACCTCTTATTTTATCAATCAGTATGTTAGTTGACTTTGTTGATTTGATTTTTATAGACTTGGGCTTATGCATTATGCATCATCTCTCATAATTACCAAGTTTCTGAGCAACACATTATACTCAAACTTCTACAATGGGGAATCTTTTTTAAGAGGAAGGAAATTATAGATTTTTGGGCCAAGCTAAATATAGTTTCTTGGGAAAAAGGTATGTACCTATTATGTAATTCATATTTTTTAGCACTTAAGGTTTTTTATATTCATATTCTGACATACCTTGGAATATGCAAATTGAGATAGCCTACTAGGGTTTCATTGAGATCCCCAACTTCATGCTTGGCTCTCATTATAAGAGTATATTCTTGTATTATGGCCAATTCTTAATGGCTACTTGTGGAATTTGGATAAATGAGTTATCGGTATGTAGCAATCTCTAAAGGCTGCCAAAATTTTTATATGCCTTTAACATACATATAGGAAATTATTATAGCAAAGGAATTGGAGATTTTAAAAGGTTTTATATGCCTGGAGGCTAAGAATCTAGTGTTAGAGGATGGATCTTAGGGTAACTGGCTAATATTACCCTATTTGGTGTTGTACCCACGCTAGTTATAAAAAGTCTATCCTAAGTAGGTGCTCATAGTAAACATCAAGCTAGCCCATTATAGGTATATGCTTTATTGCTTTAATTTTACTTTTTTTTTTGTTATGTTTGCCTTTTTCTATAGTCACTAAATCTTTACTTTTGTAGCCATTAGGTCTGTGTAGAAAAAAATCCATTTTCCCACTAGTAAGCAATCTCTCAAAACCTAGGTCGGTAGGTCATCAAGCAATATGATTGTGAGGTCTCAAGATGTATCCTGAAAGGATTAGAGTGAGTGATTATATAAATTATAGTGCAAAAAAATTAATTGTGTAGTGGGGATGTAATAAAAATTTTTGCAATTATTGAGGGCATTTAATAAATTGTGCAAATTATGATGTACATGTATATGATTAAGGATTAAATTAAAGAATGAAATGAGAATTTAAGTGAATTGGTAATTAAGAAGTTAGAGAGGGATTAAAAGACAATTATCCAAAGACTTAAAAGTTACACCAATGAGTGTGGACACCTTTCTCTCTCTAAAATTTTGCTTCATTAATTAAAGCAAAAAAATTTGCTTCTTTAAGTGGAGGGAGCCAGTCATTTTGGCTAGAAACTTTAATTTTTCTCTTATTTTTTTCCTCATTAATTTACCTTCTAAAACCTACTTTTAAGTTGAAAGAGAATAAGGAGAGGGATAGAACTTGTAACACATAAGTGATCTAGTTAAAGAACAAGTTAAAGATAAAGAAAACACGGTGCAAAGCAAAAAGAGGGAAGAACAAGCTTTTAAAAGGTATATGAGTGATTACATATTTTTTATAAATGTTGTGGATGATTGCTAAAAACATTGTAGTGTTTGCATAAAAGTTGTGAAGATGTGAATTTATTGCTAAAGTGAGCATAAAAGAAGAAAGTGTAAAGGAAAGGTTAATAGGGTAGAAAAGTGGTGCAGGATCTATAAGACCTGAATGGTTCCAAAGGAAATATAAACTAGAGACCCAAATCTCAATTTTGTATGAAAAGGTAAAAATTTGATGTTGCCTCTAAGACTAGTGAAAATGGGTTTAAAATAGAGTGATGGTAGTGAATTTATCAAATAGAGTAGTCTGAACAATTTTAGTGATATCTTTTGTTATAGATCTCCAGATTATTTTTTTAGTTCCTATAGAAACTAGAGACATAGAGTGACATTTGAATAGAAGGAAACTTTACCTAAAAATCTTGTCTAGTGTGTCAAAACACCAACCTAAAGTAGACCAAAAAAGTTGTTCTTAAGGGCATTTGCAATCTACCCCATTGGATTTGTTTCCAATCTAGTCGAGTAACTAACATTTTGGAATGACTAAATACAACTGACTCGACTGGATTGATTTCTAATCTAGTCTTATAAGATGCACTATATACATACATAATGCAACCTACATGACTCGATTGAAATTCAATCCAATCGAATCATCTGAGTTTCAAACCTACTCGATTAGATTGACTTCAATCCAGTCGTGTACATCCTCTGTCCAGACTATTAGTGAGTTTTATGCATCCAAAGGTTCTCGAACTTGAACTAAACATCTTTGGATGTTTACCACGCTTTACAAACACATATATAGGGTCAATATATGACATACTGAATATGAAACATATGGTTAAACATTAAAGTATGAATTGTAATAATGGCATGCAAGGTGAATTTTGAGTGCATACATGGTTTTTATTATCTTTTTGTTAATTGCAACCTTAATGCATACACTATTGAGTTGTATCTTGATTGTTTAGCGTAATTGAATATAAGTATTATATTGGTAGTGATATATTGTTAGTATTGTATGTTTTCAAGTGATTAATAATTAAGTGTTAATGGGTGTATTGTATGTAAAATTAATGAGTGATTAAAGTCTGAATGAGATCTTAAATTTCACATAGTCTTAGATAGATAGCATGCCAATAAAGGACAGTGATTGTAGCTATTAGTGTTGGCACCAAAAGGTGTCTAGTGTTTTGATATCAATTGGTATTTAGTAATTCGAGACTATGATGTCTCTAGTGTTTTTTATACTACTTGTCAATATTTAGTATTTGTTCCAGTTATGTACCAGTAATGGGAATTCGGGCAATAAAAGTATTCTAATTGAATAATATTGATAAAAGTTTTGTTACTAATAATGTGAATGATTTGGTAGTTCATTGAAATATTAGTGTGTGTTATTACAATTGGTAATGGAATTAGTATGTTATTGTTGTTATTAATGGAACTATTATGTTAGATAATGCATACGAAAAAAATAAAAGTGAAATGAACATTATAGTGTGTTTAATTATTTAATGTTAATATGTGATATTTAAACTTACATATTTTATCATTTATATTAGTAACTTCGTAAAGAAGTGAATTGCGTTGTTTATCTCCCTATTGAGTCATTGCTCAACACATGTGTTTTTCCTATGTAGGTTCATAGGTATAAAATTGTTAAGTTACTCCTATCAACATATGTAGGTCACTAGGGAGTGAAGTTTAAAGTATTGTTTTTGGTACATAATTTTTGTAATGTATAGTGTAAAGAACATATAATAATGAACAAGTAATGTAAATGTGTTATAAATATTTTTGAGATAGTATATGTATTTATATATTACACTATGGAAAATTATATATAGAATTGAGCAAAGTAATTTTAATAATGTAATAGGCATAAGTACGAAAAATGTGAAGTACTTGTGAATAAGATGTAATTTTATTTAATCTAATTTAAAAGAGATAATTTAACAAGATAAAATTGATTAGGATTCATAGTGCTCTCTTATTCTATTGGGGGGTATGAGGGTGTTACAATGATAGGGGCACTTGTCAATCAATTAGGCAGTACCGTGCTAGGGTACACAATGCAGAGAACTTACCCTATTCATATCAGCTACAGTTGGACCAAGGTGTACCCATAATGTTTGATCTTCCAACTTCTACTACGTTAAGATTTTCATCTTTTACTCATTTTCTACAAGTCATGGTTAGTGAGAGTTAGACATAGTACGATGAGTGGAAATGTAAGTGAGGTGATCCGATGTGGACCACCTATATCGCACCAAAGTAGTCTTGTAATGAGCTATTTTGATTGTACCAGAATACTAACAATAAGATGCATTTATGCAATTATTCTAAGTGATTATATACATGTATGCATGTTAATGATGAATGCATACATTATTATAAAGTTTGAGGTGGCCTATTAAAGGGGACAAGTCAGCAGCCTTCATGGGGTAATACGGCAGTTGAAGTTGGCCTAGGGGATCCTGTTAGGTCAGGAAGATCAATTTAGCAATGAGGTGGATGATGAAGCCACTAAGAGTGGGAAAGACCGATGTGTAGTCTTATATCTTTCTCATTATTTCAGTACATTCTTAGAATAGTTTTTCTTAATGTAGGTTGGTGTGTATGTTTTTCCCTTATGATGGGTTGACTTGGAATTATTTGCTTTGATTTTTCTATTATTGCCTCATGTTGGGAGGTTGAATTGAATTGTGGGCCCTTGGTGGTATGGTAAGATCTTTTGTTTTGTTGTTTTCAATTAAATTCTTATTTTTGTTAGAAGAGATTATTCCCTTTATTGTTTGAATTGCATGTTGTAATGCCTATTGAAGACCAATATCCTTTTACCTATAATAATGTGAATGAACAAATCTGTATTCTGCTGCATATATTATTGACTAAAAATTAACCTAGGCGATCGGCCTTTAATTCTGCCTTTTGCTGTGTTTCCCTTTTGTCTTATCAGACAAAGTTGTTTCATCATATCAAATGATGTAAGCTTTGGTTGATCAAACAAAAAGACAATCTTCGATCGGTTATTGGGGGATCACATTAGGCTATCAATAAGATAGAAGTTCCCTCAATAATGGATTCTCTCTCCTCGAAAATCAAGCTTTAGCTATGATAAAACCCTTTAAGAAGCCATTTTCTCCTTCTATGAGCTTTTAACCATGTTCATGCATCCCGACCTCCTTCTTAATAGTCTTATTTCCCAAGTTGACATGTGGAAGGACCCAACAGTGAGCAAGTCTATTGTTTTGTAATCTTTATGTCGTGTTCACATGAATTTTCCCTTTATTTATAGTCGTCCCTGATATTGAGACTCGACCTTTCATGTATTTCAAGTTACTCATCAAGAGCTATGTCTATTGCACGAGAAACTTGCAGTGTTTTTAGGCTTTCCCATCAATGTTGGTGATTTTCCTGAACTGCTTCGGGTTCCTCATAACCATCCCATAGATGTCATTCAAGCCCTCCAAGCTGCACCGAGTATTGTACCATTTATGGTGCCTTGCTTAAAACCAATCCAATTAAGCCTCGTTACTGTGAGAATAACGCCACACTTACTTGGTATTGAGTAATGAATATATACAATAGTAGTACAAGTATTAGAAACAAAGTAGAACTCAACAGCAACATGTACAAAATAGAGTGGAGCATTTACAGGTAATAGAAACTGATTAGGACTCATACACGCATACACCAACTAGGGATAGCTAGAGTTATAATTTGATAAGAATTCTATCCCTTTCACTCCCCACAAGCTAAAGAAGGAGGGACCGAACTCTCAGCTTGTCTCGTAGAAGCTGAAACCACCCCTTAGTTAAAGGCTTGGTAAGAACATCAGCAGTCCGATCAATAGTAGAGATATACCGAGCAACAAGTGACTTAGATTTCACCTTATCACGAACAAAATAAAAATCAATCTCCAAGTGTTTGCTATGTCGATGAAAGACTAGATTGGCAGTAAGATATACCGCACTAAGATTATGACACCATAGAATAGGGGGTTTAGACAAGGGAAACCCAATTTCACACAAGAGCATAAGAAGCCAGCTTAGTTCAGAGGTTGCAAAAGCAATCGATCGGTACTCAACCTCGGTGGAAGAATGAGAAATCGTCTACTGCTTTCGAGATAACCAGGAAATGAGACAAGAACCAAGAAATATGACAAAACTAGCGGTGGATTTTCGGTCATCCACACAACCACCCAAATCTGCATCAGAAAAGCAGTGCAACTAAGAAATGTTGGTCTTAGAAATGAACAAGCCATGATCAAGAGTTCCATTTAGATATCATAAAATCCGTTTAATATCACTCCAATGATTAACAGTTGGAGCATGCATAAACTGGGACACTTTGTTAACAGCAAAGGCAATATCGGGTCTTGTGAACATGAAATACTGAAGATTGCCTACAATGCTACGGTAAGAATTGGGATCAACAAAAGGAACACCATCTGTAAGTGCCAATTTGTCCGTTCGATTTATAGGAGAAGAAATGGGTTTGCTAGCCAACATCTTAGACTTAGCTAGGATAGCTTTAGTATACTTGGACTAATTGAGAAGCACGTTATTATCTGACCAAATAGCCTCAATGACCAAAAAATATGAGAGCTTGCCTAAATTTCGAATGGCAAATTTTTGTTCAAGAAATGCTAGTAACTTATCCATAAGCGTGGAGTCATTTCCAGTGAGAAGGAGATCATCAACATAAATGAGACAATATAATCTAACATCACCAAATACCAAGTAATACAAAGAGCAATCTGTTTTAGATCCCACAAAACCAAAAGACTGAAGGGCAGTAGTAAGCTTCTCATGCCACATTCGTGGAGCCTGCTTCAAACCGTATAAGGATTTTTTTAACTTGCAGATAAAGTGAGGGTAAGAAGGATCCTCAAACCCTTTGGGCTATTCCATATAAAACACCTCATTAAGATCACCATGCAAAAAGGCATTGGATACATCCAACTGTAAAACATTCCAGCCAAAAGAAACGGCCAAAGTGAGAATCAACCGAATTGTGGTGGGCTTCACAATGGGACTGAAGGTATCAGTGAAATCCAATCTTGGGCATTGATGAAAGCCTTTGGCCACGAGTCTGGCTTTGTGGTGTTCAACTGACCCATCCGACAGTGTCTTAGTCTTGAATACCCACTTACAACCCACAATGTTAGCACCAAGAGGAGGTGGGACCAAATCCCAAGTGTTATTAGAAACCAAGGCATGATGCTCAACCATCATAGCTTGCCACCAACAAGCATGCTTAGAGGCTTGTAAATATGTAGTGGGATCATCCTTTAATGTGTGAGTAACAAGTGCTTTTGGTTTTAAGGAACTAGTTTGAGATCTAGTGGTCATCCGCGACTGAAGGAACACCAGCTTTGGGTTCAATAGGTTGAACATGTGCGGGTTTCAACGCACTAGTAGAGGATGCAAGGGGGCCATAATGCTGTAAATCAACTGTTAAAGGTACAGCTGGGTAGTCAAGGGAACAAGGTCGAGTAGCAGGCTAGGAAAAGGGCGGTGGATGCTGAGATAAAATGGGTTGGATAGGAGCAACAATAGTTTGGTTGGGAAAAATGGGTGGTGAAAGGCTGTTTGGTGGTATGGGTTGAAGAGAGGTAGGCGATATAGGTGGGGCAAAACATGGCGTGGAACTGATGGGTGGTGCAAGGGTATTGATTGGGTGACACGTAGGTGGAGAAGGAGTAGAAGGAGAAGGAGAAGGTTGGGCAAGTAACTGAAAGGTGATAGATGGCGTGGGCAATATAGGTGAAGTGGAGTCATGGAGACCGAGTGCTTGATGATGGAGAGCCTCAAAAGGAAAATTGTAACACCCTTAACGGAACAGTTCTTTCCGATATGAACTTAAACCATTTGCCTGATTTCTTTTTACCGATATCCAACTTAAACAAACACAAGTCATTGAAAAATCGGGTAGCATAATGGCTACCCATTTAAAGACCTCCTGAAAAAAAAACAACCAATAACACAGCCTCCAAGAGGCACAAACAACAAATACCAATCATTTAATCGTTCGCAATCACTGTTATATCATTAATTACAATTACAAAATAACAGTTACACAATCAATTCTCACTACTATAATTGAGTATATACATGCCAAAATACCTAGAAGTACAGTCAATCCTTTACTTCAAACTTCACTCCACTGTGTACCATGTTTCAGCTTCTCTTCAGAACCTACACGCAGTAAAAACTACGTGCTGAGCACTATATATGCTCAGTGGTGACTACCAATCCTAGAATTTTCAAAAAAGCATAAATATCAAATTTATGCCAAATCATGTTATCTTATCAAAGGTTACTTTTAATCATTTTCATAGTCTTTTCAGATTATTACAAACATTTTGCTAAACTTTTCACTTTGATTTTTCAAGCAAAATTCTCTATTTAATTAATTCAGTACAATCTTATTCTAATGAAACGATTTACATAATGAATTGCCACGGTAACGACAGATTTTCAATGTCGTGCTTTATATCTTCATTAATTACAATATTATTCTTTTAATAGCAAAAATTTCAATTTCTCTATTTATTTCTTTATTTTTTTCAACTCGGACTTTTTGAGCTACTTGTCAGATTCCAAGTATCAAAGTTTTTAACATTTAATGCAGAGTAATTTACTTAATTAGAAACACTTTGCAAATAAATCTTTAATTCCTTCATTTTTTTAAACAAAGGTTCTTTTACCTACTTAAAACAAACTTGTCACTTTTCATTTTAATTATAGAATTATCGTCTATTTACTTATTTTTACCTTTAGTTAACTTTTGGCTTACAAAAGTTCATATCAAATTTTGTTTGAATCTCTCATATAACATATTAATATTTTAATCCATAATTTCTAATTATGATCGAACCACTTTTCTATTACAAAAGCATATGTTTGGGCTATTTAATCATTAAATTACTATTTTACCTTGTAAAATAATCTCTTTTCACCTTTGCTTATTAATTTCAATTTTTGGAAAAACATACATTGTTACCCTAGAACTTTTTAATTCATTCAAGTAAGATTTTTTACTCAAAACTTTTACATTCAATTTACTTTTTCAAATTCTGATTTATTCTTTCCAATATGTCCCTAATGCAATAAAAGAGGACACTCAGATAGGATACATGAGACGTGGACCCCACAGGGCCACAACAGAGAGAGAAATGACCACCAAGGAATCATTTCACACAGAGCAGAGAACAGAGACAGAGAGTACCATGGTGATCAGAGATCCAGTCTATAGCATAGCAAGTCGCCATGACTTGCACCGCGGTATAAGGTGTCCCTATGGCTAGCCATTTATATCCTGTATAAGAATGTTACTACCTGATTATTGCTAAGGGCAAAAACAATCAATTATTTCGGAATACTTTTCAAACTTCCATAGCACTTTATTTTCTTTTTTTTTCTTAAACAATATATTTTTGTCAATCGCACTCATTTTAGTGCTTTTGACTATTCAGTCCTTTTTTAATCTTTTAACATAACTTTTAAAATACTTTTCAAGTATAGATAGTTGCAAATTCTTTTCTTTGGATATGTACAATTTATCGATCATTCTAATCAAAACTTTGGCTATTTAAATCATTGACTTCCAATCACTTTATCTTTATTTCTTTTTAATCACTTTTTATGAATTATTTTACAATAATTCACCATAAGCATTTTTCAATGAAACTTTGCAGAGATTTTTAACTTTCTTAACTCTTTTTTTTAGATCAGTACATTTTGTCATTCAATTCTTTTTCAATACTTTTATACAGTTAGTGAATTATATCTTCATAATTCACTACGATTATCATGCATTAACTTTTCAGAATCTTTTCGATTCGTTAATTAATCAAATATTCTTTCAGCACATTTTTACATACTTTTTGAATTATATCATTATAGTTCACATTTCTTTGGCACTTATTGAATTATTTCTCAATAATTCAATATTTTATCCTTTTACATTTATTTTATTCTTTTTGACTTTTAATCAATTTCTTACTTTTTTTCGGTCTAAATTTGCGATTATTCATAATTTGGAATACTTTTAAAACAGTATGTAAGTTATTTATAATAATTCACCATTTTATTCGATTTATGAATTATTTGGTAATAATTCAATACGATTATTTACTCACTGTACTTTTATTTTCCGAAAATTCACCCTTAACCCTTTTCATTTTCTTTATACAACATGTAAATTAATTTTATATTAATTTACTCACTTTTACTTGTTTAATTGAATTATTTTTCAATAATTCAATATTTTCACTTAAGAATGTTCAATATTAATTTTTTTAAAAAATATACTCATAAATCACATAAATTCTATAAAAATGTATTTAAACATTAATTTACAATTATTATCATTTTTATTCATTTTATGAATTATTTCGCCATAATTCATCATATATATTATATATATACCCTTATTCTTAACATAAAAATTATTGAATAAATTTCATAAATTTTCTAAAAATTCATGGACATTATATTTCATGTATTACCTTATTCTATTTCTTAATTTCATCAAAATGCTTAATGTACACTTTTTTTTCTTTAAGAATACAATTTGGCCATTAAGGAATTTTTCCTTAAAATTTATTTCAAGTTAATTAAGCTTACATTTAAGCTTAATTAGGTTCAATTATATTATTTAAGGGTAATTTCATTATACATACATTTTTTCAATTTTTTTATTACATATTCAATAAATATTCCAAAAATATTCACATAATCTCTATAAATTTCACAAAAATTTGTACATGCATTATTTCACATATACTATCAAATTAAGGAATAACTTCATTTATTTACTTAACATACAATTTTTTTTCTTCCTCAAGAATTTCGGCCACTACCATAATATTTTCTATAATTTTTTTATTCAAATTAAGCATTCTAACACACTTAATTAAGATCTAATTACACTATTATACAATTAATTTCAATTTTAATCAATTATACAAATTTTTCCTTAATAAACTCTAAATAAAATCATTAAATTAAATGGAAAATACTAAGATTTAGTAGTCACTAACCTCAATCTTGCCATTAACCTTGCACAAACTTCATTTTCTTAGCCTTGAACCCATGAAAATTATTTTTTTCTCAAATTTCACTTCCATGGCTGAATTTTCCACCTCATTTTTCACCAAAATAAACATCATTTTAGCTTAAAATAACCATAAAAACATACTATAGGCACCTAAATCTATCTATAGGTGCCTTGAAATCAAATTAAAAACCAATATTTCACTTACCTAAAATTGACCTCCATACATTTAATCCTTGTTTTTCTTAGTTTTTCTCCCTTTAATCTTTAGTTTGAGCTTAGATCCAACAACTAGAGAGGCTAAGAAATATTTTTGGTCTTTGGATCAAAGGGAAAAGATGAAGAAAAGTCAAATAATTTTGAAGGAAAATAGACTAAATGACATTCGGCCACCAAGAAGGAGAAAACCAGCTGCTGGAATGTGGGATTCTCTGGAACAATTTAGAGTCTTCCTCTTTTATATAGTCTCTCAATTGTGGGCTTAGGCTTTGGGCTTGGTTTAATTAACCAAAGCCCATTAACTATCCAATAACGAATTTTAATTCATTTCTTTCACTTTTCAATTTTAAATCACTTCAAAAATAATTTCATAATTTTTATCACCCCGAAAATAGGTTGCACGCAAATTTTTGGCTCAATTGGAGTTCGTTACTGGTTCGATTCAACCGAACTGATCCGATTCGACAACTGTCGATATCGTCGAAAAATTTATTTTTTTATACCAAAATAATCTACATAAAATTTCATGAAGATCTACAAAATCTGACAATTTTTGGAGTTCATTTACTATTTTTAAAAATTTATGCAAAATCAAGTCACCTTCCCTACCAAAGAAATTGACTTGCTACCTTTTTCATATTTTTGACTTTCGGATGTCTATTTGATCTTGATTTCACTTCAAATTTCAACCCCGGACTCACCATGACCAATACCTACCGATAATCAAATAAAATATTTTTTATTTTTGGGTCCGATTTACGGCCCGGATGCACTATTCACCATCGAAATTTACTGTTTACGGCCAAGCCGGTGTTGAGGCCATTACAATTCTCCCCTAGTAAAAGAAATTTCATCCTCGAAATTTACTTATAACAAAAAGTAGATAATACAATATTATTGTCTTATCAAAGATTGTTCCACATTTGATTGTTTCAAAGCATGCTTACTTATAGAACCTGTTAATTCTTGGCTAACTAATCTTTAAGTCAAAAATCTTTACCAATCTCACTTTAGAGGTCGTATCATCCTGTGTACATATCTCTTTTGACTGATTTTTTTACACTCAATCACGTTCATCATGAAAGACCTTGACATTTTCTTTCAGATAATAACCCAACCAAGCTATCTTCGACGAGATTGATAGCTATCATTATATGTAAATTCTACTAAAAACAAGTACTCTTCACAATTATCACCAAATTCACATACACTTCATTGAAACAATTCTCCTAATATTTTAATTATCCACTCTGACCGACTATCAGTCAAATGGTGAATCACTGTGCTAAAGTGGAGATTATCCAAAAATCTCACTCATAGTAACACATTTTTCTTTTTCTTTTCTTTTCTTCTCTTTTTTCTTTTAAACTCAAACAGACAAGTGGAAAAATCCATAGCCACTCTGTCTTAATTCCACTTGATATCATATACATCAAAACGATCCCGAAAGAACCGAATTACTTCTCTTTTATTTATGTTTCAACTAACCATGCTCATTTCGGAGCCAGACTTTATTAACACTTATAGCTCGAATAGCTGCAAATGCTATCATTAACTGTTTGCACTAATTCATCACATAAATACATTCGCTTGAAATCATTTTATTACCGGATCTTCTTTCCAAGGTTGCATACATTAACTAATGCATTACTTCTCTGGTAGTACCTGGCTCAAATCAGAAACTCCTCATTCGGCCAGAAATTACATTAACTAATCTCAACAAACAATTAGTTTTTCCTTAATATTGGTAGAACAAAACTCAAATACTTATCACATTCTTTTAATGTCGTAGAACCCATCAGAATAATACCAATAAAAATAATCATAAACAAGTCCAAATAGGGGTAGAAAATCTATATATCAAGTCTATATAGACAGTCAATACATTTGCAAATCTGAATGACATGACCAACAACTCATAATGGTCACATCAAAATTGACAAACAATCTTGGATACACTATTTCTTTTTACTTCATCATAATATTTCTTGCTGTTAGATCATCTCTATGCTTATCATATCTTTTATCATTTTTTTCCATATCAGGTGGGGTCCATACAAATGATATGATGTCACATAATGTGAAATGCTATGCAATGAATAAATGATTTCATGTATACAATAGAATACTGCCAAGTTTTCTCATATAATGCAGATATCATAGCCCATCCCAGAACTATGAAACATCAGATCAAGTACCCACACCTACAAGGAATCTCTGACAGAGATATATATATATAACATCTTAAATGACCTCAACTTATCATCAGAACCATTTTAACTATCAGAAACCTTCTCTGACTGTATCACTTCTAATTCAATAACCATTTAAATCATGACACAGAAGTCAGGATTTCTCTATGTCCCTTACAGTCTGTCTGAACTTCATATATAATTCCTTTCCAAATTTCTAACATACCCTTTTTATTTCTTTCATCAATTAACTGATTCTCATTCACAATAACACTTATGTACTTAGATTACACTCAAATTCAGTTAACAATTCGTCACTTTACTTTAATCTCCGAAGGACTTTAAACAGCAACACTTTCATTCCAACTCTCTTACTGTCTTTACTGTGTACAATCAATCATTTTACACCTGACAATCTCGGTCAGATGTCAACTTTTCACTTTCGAACATAATGGGGAGCAAGTACACATCAGACTCCTTATCTCTTATCCACTAACTTTTGGCATGTATATACAGATAAACCTATCACTTAGTTTTATCCCACTTCGATCTTAGAACCGCCTAAACCATTGCTCTGATACCACTAAATATAACACCCTTAACGGAACAGTTCTTTTCGATATGAACTTAAACCATTTGCCTGATTTTTTTTTACCGATACCCAACTTAAACAAACACAAGTCATTGAAAAATCGAGCAGCATAATGGCTACCCACTTAAAGACCTCCTGAAAAAAAAACAAACAATAACACAGCCTCTAAGAGGCACAAACAACAAATACCAATCATTCAATCCTTCGCATTCATTGTTATATCATTAATTACTATTACAAAATAACAGTTATACAATCAATTCTCACTACTATAATTGAGTATATACATGCCAAAATACCTAGAAGTACAGTCAATCTTTTTCTTCAAACTTCACTCCACTGTGTACCATACTCCAGCTTCTCTTCAGAACCTGCACGCAGTAAAAACTACGTGCTGAGCACTAGATATGCTCAGTGGTATTTTCAATAAAGTATAAATATCATATTTATGCCATATCATGTTATCTTATCAAAGGTTACTTTTAATCATTTTCACAGTCTTTTCAGATTATTACAAACATTTTGCTAAACTTTTCACTTTGATTTTTCAAGCAAAATTCTCTATTTAATTAATTCAGTACAATCTTATTTTAATGAAATCATTTACATAATGAATTGCCATGGTAATAGCAGATTTTCAATGTCGTGCTTTATATCTTCATTAATTGCAATATTATTCTTTTAATAGCAAAAATTTCAATTTCGCTATGTATTTCTTTATTTTTTTCTACTCGGACTTTTTGAGCTACTTGTCAGATTCCAAGTATCAAAGTTTTTAACATTTAATGCATAGTGATTTACTTAATTAGAAACACTTTGCAAATAAATCTTTAATTCCTTCATTTTTTTATACAAAGGTTCTTTTATCTACTTATAACAAACTTGGCACTTTCCATTTTAATTATAAAATTATCGTCTATTTACTTATTTTTACCCTTAGTTAACTTTTGGCTTACAAAAGTTCAGATCAGATTTTGTTTGAATCTCTCATATAACATATTAATATTTTAATCCATAATTTCTAATTATGACCGAACCACTTTTCTATTACAAAAGTATATTTTTGGGCTATTTAATCATTAAATTACTATTTTACCTTGTAAAATAATCTCTTTTCACCTTTGCTTATTAATTTCAATTTTTGGGAAAACTTACATTGTTACCCTAGAACTTTTTAATTCATTCAAGTAAGTTTTTTTACTCAAAACTTTTACATTCAATTTACTTTTTTAAATTCTGATTTATTCTTTCCAATATGTCCCTAATGCCATAAAACAAGACACTCAGATAGGATACATGGGATGTGGACCCCACAGGGCCACAACAGAGAGAGAAATGACCCCCAAGGAATCATTTCACACAGAGCAGAGAACAGAGACAGAGAGTGCCATGGTGATCAGAGATCCAGTCCATAGCATAGCAAGTCGCTATGACTTGCACCACGGTATAAGGTGTCCTTATGGCTAGCCATTTATATCTTGTATAAGAATGTTACTACCTGATTATTGCTAAGGACAAAAACAATCAATTTTTTCGTAATACTTTTCAGACTTCCAGAGCACTTTATTTTCTTTTTTTTAAACAATATATTTTTGTCAATCACACTCATTTTAGTGCTTTTGACTATTCAGTCCTTTTTTTAATCTTTTAACATAACTTTTAAAATACTTTTCAAGTATACACAGTTGCAAATTCTTTTCTTTGGATCTATACAATTTATCGTTCATTCTATTCAAAACTTTGACTATTCAAATCATTGACTTCCAATCACTTTACCTTTATTTCTTTTTAATCACTTTTTATGAATTATTTTACAATAATTCACCATAAGCATTTTTCAATGAAACTTTGCATAGATTTTTAACTTTCTTAACTCTTTTTTTTAGATCAGTACATTTTGTCATTCAATTCTTTTTCAGTACTTTTATATAGTTAGTGTATTATATCTTCATAATTCACTACGATTATCATGCATTAACTTTTCAGAGTCTTTTCAATTCGTTAATTAATCAAATATTCCTTCAGCACCTTTTTACATACTTTGTGAATTATATCATTATAATTCACATTTCCTTGGCACTTATTGAATTATTTCTCAATAATTTAATATTTTATCCTTTTACATTTATTTTATTCTTTTTGACTTTTAATCAATTTCTTACTTTTTTTCGGTCTGAATTTGCAATTATTTATAATTTGGAATACTTTTAATATAGTATGTGAATTATTTATAATAATTCACCATTTTATTCGATTTATGAATTATTTGGTAATAATTCAATACGATTATTTACTCACTGTACTTTTATTTTCCGAAAATTCATCCTTAACCCTTTTCATTTTCTTTATACGACATGTAAATTAATTTTATATTAATTTACTCACTTTTACTTGTTTAATTGAATTATTTTTCAATAATTCAATATTTTCACTTAAGCATGTTCAATATTAATTTTTTTAAAATATACTCATAAATCACATAAATTCTATAAAAATTTATTTAAACATTAATTTTCAATTATTATCATTTTTATTCATTTTATGAATTATTTCGCCATAATTCATCATATACATTATATATATACCCTTATTCTTAACATAAAAATTATTGAATAAATTTCATAAATTTTCTAAAAATTCATGGACATTATATTTCATGTATTACCTTATTTTATTTCTTAATTTCGTCAAAATGCTTAATGTACACATTTTTTTTCTTTAAGAATGCGATTTGGCCATTAAGGAATTTTTCCTTAAAATTTATTTCAAGTTAATTAAGCTTACATTTAAGCTTAATTAGGTTCAATTACATTATTTAAGGGTAATTTCATTATACATACATTTTTTTCAATTTTTTTTATTACATATTCAATAAATATTCCAAAAATATACACATAATCTCTATAAATTTTACAAAAATTTGTACATGCATTATTTCACATATACTATCAAATTAAGGAATAAATTCATTTATATACTTAACATACAATTTTTTTTCTTCCTCAAGAATTTCGGTCACTACCATAATATTTCCTATAATTTTTTTTTATTCAAATTAATCATTCTAACACACTTAATTAAGATCTAATTACACTATTATACAATTAATTTCAATTTTAATCAATTATACAAATTTTTTCTTAATAAACTCTAAATAAAATCATTAAATTAAATGAAAAATACTAAGATTTAGTAGTCACTAACCTCAATCTTGCCATTAACCTTGCACAAACTTTATTTTCTTAGCCTTGAACCCATGAAAATATTTTTTTCTCAAATTTCACTTCCATGGCTGAATTTTTCACCTCATTTTTCACCAAGATAAATCATTTTAGCTTAAAATGACCATAAAAACATACTTTAGGCACCTAAATATATCTATAGGTGCCTTGAAATCAAATTAAAAACCAATATTTCACTTTCCTAAAATTGACCTCCATACATTTAATCCTTGTTTTCCTTAGTTTTTTTCCCTTCAATCTTTAGTTTGAGCTTAGATCCAACAACTAGAGAGGCTAAGAAATATTTTTGGTCTTTGGATCAAAGGGAAAAGATGAAGAAAAGTCAAATAATTTTGAAGGAAAAGAGACCAAATGACATTCGGCCACCAAGAAAGAGAAAACCAGCTGCTAGAACGTGGTATTTGCTGGAACAAGTTAGAGTCTTCCTCTTTTATATAGTCTCTCAATTGTGGGCTTGGGCTTGGTTTAATCAACCAAAGCCAATTAACTACTCAATAACAAATTTTATTTCATTTATTTCACTTTCCAATTTCAAATCACTTCAAAAATAATTTTATAATTTTTATCACCCCGAAAATAGGTTGCACGCAAATTTTTGGCTCAATCGGAGTTCGTTACTGGCTCGATTCAACCGAACTGATCCGATTCAACAACTGTCGACATCGCTGAAAAATTTATTTTTATACCAAAATAATCTACATGAAATTTCATGAAGATCTACAAAATTTGACAATTTTTGGAGTTCATTTGCTATTTTTGAAAATTTATGTAAAATCAAGTCACCTTCCCTACCAGAAAAATTGACTCTCTACCTTTTTCGTATTTTTGGCTTTCGGATGCCTATTTGAGCTCGATTTCACTTTAAATTTTAACCCCGGACTCACCATAACCAATACCTTCCGATGTTTAAATAAAATATTTTTCATTTTCGGGTCCGATTTACGGTCCGGATGCACTATTCACCATCGAAATTACTGTTCACGGTCAGGCTGGTGTTGAGACCATTACAAAAATCCTGTTCACAAAAGAGTATATGGCGTGAGATAAAGAATTTGTGAGCAAGAGGATTATAACATTTATACATTTTGTGTGATTTGTTATAACCTAGAAAAATGCATTTAGTGGAACGTGAATCAAATTTATAAGAACTATAAGGACAAAGCCATGGGGTAACAGAGACAACCAAAAATACGCAATTGACTATAATCAGACATATGACCAAACAATTTATTGTACGAAACATCAAAGGAGATGGTGGAAGCTAGTGTACAATTTATAAGATAAACCGCAGTATCACATGCATATGACCAATAAGCAATAGGTAATTTAGCATGATTCAGCATAGCAAGGACAGATTCAATGACATGGTGATGCTTGCGCTCACCACAACCATTCTATTCAAGAGTATAAGGGCAAGAAGAGTGTTGAGTGATCCCATGTTGAATGAGGTAGTTAGTGAGAGCATGAAACTCCCCACCCCAATCAGCCTAGAATGACTTAATAAGAAGATCAAAATATTTTTCAACCACCGAACGAAATTTAAAAAATGTGCTGAGCACCTCAAATTTATGTTTAAGCAAATAAATCCAAGTATATTTGCTAAAGTGATCAAAGAAAATAACATAATAAAAGAACCCATCAATAAATTTAATGCAGGCTGGACCCCATACATCAGAACAAATGAGTTCAAGAATTTGTTTAGCCATAAAACTAGAATGAGAAAATGGCAATTTATGAATTTTGCTAACAGAACAAGCATGACATAAACCATTATTAATTTTATCAAAAGACGCAGCAATATAATTGGAAGCTAATAATTTCTTGACTACAGGAACAACAACATGTCCAAGACGAGCATGCCAAGTAGACATGGATGTCAGGTGAGCTTGAACAAGTGAGGAAGGAGAAAGCCGAAGATAGTAAAGTCCATCCTTACTTCGGCCGCGTATCAGTGTTGCTTTCGTTGCCAAATCCTTTATCGAAAAATGGTCAGCAAAAATTTAATGGAAGTATTGTAAGAAGCAGTTAGGGAACGAACGGAAACTAGATTTTGAGAAGCAGAAGGGACAAATAAAACATTACGAAAGGAAAGAGAGGTACCATTAATATGACAATTAAAGGAACCAGTAGAGTGAATAGGAATAGTAGACCTATTACCTAAAGTGACTTCCTCAGGCCCTTGATACTCAGAATGGAGAGCAAGATTTTACAAATTTGAGGTGAGGTAGTGCATAGCCCCAGTATCCATGACCCACGGTTGATGTGAGGAAGAGGAGGCAGTGGCAAGGTGAGAGGCTAGTTTAGGTGGGTTACGGTGATCTTTAAGAAGCTTGGGTGAAGGGCAAACATGGGATAAGTGACCTTGTCCCTTGTAGTTGTGACATATAATAGAACTTGTGTCCAATAGAGCAGCTGAAGAAGAGAAAGTAAATGGTGGATTAGATATGTTACCAGAAAAAGATGAGGAACGACCACCATGATTCTGCTTTGCACGTCCTCTACCCCAATTATTATTGGAGTTGCGGCTAGTATAATGAGCCATAGGAGGAAAGTCATCAACTGGATTGTCCCCAAGCTAACTAGGCTTTTTCAATGAGTAACAGCCCAAGGTGATTGTCAAAGCTGATAGACTCCAAATGTGCCTCCAAGGCAGGGACAAAGGGCCTATAATTTGATCCTAAACCTGCCAAAACACAATCAATGAAATCATCATTAGCCATAGGATGTTGTAACGCGGCTAGCTGATTGAACAAATGCTTGGCCCGCTGCATATAGGTTGTGATACTGTCATTCTCATGCCTAAGAGTCAAGAGCTGCTGTCAAAAGTTGCGAACTTGTGGTCTAGAGCCAACGGAGTAAGCAGCATGAAGCTTGTCCCAAGCCTGTTTGGCTGTTGTAGCTCCAATAATTTGGGGCAGCGTGTTTTCCGAAATGTAAGAAAAAATCCAAGACAGAATTTGATGATCTTGCTGCTCCTAAAGCTTAAATTCATCACTACCAATAGGAGGAGCATCACCACTGTCAACATGAGGAAATAAACAACAGCCTTTAAGAGCCAAAGTGAGCTATGTTTTACATAACAAGAAATTTGTTGAATTTAGTTTAATAGAGAGGCGATGAGAGAGGTTTAAAGAGAAGGTAGGCATAGACATAGACGGCATTGAAGTGGAGGAGGTTGAGATATCAGCAGTGGTGGTAGACATGTTAAGACTGGTGTTTAAAACTATTGGGCTCTAATACCATGTGAGACTAACTCCACACTTACTTGGTATTGAGTAATGAATATATACAGTAGTATTACAAGTATTAGAAACAGAGTAGAACTCAACAACAACATGTACAAAACAGAGTGGAACATTTACAGGTAATAGAGACTGATTAGGACTAATACATGCATACACCAACTAGGGACAGCTAGAGTTATAATCTGATAAGAATTCTATCCTTTTCAGTTACTGACATAAGTTCTTGTCGCAACCAAATATTGCCATATAAAGGTTGATGAGTTTTCTGCCCTTGATCCTTGGTTGGATGTTAATACAAGAGAATTTGAGCGCTTGTTGTAATTATCAATGCCTACGCATTGTAAATGATATTTTCACGAGAATGAATCCCTTTCCTCTCATCTTGGCTAAAATATTAATTTGGTGAATTGCCTGAAAAAAGGGAACTTGCACCATCTCAGAGGGATGCTTGCTGCTGTTACAAGTGATTATTTCATCTTTTTTTTTTTGGGTTGGGGGCGGGGGGTGGTGGGGAATTTTATCTGATCAGTTGAAAGGCCTTTTTCTAATCAGATAAAATATTTCATCTAATCAAATAAAGTTGTCTTATCTGATCAATGAACTAACTTGTTTGATTAGACAAAAGTCTCACTTTTGGAGCACAACAAATTTGCACACTATATCACACTTTAGCTTGCACATTGTCTTGCAATCATTAATTTGCACATTGTCTTGAACATTGATTGTAGTCATTATTTGAAGGTAATGTGCCCCTTGTGAGTTTTTGCATTGGCTTTTCTCAGTGGAAAATGAGCCCCCTTTGGAGTTTTCACATGATCATTGCCTCAACATTTTGCCTAAACCGAACAAAGCCGGATCTAATGGCTTTTATTATTATCTTTTTCTTTTTTTATTTGTTTTCCCTTTTTTTGTTGTTTTGCTTTTTTTTATGATGCGGTTGCAGGAGAAACTACAATTTTTAAATGATATTTTCCATCAGATATTACATTGCTATGCCTCTTGCCATTTGTGCCACGCCAAGTGAAGCTGAACCTCACCAGAATTGATGATTGGATTGAGTGGGCAGGATGTTATACTAGTTTATTCATCAATTTTATGGCTCTATGGGTGTGTCCTAGACAGAGTCATAGTAGTTGGTCATGTGGGGTGTGTTATCGCAATAGGCATATGTGCTATCACATTCTACATCCCTCGTTATTGCAGTAGACATTATGGGTATAGGCAATGGATTGTGCTTGAGCCTTATGGTTTCCATAGGGGGTCCGTGACTAGGTTGTATTTGAGGTCATAACTGGATGTGTGGAGAAGCATGGTTGTTCTACCCATATCCTTTCACTGAGTACGTGCAACTTCAACACTGATGAGGCCTATAAGGAATGGCTTGATGGACCAGCTTTAGATACGACCAATACCTTAAGAAGGGCTCAAGATGACTTGTAGGTGAGACGTCGTGAGAATGGGGCCGTAAGAAGCTACAATGCTTTTAATATCTTTACTTTCTTGTACTAAGCAGTTTAGTAGAAACTTGAACACGAAACATATTTCCTATGATTAAGGATGAAATCAAAACAACTAAATCATTCCTGAAATGTAATGAGTTCTTACTTACTTGTAAGGTGTTGGGGTGCCTTAACTACAAATAACATAATTACTTCAATATTAATAATCATGTTTAACATTTAAGTGCAACTCTCTATTATTTCCATTAATTTTGGCAGATCATATTAATTGCATCGTGACTCCTATCACCAATCAGATGTCTCAGATTTTCAAGATTGATCATTTTCTTTCTATCCCCTAATTTTTACTTAGACCGCCTTTTCGGGATTTTGCCCAAGCAGAGTGTCTTAACTTTTGCTAAGCTATTGGTTTTTGGATTTTATAAAAATTTGAGATTTTGAATATATATATATATATACCAAAATGATATCATATTAAATTTCAATTTATTTCTGTTTCAATTTTTTTCATTTTATTTTTTACATACCGCTCAAAATTTAAACAATTAAATATTAATTTTTATTTTAATTAAATCTAATTTTGGGATGCAAATATTAATAAAACGGTATAATTTTAATATATATATATATATAACAAAAAATAAAATTAAATCAAAAAAATCAGATCACGGTTCGGGTTGGGTCTTACATTTTTTCAGTGGATTTTGTTGGTTTCAAGTTTGATTATAAAATTTTTGAATCATTTGAATTTAGATCATTTAGGTTTTTTTTCGAATTCAAATCATTATTTTCGAACGAGTTCGAATTGAATTTTCTTATCGGATCAAAATTTGGCAAATGTGATTAATATTTATTTATTTAGTTTTAATAGTATATGAGACCATATGAGAAATTCAAAAGTGAGACAATCATTGGAATATTAAGTCTTTTTTTTTTAATATCCACTAATGTGATATTTACGTAAAAGATATAGATTCACATTAAAATTTTAAGTGAATATCTCCGATTAACCCTACTAGGCATAACTATGCACTAGCTCCTGCAATGGCTCCAAAATGACAAGCATCCTCCTCTTCTTCACACAAAAGAGAAAACCAAGACGTGCTACATGAAAAAAAAAAAAAGTAAAGAATTTTAATTGTTAAAAAAAATGTTAATTTCACGCGTCCAACGAATACAAATATGGTAGATATATGTTAATTTCAATGAAAAACAAACTCGTGCCCAGTCAATATAAATATGGTAGAGATATGTCAATTTCATTGCAAGACGTGATGAAAGATATGGTATAGTTTTTGTCCGGCTAAAACCAACATTTCACGTCTAAATTTGTATAAAATTTTATTAAAGCAGCATTTGATGCTTAAACTATTATTATTTTTATTTTTTTAATACTTTCGTCAAATTAAATGCTAACTGCATTAGCGCATATTAAATACGTATTTCGTAAAGTGTGAATCAAATTTTTTTAAAAAAATTAATATAATATTGAACTTCCAATCCTTTAAATCCATAATCCGTTATTCTCCCTCTTCTCTTTCTTATTCTTTTATAAAATTCTCGGTTCAAGCAAATCTCATTATTTTTTGGTTATTTCTACTCCAAAAATATCGAGATTTGTTTGGACTGAGAATTTTACACAAGAAGACAATAAGAACGTGTTAGGAAATTAAATGATTGGATTTATTTACCATTATATTTATTCGTATAATATTAATTTTTCTGAAAAAAATTTGATCATACTTTACAGAGTACATTTTACACACGTAATTTTAATCAGCATTTGAATTTATGTAGTCATTTAAAAAATTAAAGATAATAAGATTTTAAGTATAATTAAATGCGGTTTATGATCGGAACAAATATTTCTTATAAGGTTAGGTATCAAATTGATGCTTTTAATTAAAGCTTTGGTGTTAAATTGTCCATATAAGCCACAGTTAAATTGAATGGTAAGTGAAAGGTTAGGTATAAATTTATAATTAACCGATTTATATTTCCTTTCATTAATTAAAATTTTCATCTGCATGTGGAAATAAAATAATAAAATGTAAAATAAGACACCATGTAGGTCCCTAGTCACTACTCACTAGAACTAAAGTCATCAGCGATTTTTTTTTTTTATAAGAATCGTAATCAATCATTTTAATTCATATTCCTATATTAAATTTGAACAAGGACACCTATACTGTCAGTTGAAATTTAAGTAGTGACGAAGAAATCTGCGTTTGCATGGAAATTGGAAACTAAAGGTTGTGAGGTGGGCCATTTTCATTGCTTGGGTTGCTCTCATGTCTTATCAGTCATGCTATACAATCTGGTTAAAAATTCTTCAAAGCCACTTATTTTAAAATTTTATCAATTGCATGGACCATACGTCAATTCACACATTGCATTCACCTGTGGTTCATATATGAGGGAAGAAAGAATAGTTGCCCACCCAACGAATTCTATATGTTTATCTCGTAACTATATATCGTATCTTTTAAATTATTTTAAGAGTAACTATATATCGGATTTTTAGGCCGAAAAAAGTAGTTTAAAATTTTTTATTATGATTACTACAAATTATTTTTCATACTTGTGCTGACCTCAGATTAAATGTTAATTGGTGGTTTGAGGATTTATTATAAAAGAATAATAATTAAACTCGATCCAAAACTGATGAGTTCAACAATGTTTTTTCCTTTTATCAATTACATTTAAAGCAGACGTAGTACTACAACCATCAGTATAGGAACGGTCATCTACCATTTTCTGTGGTTGTAATTAAATTGACACTAGACTAATTAAATATTAATTTATTTAGGAAAGCCTATGAACTTTTAATATTTTTTATATTAAATTTATATATTTTTAAAAGTTGATATTAAATTTATATAAATTTTAAATTATTTACATTTATTTATTATTCAATTCAACTACCCAGGATCATATAAAGTGTCAACCTAGGATCACATAAAGTATAATTCTTCTTGATTTCTTTCTTCAGAAAAAACAAAAGAAAGAAAGACAATTATTTGAAAACATAATGGATCAATCTTCATCAAATCAGGAAGAAGCTCTTCTTTTGGGGGGTGAAATTGAAAAAGTGAAGAAGAAATCTGTGTTCGTATTACTACTACAAAGGATACTGAAGATTGTGATGTGGGGCATTTTCATTGCTTGGGTTGCTCTTATGTTTTATCATGCTACAAAATCTGGTGATGATTTCTTTAAAGAATTGGTTAAAGACACTAGAAGAACATTTTGGGGCCCTTCAGGTGTTGTTGCTATTATTGTGATTATTATTTTGGTCATTTTTGAAATATAACTTAATTAATTTGTTTTCAGGAGGGGCTTTCTTGTTGATGAGTGGACCAATTCTTCTTCTTACCCTTCTTTCGATTCCTTATCTTATTCTAAATAGGAATGATCAGCAGGAATTACATCAGTATATATGTCCTCCCTACCTTTTTCTTTATCTTTTTATGAAATATGGATTAATAATAATAAAAAAAGAATCTCTCTTTTTGAAAATTTTTATTATTAATATTATGTTAAACTTTTAGGAAAAAGAGTTCAAAGAAACCAAGAATTGGGCTGTGGACATTTCCTGTGCTTGTGGATGGTGCTTATGGTGTAGTTTCTGCTGCTGAGCTAATTGGCATTTTCCTTTTCTACGTCTACGTTGTGTGGGCTGTTATTACAAGTGCAGAACGGAACCTTGAGCAAGTCTCTACCTTAGATGTTACTCCCAGGGAAAAAAGGTACAAATCCAATGCTTTTATTTCAATTACATAAAAGTAGAGTTTAATTTCATACGTTCTCCTCCAATTTAGAAAAGTACACTTATAGTGCCAGAAGCTTAAGAAATAATAACTAAATTTGCTTCTAAATTTTCACCTTGCTGATGGCTGGAAAAAATAACAGATCTCCCTACAAAAATAGTTAAAAATTCCTCATATGCTTCATCCTTCTTTGAGAGACTGATAAAAGAATCTGCTCGTTGAACAGCTTTTGTTCATCGATTGCATACTAATTTTTTCTTTTGGCTATTGGGAATTCAACTCTTCCAGCTTGGATATGAATTATTGAATGGCAGAAAAATGTTGAGTTTTAGTGAATAAATCAACTAGTTGAGTTGTTGATCTAATGGGAAGCAAGTAAATGTAAGAGGCTACATTGAAGTTTCTTTCTTTCTTTCCTTTTTTTTTTTTTTTTTACAATATGAAAACCCAATGCAACAAAAAAAAAACAGTTTAACTTTTATTTTGGTTGGATTGATGTTATACAAACTGTACTATTAAAAAATAAATAAATTGAATAATAAATTAAAATAAAAGTTACGTTATTTTTTCCGATGGCTGAATTTTCGATTTTTCAGTATAAATCATAATATAATGAATATAAAATTACAGTCGTTAAATTTTAATAATTACAGATGAAATTAACACATAATCATATTGAATTAGAAGAAGAAAACAATTAGTTCACAATAGAAAGAACAATAACTAACGGTCGACTCAGCTGTCTCTCTAGCTCACATGCTACTTGCTGACAGTTGGAATAAATAATAGAATCCCCCTTTACCAGTAATGTAGAACTTTTGTAACTATAATTCTTTTAATTGATATAATGTTAGCTATAATAGTACCGACATTGACAAGTTTACATCTTGATATGATATTTTTTGGAAAAAATAAAAACTTGATATTAATTCAGTAGATAAATTAAGAAATTAAACTATATGTATATGCAATTTACTATACAATAAAGATTTCTCTGAAAGCATAATATTTTTTTTTTCAGAATTGAATTTGTATACTTTATGGGAATAGGAATCGGAGGGATAGGATTATTTTGCTTCGCATTTATGTTCGTGCCAGTAACCAGAGGATCTCTTCTTCTTCGACTTATTGATATTCCATTTGAACATGCAATAAGATACCATATATGGTTAGGACATCTGATCACACTCATCTTTACCATACATGGATTTTGCTATCTAATTACATGGGCAACAGAGGGTGAACTTCTTTACCAGGCAAGTCCTTCCTTCTCCTCTAATTTTTCCTTTTTTTTTGTTTTAAACTAGTATTAAAAAAAATCTGAACATTGACTGCTTTTTCGAATCCAATTGTTATAATTTTGTTGAATATTCATTAATTCTTTTATCAAAATATGGTGTGACAATTTCTAAGATCGAATTTTAGCAATTGCATCACTAGTGACCAACAATTTAGAATTATAAATAGCAAACGGATCGAATTATGTACGAAAATATGGTGTCGCATTCTCCCCAAGACTTTTTTAGCAATTATATCACTAACAACCAACAATTTATAGGGGTGTGCATCGGTCAGGTTCGGGTTAACCCAATCCAAATTCGATTAATTCGAAACCCGAAATTTATATATTTTCCTTATTCGATCCTACCCTACATAAATATCGGGTTCCTATCCGAATAATCTGATATTTTTCGGGCCCCGACCCAAACAACCCAAAATTAAATTTTTTTAATTTACATATTTAAATTAAAATCCTAAATTAATACAAATAAATAATATTAAATACCATAGAAAATATTTTTAAAATATAACAAACTAACAATTTCAAAATTACATTAAATATATATTATATATTAATTAATATTGTAGAGAAATTATAATTTTTTTATTTATATATTAAAAATTCGGGTTGTTCGGGTTTCATCCGACCTGAAATCCGATTAACACCCACCATAATAACCGAACCGACCCTAACAAACCAACTAACCACATCCTAATGTATCGGTTCGGTTCGAATTGATCGAGTCGGGCCGATTTTTGCACACCCCTAACAATTTAGATTGTTAGGTAGCAAAAAAAAGGTTAGATGGTTGGGTTTGAATTTGATCATAATGTTTTAGATTTTTTTGTTTGTTTTAAAAAAAATCTAATTTTCTTTTAATTATTAAAATTATATTTCACAATTAATATTTAAATGATACAATTGTAAGATGAAACTATACATTTGGCAGATATTAGAGTGGAAAGAAGTTGGAATTGCAAATTTAGCAGGAGTAATCGCTCTTACAACAGGATCAGTGATATGGGTGACTTCACTTTCTTCAGTAAGAAAGTGGAATTTTGAAGTGTTCTATTACACGCATCATTTATACATAGTTTATGTAGTTTTGTTGGCAGTGCATGTTGGTGATTATTATTTCAGTATGGTTGCTGCTGGGATTTTTCTCTTCATGCTTGATAGATTTCTTAGATTTTGGCAATCAAGAAAATCTGTTGATGTACTTTCAACCAGATACCTTCCTTGTGGAACCATGGAGTTGCTATTTCCTAAACCAAAAGGTAAGTCACTGCTACTGTATAGGATTGAGCAAAAAAAATTAAAAATATGGTTAACCGTAAAATTCATCCGAAATCAAATCGATTTTTACGGTTAATTGATCTGATAGATTCGATTATCGTTTTTAATTTTTTATATTTTCAGTTTTTTTTGTTATAGTTTAATTTTTAAATATCAATTAACTATTAGTTCATGGTTAAACGTGATATATATATATATATATATATATATATATATATATATATATATATATATATATATATATATATATATATATATATATATATATATATATATATATATCTTAAATTTTTTCTATTTTTTTCTAAAATTTGTATAAAATAATATTTTAAAATATATTTAAATTATATTTTTATTTTTATACTTTATTTTTTTATATTTTCCTATAAAATTTATATAATACTTTAAACTAAATTTATTTTATGTCATTCTCTTTAATTATATAGCAATATTTATACGTAGTATGCAATTATTTTTTTATATATTATTTTTTATCATATATTGGTGTTCATATTTTATTTAATAGCATTTAATTATATTTTCTTATATTTTGGAGTTTATGGTATAACATTAATATTATCCAAAATTTTATTTCACTTAAAATCAAGCATATTAATTTCCAACAAATACCAAATATATTTTATAATATTAGCTATTAATTTATAAAATATAAATTTTAGCTAGTAAATTATGTTTGTTTTGTAATTTTTATTTTAAATTATTTTCCACGTTTAAAATTGAATTGAAGTTTATCTATTTTTTATATAATTTTATGTTATAAAGTTTAATAGTCAACTGAAAAATATTGATAAACCAAATTGAAATCGATTGACTAATTAATTGAATATAACATATTGGTTAATGGTTAGTCATTTTAAAAAATCGATATTAATAGATTGATTTTTTTTTTGCTCACCCCTACTACTATTGATTGTTTTTAATTTACTATGCTTTCATTTATATATTTTAATTGTTTGAAAAATTACATAAAAACCTAAAATTTTTCAGTCTCATTATTTTTACACACAATCTGATTGTAATTTTTCTAACAGACATGCATTGCTAAATCATTCCAAAGGTGTTTTAACATATTGGAAAATCCCATCTTTTCGTTCGTGAATTTTAACATTTTTTACATTGGATTCATAAACTCAAAACTACACATTATTCTGAATTTATTGATTATAATATATTAAATTCAAAATGGACGGTACAAATAACAGTTTAATATAGTTTAAATTGCATGCATTCAATCGAGCACCATTAAATTTGAACTTCATATGTTCTAGTGGAAAAGTTTAGAGAATCAATGTATAGTTTTAAAAATTTAGAAATTCAATATATAAAAGTATTAAAATTTAGAAAACCAATGTGTAATTTTAAAATTTTAGGGATCCAATATAAAAAATAAATAAATAAAGTTGAAGGACGAAAAGATGGGATTTGCCAATAATTAAATATGTTAGGTTTAGTCATTTGCAAATGCATTAGGCTGTTGTTTATAATGTATTTTAATATTTTGAGGATTAATGTTAATGCAGATTTGGGATACAATGCTCTTAGTTTCATATTTGTTCAAATTGGAGAAGTATCAAGGCTGCAATGGCATCCATTTAGTGTATCATCAAGTCCTTTAGATGGCAAAAATTATATAGGCATTCTCATAAAAAACTTTGGTGACTGGACACAAAAATTGAGTGAAAGTATCACCAAAATATGTGAAGAGACGCCAAATTCCAAGCTAGTTACGGCAAGTATAGAAGGCCCATATGGGCATGAAGTAGCATACTATTTAAAGTACGAGAATTTGATATTAGTAGCAGGTGGCATTGGAATTTCACCTTTCCTAGCAATCTTACAAGACATTTTCCACCGTACACGTACCCGTAGAGAGAGATCATCACCGTGTAATATTTTGGTTATTTGGGCTATCAGAACTTCCAAGGAGATTGCTCTTTTGTCCACCATCAACATGGACTCCATTTCTCCAAATTTATTACTCAACATTCATATTTATGTTACTCGTGAAACCAATCCCCGGCTGGTAAGTTTATTTTACACACATAATTTACTCATTCATTATTTTTATTTTTATTATTCCCATGTATTAATTAATTATCATACATGTACTTACAGGAAGAAGGAACGGTTGGCCACAAACGAACTACGAATTCTTATGTTTACAAGGGTTTCAATAATAATAATAATACTAATAAAAGAAATGGGGCAATCTCGATTCTGGTTGGGACAAGTGATAATACAATATGGTATGGAACTTATGTGATTTTATGCATAATAGGATTTGCCATAATATTAGGTTTAGTAGACGTATATTATGTTCAGCCAGGAGGAAAATCATCCAATTCATACAGAGGGTTTTTATTATTAGGAAGTATGGTTGCCGCTGTTTTTATATTTGGGAGTTTTCTGATTTTCTTATGGCATTTTTCGAAAGCCAAAACTTCATCACAAAATGATGAAATCAATATAAATAGTAATTATCAATATTCTTTTGAAAAAAATAATGAAGAAGTGGCAGCCACCTCAAGTCATACAGTGATAGAGTATGGCTCAAGGCCAGATTTTAAAGGTATAATTGGATTTTTTTTTTCTATAATTTCTTTTAGTGGTAAGTTTTATCAATTTAATTTAATTTAATTTTTTACCAAATTGCAGAAATATTTGAAAAAGTATCAGAGGAATGGGGCAATGCTGATGTAGGTGTAATTGTATGTGGACCTCCAAGCCTTGATTCAACTGTTGCTAAAGAAATTAGGTCTCATACTTTAAGGAGAGAATCCAATCATCCAATTTTCCATTTTCATACCCACAGTTTTGAACTTTAATTTTTTTCTTTTTTGGTAAAACAACATATTTTGGCCTGTGAATTTATTCAGTTTTAGTAATGAAGTGTAAATCTTTATCATGTCACCCTGAGTTGTACTTTGAGTTGCAGGGGCTTGTTAAGTATTATCCATTTTTTTTAATTATAGATGTATTATTATTTTAAATACACAAATGAATATGTTGAATAATGTTTTTATATATTAATACTATTTCACAAAATATGAGTCCCTAAATTTTAACCCTTTGTTTATATTAGATTCATATACTTTAAAATTTTGAAATTAAATATATGTACTTTTTGGTTTGTTCACATGAACTCCAATTTACATGAAAATGACAGAATTGAAATACGTTTTCTTTTAACCTTTTTGATATCAACTTAAAATTATTATAAAATCCACAAAAAGAAAAAAAAAATAAAAAAGCCAACTCATCATCAACTTTTGCATGTCTAAAATTATTATATATTTCTTTATTTTTTTTTATATTTTGGTAAATTTTATAATCACTTTAAGTTGATTTCATGTAAAATTAACAAAGCATGCCTTTCAATTCTGTCAATTCCATCTAAATTGAACATAATATGAGTCATATGAAAAGTACATAAATTTAATATCAATTTTTGAAGTATAAAAATCTAACATAAAAATTTACTATTTTAACTCGTGATCTCATAAAATAATTTCCGTGATCATTGTTATATCTCTACGCATAGAGACTATAATAGGCATATCGGTAAACTATGAAACCATTAAATGTGATAAAAAAGCTATATTCCCCTCTTACTAAATGACATCCATCATGATTCAGCTTACTTTTTTTTATTAGATCCTCCGGGCTGAATTTATCTCATGATCTCTTGGAGACTAAATAAGCTAGCCACACTAAACCATATTTGAGGGATAAGTTAAGGGCTCTAAAAGTCATTCTCATATAGGATCTCACATAAGGGAAAGTTGAGATCAATTACTTAAAATTCCCTCACTTTGGTCAACTTAAGCACACATGGTATGAAACATGTGTCTTGGTGTTCTTCCTTTCCCTTAAAGGAGTGCATGTCTCACAAAATACACACACACACACACACACACATATATATATATAACACCATACATAAGCGAAAAGTTGCAATGCACCAAAGTATCCAACTTTAGTCCTCTTACATAGGAACTACTTCTGGCTTTAAGGATAGAATATGATAGTTATGTTTAACTTATCATAGTATTACACTTAACCTTATTTTAGATCTCAATCCAAAGTATGCAACCTCATGCATGTCTTATCTTGTACCTTAACAAGAATAATCTTGTAATTTTTGCAAGACGACACTTTTATTTTAAATGGGTTCTCAAGTTTACCATATGTTCAAAAACCACCTCATCTTAGTCTTTGTCAAATTATTATCAAAACTAAGCTAAACACTCATGTGAGTGAGCTATTTCTCTATCTAACATGCTCAATCTTATAATAAATAAAAGAAAATATTCACACATAAATATTCACACTCATGTATTACCAAATAATAAACTTTATTATTATTCATAAATAATAATCTTAAGAGATTACATAAAAACAATACAAATTAAATCCTACACAAAACCCTGAGCTCTAATGTGTCTTTTAAACACATCTCTCAATAAAATTTTGTCAATGGATCTGCAATCATTTCATGCATGGAAACATACCGTAAGTTCACTTCTCCTCATGCAACAATATCTTTTGTCTATTGATACTTAATGTTGATATGCTTAGTTCTATTGTGAAATTTTAGATCTTTAATGTAAACCATCGATGACTGACTATCACTGGTTCCTCTAAGACAGTTACTCTTAAATGGTTCAAATATTATTTTAGCCAAACTGCCTCTTGTACTATAGCTTAGGAGGCGACAAATTCATCTTCCATTATAAATAGGGCTAGAAATATTTGTTTCTTGCTACTCTATGAGATGACACCCTTGCCAAGCAAAAATACATAACCCGAGGTAGATTTTCTCTTATCCACATCACCTCCTTAATCAGCATCTATATATTCTCTCAGTTATAGATCCTTTTCTTGATAATAGAGAGAATAATCTATAGTACCTTTGAAGTTTCTAAGTATCTTTTTTATGACTTTCCAATGTGCTTCACCTGGGTTGGATAATATCTACTCACTATGCCCATTATATAACATATATCAGGCCTAGTACACAATATTGCATATGCTAGACTATCCATGGCACTAGTATACTAAACATTTCTCATATATTCCATTTCTTCTGACATCTTATGTATATATTTTTGTTAAGAAATTGATTCTTGGCAATGGGGTTATCTATGGGCTTATAGCTTTGCATATTAAATCATTCAAGTACTTTGTTGATGTATGCTTGTTGTGAAAGAGACAACAACCTTCTTGAACGATCCTTTGAAATTTTAACTCCAAGGATATAATCTGCTTAACCTATATCTTTCATCTCAAAGTTGAAAGCTTAATCAATCTTTGATTTCATTTACGTACCCTTTGTCATTTTCGATAATGAGTATGCCATCTACATACAATACTAAAATGATAAATTTATATTAAGAACTATTGTGGTAGATATAATGGCCTTTATCAATCATGTTAAACTTATTTGACATTATCGTATAATGAAATCTTCAATACCATTGTCCTGAAGATTGTTGAAGGCCGTAGATTGATCTTTTCAATCGACAAAACTTATGTTCACTGCCTTTTTCAATGAAACCTATAGGCTATTCTATATATATTTCTTCATCTAATCCTTAATTGTGAAAAGTAGTCTTCACATTCATTTGATGCAGCTCTAGCTCTAAACTAGCAACTATATCCAGAATTAATCTTATGGATATAAATTTAACAACAATTGAGAAAGTCTTCTTATAGTCAATCCCTTTCTATTGTGTAAACCCCTTAGCGACTAGTCAACCCTTGTATCTTTCAATACTTCCATCAACTTTTCACTTTATTTTGAGAATTCACTTTTTCCCAATTGGTTTGTGTCCTTTCAATAGATCAACTAGTTCCCAAACTTGGTTTGATCTCATAAATGTCATTTCTTCTTCCATTGCTTTAATCTATTTTTCCTTAGCTGGGTATGAAAAAACATCTTTTACATTTTTAGGCTCTTTTTCATCTTGTGGGGAAATTAAAAGGGCCTCATTCGATCCTTCTATCTCAAATCATCGATATGGAATATTTTTCTTTTAGATTTTTGCAATTCTGATTCTTGATAAATATATCTCATATATTTCTTGTAATTGAAAATGCTTCCACTATAATTAAGCTCCATGCTTCTACTGGAGTCAGGAACCAATCAAGAAAGAATCTCGAACATCTATGCTTTAACTGGAGTGAAGAATACTCCCACTGAAGTAAGGATCCCAAACATACAGATCGTTGGGATAAAGATTTTAACCTTCTTTCTCTAATTCCCTCCCACATGAATGGAGTGATCCTAATGGTTCCTCTTCTTGAGTTTTATAAAAAGTGAAGTCTTGACTCACTTTGCCTAACTTTGAAAATTCATTCTCTAAAAAAATGAAATCTCATGATTCAAACTCTATCACCGTGCCATTTTCTTACTCACCCATAATTATATATCCTTTTGAGCTTTCATAATATCTCATAAAGATACTCTTTTTTTACCTCTTAGTCTCCATTTACCAAAATTGCTCAAGGTATCATGTGTATAAATGGCACAACCCTAAGGTCATAAATGGCTTAGGTCAAATTACAAACCAGTTCATAACTCATAAGGAGTGGATACGATAGACTTAAAGGACATATGATTTAGAACATATGTAGCTATTAATAATGCATCTCCCCAATAGGAGATTGGCAAATTTAACTTAGCCATCATAGATTTTACCATGTCTAGGAGAGTCCTATTTCTTCTCTTCGCGATACCATTTTGTTGTAGAGTTCTAGGAATGGGCAATTAATGTTCAATTCCTTTTTCATCACATAAAGCTTTAAATTCATTTAAAAGATATTCTCAACCTTGGTTAGTTCTTAAAGCTTTTATTTTCTATCTAATTGATTTTTAACTAAACTTATATAAGTTTTGAAGAAACTCAATGCTTCTAACTTATGAGAAATCAAATAGATATGACCATACCTAGTATAGTAATCTATAAAACCGATGAAATAGTAGACCCCATACCTAAACATTCATTGGACCACAAAAATCAAAATGAATTAATTACAATAGAAATTCAGCTCTAGTTCCCTTTTTGAATGATTTTTTTAACTAATTTTTCTTTTTGGCAATGCTCACAAGTTGGCAATTCAACCTTATTTAAATCACCTATCAATCCCACATTGGCTACAATAATCATTTGATTTTGTTCAATATGATTTAATCTAGCATGCCACAATTTCAAATTATTATCATAACTATGTAAAGAAGAAGAAGAGATAAAAGAAAAACTATTTTTATTTGAATAGTCAGAATCAACAGCCATAACAATAAAAATGTTTGAAATAAAACTAGAACCATCAAAAACAGTATCCAAACATAAGTGTACATTGTTATCTTTGAAATGCAGATTGAAACTATGCTTCATTAAGGCTAAAACAAAAACTAAATTCCTATGAATATTCAGGGCATAAAGTATATCATGTAGGAGTAGGGTTCGACCTTCACACAAGACTGATTTATACATGCCAATCCCTTGAACTCTAACTTTGGCATTATTTCTTACATAAATCCATTTAGCTCTATTAAAGATTCATCGAAATTCAATAAAGGCAACTCGATCTTTTATCATATGGTTAATTGCTCTTGAATATATCAACCATAAAGGATGAAATTCAGTTAAAAATATATAATTTGATACATAAATTTCACTCACTCTTGAGTTAGAATAGTGTTCCTTTTTGGGCTTAATGCACTCTTTTGCATAGTGCTCTTTCTGTTGGCAGTTAAAATATTTCACTCTTGAAATGTTTATCTTTTTCTTACCTATAGACCTATTGATGTTCTATTTCACCTTCTGCTTCTTAGGCTTTTGAGCCTTTTCCTTACCCTTACCATTGAAGTTTCTTTTTTTATTTTGGTTAGAACTCATTCAACAAGAACGAGACTCTACCTTGTGCACTTCGGTATTAACTTTAATCGATGCCAAATGGTCCTCTTTAAGCTCTAAGTGTTATGTGACATCCCTGAATGTCTTATGGTATCTATGTGAGTTAGTTGCATTTTCATATACTCTTAACTCTTAGGTAGGAATCGGATAATAGCTTGGACCTACTGTTTATTGGTCAACTTATGACTAGCCTTAATAAATCGCATATCATGTTTTTCATCTCCTTTAGATGTTTCACATAGTATGATCAGACTTTTTTGATAAGTGTCAAATTTAATCGTCAAAGATCATAGTTTTGTTAAGACACACCTTCAAACTTTTCTCGCAATGTGAACCACAGATCCATTGTATTTTTATACTTATAGAATTACTTAGTGATTTCATCATCCATTCACTTAGTAAGATTATGCGAGCAGTGAAATTCTTCTTTTTTCATGCCACATAGGCATTTTGGTTTTGCCTATGTTGGATTATTGTGCCATCCTTGGGTTCAGCCATAATTGAACTCAATATTTCAAAAGCCTCTTACTCTTCAAGCGTATACTAGATTTTTATACTCTAGATTTCTTAATTATTACCATTAAGTTTCATGTTTTTGTTCAATTCAATGACAATTAATTTGAAAGCTATTTGGATCCTCTGATCAAAATAAAATAATTGTTGCACATTATTAAATGAGATAATGCAATACTTGTAATTTACTATGCATTTAAAATAATAACCTAATAAAGTTATCTATTGGGCACAAATTCCAAAAGATTACTTATAATATCCAATTACCCTCTAAGTCTTAGGACTTAGATTATGCATAGTAAATCTAAATTATGCATAAGTTAAAATTTTATGCATAGTAAATCTAAATTATTAAATTTTAAGTTCTTAAACTTAGGTAGAGATATTATTAGTTTGATTAATTAAGACTTAACTTAATTATCATGCAATCATTTTACTTATAAAATATTGCAAGACATTTAATAATAAAATAAACACATTTATAATAAATGTTAAATGCCAACATAATATCCAAAATAAATGCATCTATTCAATCAATAAAAAATCCAACAATTCCCAAAAATAAGACACAATTATCTTTAAATAACAATAGGAAACATAAATCCTATCAAAAAAGCCGCTAACAAAAATTGACACTCATGCCAACTATTCAGGAAGTTTAATATTTCCAAAAACCTGCCTCGTTATAAGAAATAGATTTGTAACCATTCTCAACAACTGATAAAGGATCTCATGAACTCTATCATGAAGCCATGGATGATGCACAATATGTCCACTTCGAAGCACCATCCCAAATTTAGTGTCTCTCCTCAATACTTCTTTTTTTGTTACCTTGAACAAAAAATGGATAATGGATTTTCTATAAATTCCATTTTTCATACTCCAAGCATTAACCATTAAGTTTCATAGATCTGCATGATGATTAAAAGAGTCAATTATAATTTTAATCAAGGTCCTATCAACCCTTCCTTGGTCCAAGCTATCATCCCAAATGCACTCCTATATTTGTTCATGCATTTTCACTATGTGATGCACTATTGCATCAATGTCATCAACTCGAGCCTTTTTATGTACTCTCATGTTGCGAACTTTTCTCACTATTGCATTAGCCTCTGCAATTCCATGAGGAGTTCGTGAAATCATGGGTATCCCTATCATTATTATTTCCGTTACACATAACAAAAAAAATAAACGATTAGTACACTAATGTACAAATACATATAATTCAAATTCATTTTAATCCAAAAATAAGGATAATTCCACAAAAATAATTTTCAAACAAATTTAAAAATTTAAGAAGGCATAAAACACATCTTATACAAATTTTCAAAATATTTTTATTTAAAAAAATTCAAAAATATTTTTTTGGGCCTCAAAAAAATTTAAAAATGACAAAAAAATAAAAAATGAGAAAATTATTTTAAAAAAATTTGAGCTAATTTGGTGGCTAAAGGTGGTGCCCTCACGCACCATCACGTATCTATAAAGGATAATAAAAAAATGATTTTACCAACGGATGAATAATATATTGTTAAAAATAAGATATTACCGATGGATTAGCTACAAAATAATAAATTGCGTCGGTAAAAATGAAAAAATTACATAACAAGGACACTTTTAGCGACGGATATGAAAAACGGTCAGTAAAATTGACAGGAAGTATTGGTACCATTTTGTAGCTGCAACGCCCTAAGAATCGCCAATCATATGAATAGTATTTCTTGAGATGAATAGTGGCACCCGAGGCCCACCGAGTCCTTAAAAGTTTTTTTAACCATTGAAAATTATTATTCATGATAAGTCCGATGTTATAATTTAGGATAAAATTAAGGTAAAATATACCTCCAAAAGTGAAAAAAAAAAATAAATAATGAGACCAATAGAGTTGACCGAAAACTTTAACTAGCTTGAAAATATTTCAAGAACTTCATAAAATTATTTTGATTGCATCAAGTCACTAGAAATTATGTATATGAATTTTTGAAAGGGTAAAATGAATTTTTTGAAGACTTTGAAAATTTATATTTCGATCTGGTAAAATGTACATTCGAGTAAGCCATTTTAAATGTGAAAATATGACATTCGGGTAAGCCATATTAAGCATGGCCTAATTAAAATTTTTAGAAATTTTTTATTTAATTTTTACCAAAATTTGATAATTAAAAATATTTTGACCCATTAAAGAGTGACAAATGGCATTGGATCTACTTAAGATTTAATTAATTTTTGTCCTAAAGTGGATAAGCCATATTATATGTGAAAATATGACTTTTTCTTCCTTATTTTGGTTGGCTCTTCCTCTTCTCCTGCTGCTGTAACTTCTTCTTCTTCTTTTTCCTCCATTTTTGTTAATTTTTCAAGCTTAAATCCTTAGGATTTCAACCTCTAATTTCATCCAAATTACCACAAATTGCTTATCTTCCATCTATGGTTGATTATAGTGGTAAAAAATGTAAGAAACATGCTAGTTCATCAAGTGGGTATTTTGGTAAGTTTAGGAAAAATTGAGTTTTTCTTGATAATTTAGTTATTTAAGTGTTGATTTTGAGTTTGTATGAATTATTTGAAAATTGATTGAAATCATAGTGAATTTTAGACATAAAAATTCAACCAAATAGAGAGTCAGGGTGAGGGAAGACCTTCAATCAAAGACAAGGGCAAAGAAAAGATTATTGAGTGATTTGGAGTGAAATTAGGTTAGTGATTAACTTTAAACCCTTTAATTTCATATATGTTGTATATATAATTATGAAAAGTTTAGGTTAATTGTGGGTTAAAGTTGAAATTGAACTTAGAATTGAGAAATTGAAAGTTAAATTAATGGAATTGTGGCATTTAATTAAAAATTTAGACATATTTAATTTTGGAGAAAAATTCGACCACCATTAAAAAATTAGGGATCAAAATGTAATTTTACGAACTAAATTGAAGTAATTGAAAAATATGTGGTTATAAGATTATTATGATTAAATTTAGTAGAAAATACAGTTTAAAAGGGAAATTAACATATTGTAACCAAATAGGGACCTTGAAGAAATTTATATATATTTGAGAAATAAGTTGGAATAAGTACATAATAGTGAATAAATAAGTCATACAGCATACGATGAATATGTAATAGAGAAGAAAATACTAACAATGAGTGGATAATTGTGTGTGGAGAGAATAACCTTAATTAAAGAAATTGTATGATAATTGGTATGTGTGAAATAATGAGACTGATTCTGATATGCGTATTGACTATTATTGTAATACCATAAATTGGTAATGATACATTGACATAAATTGTATAAAATTACAATTATGGTTTTCCCATAGTATTAGATGTGAAATCAAGAGTTAGGTTATATATGGCTAGCCATAGGGATATTTCTATAACTGAGGTAGCAAGTCATTGTGACTTGTATAATGGTAACCTCGATATGGTTCCATGATTGTATCGGTGTATTTGAAAAAAAAAAGAAAAAAAATGTGTATGATTGATACTATTGGGTACTAGGGGTAAAAGTGATATACTAAAATGTAGAGAAATATAAAAGAACTGAAAATAAATGAAATTAGAGAAAAAAATGCATCTTTGAAACTTTAGGGACTAAAGTGAAAATTTATCCCTATAGTGTGGAATAAAAATGAAAAGTGATAAAAATTTGAGAATAAAACTTAAAAAGTCGTAATTGATATTGAATTTCCAAGTAAGGGCAAAATAGTAATTTTGAAGATAAAAGTGAAATTTGGGATTAAATCAAAAAAATTGTGTAAAAAGTAATTATAATGGATTTAAATAATGAAAAAGAAATAATGAGATACAATTACAAATAATACATGAAATAAACCACAATAAAATTATAAGGTTTAAGGTTTTATGTTCACCACTAAGTAATTTAGTATTTAGCGTGTGATTTTGTGCTACATACAAGGGACAGAGATTGAGCTTGTGATTGAGAGAAATCAATGGAAGAGAAATCCAACATTTTGTATTTTTCTTTGGTTGGCATGTACATAATTAGGATACCGAGTAGGATGGACATAAGTAGTTTTTATGACTGTATATATTTTTAAAATGGACTGGATTTGTATATATATTATACTGTAAATGATTTTTTATAAGATTAAATGAAGAATTTATATTGTATGTATGTGTGTATATACACACACACACAATTGTGGAAATGACTATTGCACTATAATGGCTGATCTTACAGAGTTTTTTTTTTATATTATTGGAAGTTGGGTTGGATACATGCAATTATTTGGGAGTATTTTGTAGCATTTGCAGGGAAGTAAAATTTGGATTTTTACCATTATGTTGTCCAAATTTTTACAAAATTAATAGTAATATATGAAAAATATGGGACCCAAGAATTAATGGTTAAGTAATTGGATTTTATAAAGATGGACAATTAAATTATGATTTATGGATCATTGCAGAGTATAATGACACCGATACTTGGACCAATGTCTTGTTATCGGGTGTTATAGTAGCGATGGAAAAATGCGTTGGCAAAGATACCAAACATTTTAGTTGTATACCGATGGAAATTATACTGTTTTATTTTAAATGTGTTAGCAATAGATTAGTCACATAATTCTGGTCCATCGGTAGATATTGGTGGCATATTTTGATCCAGCCTTTTGCGACATTATTTGCCATCAGCAATCTGTCGTTATTTGTTTTATTAATACAAAATAAATGTTTTAAATTTAATTTTTTATTTTTTTTAAAAAAATAATTTTTTCCAAATAAACCCCAAACTAGATTTTTTTCATTTTAATTGTATATATTTTTTATGTAAATAATTAATATATTTTATTCGCGGCATACATTTTTATTTTATATACAAAATTTTTTTATTTTATGAACATTTAAATTAAATTTTGTTATATTTTGAAATGATATATAAATCTAATCAATATGAATTATTTTTTTTATTATTTCACTATAAAAAAATTAATTTTACCGACGAAATTTACCGATGGCTATCAAATCCATAGAAAATATGTTGGGTACTCTACGGCTCTTTATTGGTTAATATGCATATTATTAAATAAAGATTAGTCTAAAATTTTTTCCTTTAAATGAATACTTTATTATTATTATTATTATTATTATTATTATTATTATTATTATTATTATTATTATTATTTTATTAAATTTTTTGTGCAAATTTTTAAATAATGAAGGGCCCTAATAATTTACATTGACTAAAATACCTCTGTATTTAAGGAGAGGAAGGAAAAAATCATGGGTATTTAATTTTTTTTTGTGCCACCCCCTCCCTCTTACATTTATTCTTCTATTCTTTAAATGCTTTCAAATGCCATGCTTTACCACTTTCCAATTTGGTTGAGTGCGCCTAGCATAATAATTTGTATGAGAAAAGTGATGAAATATATTAATCACTAAAAATTATTTGTATAACATTAACCAATGGTATAAATAGAAGTAAAGTCTGAACTCTCTCTAGTTTCGATTTTATAAGGTTAGAACTCCTTTTCCAATATTTTATTGGATGGTTACTCCATGATACCTGCCTTGTGGTGCCTAGCAGACGCCTTCATAGGTTGATTGCCAATAATGAATAGGGATACCTTATACCGCTATTTCATGCCTTTTTTAGGCCTGAAGCATCGCGTATTGGGTTGAATTCCTATCCATTATGTAGCGAATGGCCTTTATAAATTAAATGAACCTTGATCCAGCCTCGAGCCCTAAAAGCAAGTTTTCGAGAGCAAATTGAATGCCTACAGAGTTTGGCATGCATCATGATGCTAACTCTGCTGGGGAGCATAAGATTTTGCTCTAAAAGTACCTTTATTTGATTTAATATAAATGAGTTCAGAGATTGAAATATTTTATCACTTTTCAAAAAATTGCATTGTATACATACTAGAGCCTTAGAAATAAGCTACACGTCCCTCTTTTAGCCCCAGTAAATTCCCAAAGCATGACCGTACATTCACTCAATGTAGAAAAGTGTTAAAGAGGATCCAAGCTTCGAATCTTTTGGTAGATCAAATGGTGACTCGATTGGTTATTATGCTCGTGATGAGCTAAACCCATGAGGAACCATGCTTGCATAGCCCTAAAATTATATCACAAGACTAAAACCCATGTAATGGTATAGATACTTCCACTGAGGGACATATGCCATAATACCTTACTTGTGATGTGGGCTTTTATGTATCGAATAAATCCCAACAAACTTAAATGTCTACTCATCAAAGGTTTTCATGCCCCAGTGGGTGCATTTTAGTTTATTTGGATTGTTCAAATACATAGTTGCCAAAATCCATTCGCATGCACTTCAAATAAAGAGAGATTATACTATCAATTTTCCACCGTACATCATACACATTCATCGATTACCTGTTAATCCATGAGCTAATCCCACTTAGGAAAGAGATCGCATGACCTCCTGTGTGGGAGCAATAAGGTTGGAAGTATTTACTTCCTTTTCTTTCGCATATGGTTGGTCATGTTGAATATATATACATGTAATTTTAATAAATTTTAAATTTATAATAGTAACTAACAAAATAGGCATGCTATGTGTGCTTAGATTCTTAAATGTATATGCATTTCATCTTGTGTATAATTTTTGTTTGCGTGAATTACGACCTGATATGTAAATGGAAACTAAAGCATGTAAATCTTATGTGTATGATTGTGCTTGAGCATGCATTTAAATTTGTGTGCAAACAAATAATGATTATTAATATAATAATGTGAAACACTTATGATAATCATTTTTGCAATGAAAATGTGTATATTTTTGTTTGTGTGTCATGCATTATATTGTATTCCTATTCATGCATCATGATGTGTGCCATGTATCATCCGTATGTTTAGCATGTCCATTCTTTGCATACGTTATTCTAACCCCTTGATTCTTTCAGCCATTTAGATTCACCTAGGTTGTTTAGGGATCTTGGCAGATGACTTCTTAGTGGGCTTCATCTAAGACAGTAAAAAATATAATCAAAGTCAGAGATAAGTATGAGGTTGATATCTTCAGAGTAACTTTATAAAATATAGAAATGGAAAATTTGTCAAAGAATGGAGATGTTGATTCTTAGGAATTGATAAGAGGTTTGATCAATTAGAAAGGAAAATCAAACACTTGATTAATGAGATAATGCTCACTTTGATGTGGAGATGCTCACGGGGAGGGGTGGGGCCAGGGATTTCACCCCCACTTATTGCCCCACCGATGGCTGGGATTCCCTATCCCTGCCCCATAAAAAATAATGTTTTTAATTTTAAAATATAATATTTTGTAAATAATTAAAATTAAAATATAACATTTAATAAATAAAAAATTTAAAATCAATCATAATTTAAATTAATATAAATTTTAGCAATTGATAAATTTAAAATTAAATATAATTTAAAACTTAATAATTATAAAATTAAGTTATATTTTAATTTTAATTTTAATTTTAATTATTTATAAAACAAAATATTTTAAAATTAAAAAAATTATTTTTTACGGGGCGGGGATCACCGTAAGGCAGATACCCCATTCCCCATCCTCACTTTGAAATAGACATCAGGGATTCTTTTCCCCCCGTCGCCATCCCCACAGGAAAAAATTCAAGGATTTCCCACCCAGTTCTGGTCGAGTCCCCGCCAGGGTTAGGGATTCCCCTCCCTATGATCATCCCTACTTTAGTGCCATCTACTAGGCCACATCCTATAGTCTCTGCTAGTAGACTAGTAGGACTGATAGCTGTAAGGGTATCTCAATTAGATGATAAACTTAGGGGTCTAAAACCTAGAGTTTTGCCTGATACTGATACTAAGGGTAAGGCATTACTTATCTCACCTGACTAGTCAAAGAGAGATGGGGGATGTGTGCTAGGATACAACTTCATACCTGTATTAGTTGAAGATCCAGTGGCAACACAAACCTTTAAAAGTAAAGTATTCAGAATGGAGTACGGCTTGGAATCAGACTTAAAGCTATGTCTGGGAGGTATATCACTTCAAAATTTAACTCGGCCATCAAAACAAATGGAAAGAATAGAAATGTCTGGTTTTTCATAGCTAAGTCTTTGATACCTTTTTAAGTATGGAAAATAATCTTGATCACATTGAAAAAGAAATTACATCTATGAGAGCTAAGCTAAAAGTCTCCATAGCTTCTTTCAAAGCAAGAAGTATGAGCAAGTGGTTTGATAACCTTAAAAGGAAAGGCATCACTGGTCCTATAGGAGATATAGCCCCTATTTTTTTATTTGCAATCTGATATGTCAAATGCTGAGAAGGTCAAATCACCTAGAGATAGAGGAAATTTTTTAATAGGATCCCCACTAGCTGTGAACAGAGGAAATAGGGTACATCAAGTCTCGCTTACTAGCTGAAATGATAGGAGATTTGGCTTTAAGGGATGCATCTACAAGTTTAAGGTATGGTCATTATGATGACCAGCAGAGGTATAGAAGCTTAGGGTATAGTGGTAGAGGTGGCAACAGAGGTAATGATAATGGTGCCACATAGACTGTAATAAAAGCTTTTTCATAGTAAGGCCTAGGTGTGGGAAAGCCATTATCATGTTATTTTGAACATTTGGTGAAGGAAGGAAAGTTGTAATATTTGCTAGCCAAGCTAGCTAGGACATAGAGCATATTGGTATTGTGCTTATCATCAGCAAATAGGGCATGAGACTTATTATTTTTGCACTCTAAAAAGGCATATCTAAGGCATCATTGATCTTCAATAAGTAAAACTAGGCAAGAGAGGAAGGATTATGTTATGATATGCTATGACAACCTAGCTTTGTTTAGCTCATGTTGGTCGAATGGTATATGTTTCGGGATGCATATGGTACTTAAATATTCGGCTTTTGTCTATATAGCTATAATGGTAAGCAGTTTAGAGAGTTGCAGGATGTAAATATCACTACTAATCTTGGGCACAGATCAGAGAAGGAAGAGCCTGAGATGTTGAAAAAATTTTTATTGCCTGTAATTGTAGTAAGAAAAGATGTGATATAAGCCACTTTTTGCTAATGTAACATGTGCTTATTTTTCTTTAACTATGTTAATAATATGGGTTTTTCTTATGAATCCTATGTCTTATTTTAGTGCATCATGCATGGCAATGATTATAGCATTTATATAAGACATTAATCCAATAAACATTCTTTCATTTAATCTCAAGATTAATAACATCTCGATTACACCTAACATGACTCATGTAGTGAGAATAGCTTAAGAGAATGAAAAAATAAAGTAAAAATGAAAAAAAATAAAAATAGTCTTTGCCTAGACCTGATATGAAATGATAAAAACTAACATAAATTTGATGAGATAGGCTATTCAAGCTTATCTTAATTGTAGGCCACTAAGCAGCAAATTTGAAGGCCTAAAATAGAGAGTAGAAGAGATAAGATGAAACTTCCATGTGATGATTATCAAGAAAGCTGATGGGAAATCACAGTTCCATTGTATAAAAGCGCTAAGATTCTCGAAGATGTCTTGAAAAAGGATCAAGAAATGATCCACAAGTTATCAACTTGGCCTATCATCTTAAGTGGAGCATTGAGCAAGAAATCAGCCAACGGGGATTAACCAAGATAAAGAAAGAAAAGGGGAAGATAAAAAAAACTTATATAGAAGCTTGCACGAATGGTATATGAAGGGATATTACATGGCATATACATGAAGATCACGCAATGAAAAAAAATTATTAATCATTCATGCTATGCAATATACGACTTAGAAACGAAGCATGCAATTGTAGAGTTTTAAAAACTTACAAGCTTGGATGCTCTTGAAAACTTGATTTTGCAATGGCAAATGTATAAGATAGACATATACATTTCAGATCTGGAACACCAATGCCAAATGAGCAGCCTTTATGCCACACCACTCTATGCTCACACACACTTGCAAAGATAGCTTAAAATCAAGAGTGCTAGCTCTATGATTGTGTATTCAGCAATAAAAATGGTTTGAAGCCACAAGATCTGATCTTGTTCTTCCTTTAGGTTGCTATTGCTGCCCAAGAACACGAAAACAAGAAAGAGTTCTTTCCCTTTGAGTAATTCGGCCAAAAGAGAAAAAGAGCAAAAAACAGCTAGCTCTTTTATTCTTTTAATTCATTAATATATATATATATATATCACTTGTTTTAGGTCAAGTGTGAATGCCGAAATATATATATATATATATATATATATATATATATATATATATATATATATATATATATATATATATATATATATATATATATATATATATATATATATATATATATATATATATATATATATATATCACTTGTTTTAGGTCAAGTGTGAATGCCGAAATATATATATATATATCACTTGTTTTAGGTCAAGTGTGAATGCCGAAATTAAGTGGTAATTTTTGCCTTCATCACTTCCTAATTAAGAGATATATATTAATTTAAATTCTATTAGAATTTAAATTCAAATGGCATTAGTCATTTAATCAAAACAAACTTACTTATTTAAGGTGATTAGTTGCCGAATTCAACTAGGATTCCTAGCTTGAATTTTGTCTACATTAATTCCCTCTCAAGTATTATATTTTGATTAAATAAAATTTAGGATTTAATACTCAGTTAACTTAATTATACATAGATAATTAATTAATTGAAATTAAACCTAGCACATGTCAATAAATTTCTCTCTTGACCAATTGTTAACAGATTTGCCTTAAACAGCTAGTTGTTTAAGGCAAAAACCTTGTTTGACAGATTTCCCTTAAACATCTAGCTGCTTAAGGCAAACTCAGAGCTGAACAGATTTGTCTGAAACATCAAGTTGTTTAAGGCAAAATACCTGTTTAACATATTTGCCTAAAACAGCAAGCTGTTTAAGGCAAAAATCTGTTTACCCATTGCATACATTAATTTGACTTTAAATAAAAGCCCAAATTAATTCCCAATACACTATTTAAATATTTTAAGCCCAATGCTTTGTGTGCGATCCTATAGATTCATTTAATATTTGCAATGAATTAATAAATTAATTCAAAGGCTATATATATTCTCTAGCAAGATATTCTAGCATTCCAAATTAAATAAAAATGCAAATGGCATTTAGCGACCTAATGCAATTTTGCATAGTCCTTTATCCTTAAATATCAGAATTAATATAAGGCATGGAACCAGTCATCATTATATATACTAATTCCTTTCTTGATATTCCAGTGACACTGAACTTTTAGATAAATAATGATTACTCATTATTTCATCTCGGTATGGCCATACACTTCTCAGTTTACTGATTAAGTGGCCGATGATATTTTCTCTCTTATCGAGAGGGGTAATCCCTTTACTTCTCTCATGCTCTCTAACATGGATTAATGCATACCCCTACTTGTCACTTTGTTATGAGCACGTTAGGTATATGTCAAAGTATACAGTAATTCGTAAAGAGTTTCATAGAGATTTTAGGTCTAAGAACTCTGATGCAAAACTTGCACATGAGAAACACTTATGACTTGTACCATGTAGTGTTCTCATGAACGGAGTGAATCCAGATACCACGTTTTAAATATGTATCTATGATCTCTGATTGACACTCCAGTCCTTATGATCTGTAAGACAGAACTCAAATTATCAGAGAGAGCATACTAGTCTTAATTCATTTGTTATTCCTATAACAATGACTGACTAGGGATATTTAGAATGAAGTCTCATTTGTTTCAAGGTCTTACAACCATGTGCCTCACACATGATAACTTAAACCGAAACAACATTCTCGGATAGTTCTATCAATTGATATGCACAGGAATACAATAGATAAAACAAATGCCTCATTTATTAAATTAAGTGTTTTATAATAATGTATTGGGGCTAGGGCTTACACCAACAGTATAAACAAAGAAACAAGTTAGAAGTGAAGTTTAAAGGACCATTTCTTTCTTCTGAGAATTTGAGGATGAGCACAACATAGTCAATTAAAATTCAACTTCAACCATCAAATGTTTTTTTTTAGAAGCTCAACAGTTAGAGTCGGATGAGTAGGGCAAGATCTTCTGCTACTTAAAACAGAACATCCTAGTTGAGCTTAGAAAGAAGAGAAAGGTTAGCTTAATCTTTTAGAAAGGAGGCCACCTTCGAAAGAAACCATTCAAATTAGGCACTTCAAGTTACTCGAATGAAAGTAGAACCTTTTTTGTGTAAAGAGCTACAGTTAGAAGGGATAATCGGTTCTTGCCAGCATGGTCAAAAGGATTCAATGAGTCAATCAGTGATTATGAAATAAAGAGAGTTTTATGGAAAAGATGACAAAAAATGAAACAAAAAGAAGAAAATATAGCCTTGCAGGTTGAAAACCAAAAAAAAGGCAGCCGTACTAAAATTGGATACCACGCTAGGGCAAAAATTGAAAAAGGCATTCTAAGCAAAAATTAAAGATTGAGAGACAATATTCAATCAAGAAAATCTACGAGGGCTGATTGATAATAGGAGTCAGGTGCAAACAAGATGTTACTCCCTAAGTTTGAATGGAATATGATTTTCGCATTACATATCTGTGCGTGATTGTTGTTATTGCTATATGATGCATGTAAATAATAATGCATATATAACTGGTATCTAGCAAGTATACTAAATTGGCTATTAATATAGGGAAATAAGATTAAGATCCCAAATATTGAACCTAAAGGAAAATGTGATGTTTTATGTATTTCAGATTTTAGAGTGATCAATGCTTGTATAGAATTCCCAATTTATAATGATCAAGATTTAAATAAACTAAAAAAATAGAAACTTAAACAACAAAGCTAATGAAACTAATACAATTGAACATAAAATCAAGTAAATAAATCTAAACTTAAACAAAACAAATAATGAAAATAGGTAAAAATCAATAATAAAGACAACTTCTACTAAAGGACTATCCACCTTAACTAATATTGTAATGACTCAATTTTGAAAGAATACAAGTGATTATGAAAAACCATAAATAAAGCTATATATCTTATTTAAGAATATCACTCTAAGCATTCAATCTTTTTATTAGGAATAATTCAATACTTAGCATTAAAATCAAGATTATGAACTCCTAAACATCCGTTAAACTCTTTTTCAAGCAAACTTAACTTCATTCTATTCTTAGTTCAACTTTTTTTAGTCTTAATTCACCTTTGCCAATACACAATTATCTTTAATTCAGAATATGATCATGCATCAATATGAATAAATTAATCCAAGAACATGCATATCATAGATCTCAATTAAAGTCAATAATCAATCATTCATCAAATAAATCAATCACCAATTCAATAAAATCAAAGATAAGAATTCGCTCAAGAACTAAGAAATTATCAAACTTGCATTTAATTAAAGCTCAAACTAAGTCATCACAATAAAAGTTTAAGGATTTAAGTATCCTTTAGCAAAAGTAAAGAAACCACTCACACTTTATCTCAAAAACTAAAGAAAAACAAATACAAAGAAATACGATACACAAAGAACCCTTCAATTGCTCTTGAAGTCTTCTTCACACCTTTAATTGTAGCCTCCAAACCCTAAGTGAAGAACTAAGATAAAATGTAAAGAAATTTCATAATCCAAAAGGTCTCCAAAAGTCTCTCATTTTCTGGTGTTTAGGTTTGCTTTTAAGGCTTGAAAATAAGGAAGTTTGGTGGCTTCAAACTTCCTAATCCAACAATAATAAAAATTTTAATCATTTTTTAAAGTCTTCTACTTGATAGAGTCACCAACTTCCTCCATCGAATGAATATCCCCTATCTTATGCTCCTTCAACTGGCTCTGTAAAGTGGAAAATACCTCTACCAAGTAGCCCTCTATTGCTTTTCTTCTTTTGGTGGCTCGATAGAGTGAAGAACTCCTTCACTGAGTGGCTAGGCTCGGGACTAACACAATAATTCTTAACTCTTTAAAGTCCTTTAAGTGCTGAATTTGCACTTTCTCATAAAACACTAACTTAAGAAATTATCCACTAAATTAACACAATAAACAAACTAAACACGCATTAATAATATAGTATAATTCATACTTATCAATATGTAAGCTAGGTATAAATATGTGATTAACATACAAAAAGAAATTTACTATATACGTTAGTGCTTACACTGAGGCTAGATCTTTAAAAGGTAAAAGCAACACCTTAAATGTCAGATACTTCTTCTAAGATGTTCTTATCATCCTCATTAGGATACTATGTTAGCAGTTAATACACTATAAAGGAAAGCCACCTCTTATGTTCAAAAACTTGTTCTTAATGAGTGTTGCAAATGGAATCCAATGTGGGTTGGCAGAGATAAAGTTGTGCTACTTGAACCAAATGAAGTAGAAATTTTCTTGCATTATATTTGGGAACTATGAGTATTCAGAGGAAAAAAAGGGTTGTTAGTGAGGACAAGGTCCATGTAACCTCTTCTTTGGTAATTAACCCATAACTTAGGATGTAAAGTAGAGTCTTAAGGTTAAGGAAAGTATGCCTCTGGTGATGGCAAGAGCTTCGAGCAGAGGGTACAATTTTGAATGGGTAAAGTGAAAGCTTCAAACTGTAGACTCTATTAGTTGTCAAAGGAAATGCATGATGGATCGATTTATTTAAACAACTCTTGAATATAGTGCAAAAGCCAATTTGGAATTCCTTTCCAGGTTTTTAGGGCATTAAATGGAATATGCATTATGTTAAGGAAGAGGTTATCTTTGGTGGAAGCGCCACAGAGATGGATCGCCTTTCCTTGGAGTAGTAAGGAATCAAGAAAAAAGCAGGGCATGAAAAGATAAAGAGGAAACACCTAAAGGAAGATTGCTTAAAGCCCACTTATCCATACTTTGGTAAAAATCAAGAGTAATACTTATCTCATTTGATGATGAAAATTACTTGAAGCCATTAACAATGGGATTGTATGGGCTAGAAAAGCTTTTAGTGTTAAGGGCAAGGATGGTAAAATTACCTAAAGGCTTATTGTTAGTAGTTACCAAGTTCATGGTGGATGCTTCATCAGAAAAAAGCACATGCTATCTTGTGAGAGCTTAGGGAGACTGAGAAACCAATTTGCCTTCTAAACCTTATACTCAGATATGATGGCTCATTAGAATGCATCTTGATAGCCTTGATTTTTGCATTGAACATTCTAACAGGGGTGATCAGACATATTGTGTTTCAAGCTCATATAGGTGATGTATATTCAGATTATTGTTGAGAGACCACAATGCTACAATACTCAGCCTTACTCAGAAAAAACTAACATCTTCAAAGGGAGTTTTTAGAAAAGATTAGAAAAGCTCCATAAGCTCCTTGTACAATTCATCAGTAAGGATAAGATTATAGATAGATGGGCAACTATGATGGTGTGTTTGAGGTACACGGATGAGTAAGAGACCATGATGGTTATGAGAGAACTCGTGATGGCATCCATACAGCTTATATGAATGGCTTGACACTTTATTCGTCAAAAGGTTCTCTTGAATTGCCACAGAGGTAGACATTTTTATCTAAGGAGTACATATCACAGGAAAGTACATCCAACAGCTTCAAAAGGTCTAGAGTTCTATACAACCATTGCAAGCTGGATAAAAGCTGAATCTTTCAAGTAATGAAGTCCTCGGGGAGCTAGCTGTGATCATTAAAATAGAGTTTAACATTTAGATATGCATTCCTTTGACTTTACCTAACTTTGGCCAAGGAATGAAAGGTACTCAATGCTGTGAGTTTTCTCCTAGCTAAAAGAGTAATTAAAGCATAAAAAGATACCCTTTGGAAAGGTATAAACCTTTAAAGTTTAGACTGAGAGGTCATCATATGCATTTTAGGGATGTGAAGTAAGTACTGGTACTTCAACTTAAATTCTCCTTGGTAAATGAAGTGGGAATGAGATTGTCAGTAAAATTCAAACTCCAGTTCTTAATAGGAATCAAATGTTTTCGAATAAGATCGAGAATCAAATGAAATCTTAAAATCATTCTAGCCACATCACTCTGGTTAATTGTGAGGCTAGTTACCTGAACAAGATGACAAGATCACATTCCTCAGGCATGTATGTGTAGAACCTTATAGGTTGTCTAGTGTAGTGGGTTATAGTCCAAAATGTGGCCTTGTATGACCATTCATAAGTAAGCCTTCAAGTTACCCATCCGAGATGGTAAGCACGGTCAACATATTTGATTGCTTTTCATCATGCTAAGCAGATGATAGCCACTGGTTAGTTCCTTTGAGATCAACGTTCACTGTCAGGTAAGACAAGTCAACAAAATAACTCCACCATGGAAGATAAGTATATTAGAGAAGGGTCATCCAATATGTTGGCCAGGTCTTTGAAAGAAAGAGTAGTCTTAAGGCACCAGTTTGATAACTGCTGATGGGAGTTCCTGATGCTTTAGTCACTTCCTAGGTAAGGTCAAAGTATGTTTTGCTCCCCTTGCTTTAATTCGCCTGGGCTTTTATACGTAAGAACTTGGATACTAAGGATTTCTCGTGTTGATACAATGACCACTGCAACATCATTCCTTTTGTTAAATTTAGGGAGTATTCCTAACTTAGTTTATCTTACCAATATTTAGACATAAATTTCTGTTATAGGTGTAAGGATCATTACCTTTCTAATGCATTCGTGATGATTATGGCGTCGACCTTTTACCAACTTCAAGGAGTATTTCTAACTTAATTTATCTTGCCAAGTTATGTCCAAGGTTTTGACATAGCATTCTTTTAAATTTATAGGTTCAAGGATTATCACCTCCCTGATGCATTCGAAAATAGCCATGGTGTTATCCTTTTCTTAAGAATGAATCGAAAGTTGATGCCTCCCCAATGCATTTAGGATGACTATATCAGTGCCATCCATTCATCAATTTCAGGGAGTACCCCTATTAAAATAGCTTGGGCCTCAAGCCTAATTTATCTTATCAGGTAATATTCCAAGATTTTAACATAATCATTTTTGTCAGTTTCAGATTTGAGGATCGCCCTTCTTTCCTGAATGTAAGCCCGAGGCCCACTATCTTCTTGATACATTCAAAATGATTGCAAATGCCATCGCACCTTTCTTTTCTCAAATACAGGGAGTATTTACAATTAAAGCAGCTTGTGCCTTAAGTTTAGTTTATTTTCTTGCCAAGTAATGTCTAGATTTATGACATAATTCTTTCTTATCAATTTACTTTCAATTTGAAATTTTAATTCTTCCTGGTTGTTTTCAACTGTGAATGAGTTTGATCTCAATTTTAGAAATTTTTGTTTCATTAAAATATGGGAAGAATAGGAGGTAAGCATGTTTTATCTCTATCTGTTGAATTGCATAAAAGCCCTTATTATACCATGCAGTTTCTAAATCTTAAGCACTTTAGGCCAATTTTAAAATAAGAAAAAAAAATTATTTGCAAACGAGGGAATTAAAACTCACTAAGAGAACTATAATATTTATGATTACCCATCAAAGTAACCCCAAAGTGAGATGAAATCTAGAAGATGATTTAGGCAGCTCTTCTTTGTATAGCTTTCTAATTGACTTTCTCCTACCCAAACTTTATAGTTGTTTGTCAGCCCTTGAGATTTTATTTCAAGTATGCTAAATGTGTGCTCGTTTCATTGTTACACATATTAGAATAACCCTTTAACCCAAAATGATTTTAGCTTCCCTTTAGAAAAATAACTGCCATGGAAAAGGTAATTGCACATTTCAAGAATGGGGGGGAATTAATCTCCTAAATTTTTGTATAAATTTCATTCATAAGAAATTTGGTTTGTTAGATGAAAAAAACCTAGCAAGCGAAAAAATAAAAAAAAAAGCCCTCACAAAAAAATAATAAGAAAAAATAGGAAAAGAAAAGAGAAGTAAAGGAAGGAAAGAATAGGGAAATGAAAAACCCTTAAAGTCAACATCACAACAGCAAGAAAAAATTAAACAAAATGAAAAGGATTTCCTTGAGCTATTATCTCTCAAACAGTCCCCAGTCAGTTATTCACCAAAGTCAAATGTAAGAATTCTTTGAAAGTGAAAAACGAGTAAAAAAATAATCCTCCTGCCAGTTAAGAAAGCATAGTGTTCATTTTCCTCTAATAACTTAACCTTTCTTTATTAGCTGATCAACCAAGCCTAACATTGCAACCAATGTAAGACCTCCTGATTATGGGTTTGACCTCATCTAACCTAGTGGAGATGACCTTCTATTAAGATTTGGTACATACGAAGAGGCATATGGTGTTTTTTGAACTTCAAGCAGGAAGTTGTGAATGCATTTATGCTTTTAAGTTGAATCTTATCCCTAAATTCTCATCAAGAATTTGCCTTTCAAAAGATAAAAATTCTATTTTGGCCTTTATCACACACATATATAGAAATTGCTTAGTATGCATCGTGCTTATTTGCATATTCAATAAGCCTTGGTATTAACATGCCTATTCTTATGTCCCGTTATTGAGAATGACCCTTAATTTCTCTTGTTGAGATTAAATTAGTTTAGAATGTGGTCCATTTAACTTATGCAAGGAGGAATTAAATTCAAATTCAAAGTATTTGATAAGTAACAATTACTTTAAATTTTGGATGCTTCTTTGCAAGCCACTCTTTGCACACATTGCACACGTGGCACTCATCACACATAACTCACATATGTATTTGTGCACACATACATGAATTTTGCACACCCTACACTTATATAATTTATTGCACTTTCTCACGTGAGTAATTTTTTGCAAAGAAATGAGAAGAAAATACACATGCCAAAGTTGATCACAGGACAATTCCAAACAGCGGACAGTCAAACCACAAGGAAAACTCCCATGGGATAGATCGATCTAATTCAAGCAAAAAAAGAATAAAGCATGACCATTTTCACATGCCATGCTTAAGGCATATATCAAAGGATGGCCCCTTTACTCAAAGATGGATCTTCATCGAAGCAATCATGCAAACTTATAAAAGGAAAGCATTCTTCATTATTACATCAGGGTTCTGATGTTAGATGCCTTTATAGGAGATGACATTTACTGCAAAATCAATATTGGCCTCAGAAGAGCAAGATCCCCTTTTGGAACAAAGATAAATCACTCATTTTCCTTGATTTTATACACGGGCAGACTTGAGACAAATCAGATGTCATCCTCCCTGATTTCATGCACCGAAAAACTAAAGCCAAATTAGATGTTCCTTAATTTTATGCACCAATAAACTGGAGCCAAATCAGATGTTATTATCCTTAATTCATGCACCAACAAACTGAAGTCAAATCAGATGTTCCCTAATTTTATATGCCGATAAATTAGAGCCAAATCAGATGTCATCCTCCCTGATTTTATATGCCTACAAATTGGAGCCAAATTAGATGTTCCTTGATTTTATACGCCAATAAACTAGAGCCAAATCATATGTCATATTCCCGAATTTTGCATCCCAATAAGCTAGACCTAATCAGATGTCCCGATCAAGGGTTAAAACATCGACTCACTTCCCAATCAAAGACTTAATGCCCAAGTGGTATGTGTTCAAAATAATCGAAAGCTTGCCACCTCAGGTATGAAACTTCTGTTCTTTACTCTAAATTTTGGCTCACTTAAACACTATTGCACTAAGTTTTCCAAAATTGAGGGCAACTGTAGACACTGGATCCTAAGGCGACTCCTGGTCAAGATTACCTAATGAGAAAATGGTTTCTCATAAATAAACAAAGAGTAGAGGTGCCAGGCTTTGTCCCTGAATTTCATGTTCTCAAAATGTTTTTTGATCTATCTTACATATTTTAGATGTTTAAAAATCCTTTTTGGGGTTTTTTCGTTCTTTATCTCTTTTAAACAGCCCAAAATGAGAAAATCGAGTTTCAATACTTAGAGCAATCTAGAGTGTTTTAACTTTATCTTAACCTACAAATGTCATAATTAGGTGATTCGAAAGATATTTTAATCTTAAGACACAGATCTACAACTTTGATGGACACCTAAACCCAATTCAGTCCTTAAAATTCTAAAAATTAGGTTTGAACATAGATTATCAGAATTTGTCCCTACACCTGGATCAATTTGTAGTATTTTCGGAATAACTCCCTTTGCAGAGCTCATATTGAGGTGAACATAATTTTAATTGAAATGAAACTCATTTTTAGTGACTTTTATAAAGAGAGAATGGCTTAATTAGCCATTGTTCCCAAAAAAAAATTTAAAGTCAAAACATCAATTCTATCCTTGAAAATTTTCTAGGAGTAGTCATCAGTATTTTGGCCATAAATCCAAATTAAGTGATTTTTGATTCATTGAAAATATAAGACATAGAGGAACAAATGTATAGAAGACCCTTTTTTGAAACAATGATATTTTCAGGCCTAAAAAAGGCAAAATATTTCAAGTTAGAAGTCAGTAGGCTGAGACAAATGGGAAAAAGTCGAAGTCAATGATCTAGGTGTGACTCATAGACCAGGTCTGTGAGTGACTCACTAACCAGGTCCGTGACTCACTCCAAAAGTGCGCCATACATCCAAAAAACAAGGAAGAAAAGTTTGGAAAAAAATTCCCTAATTTATATCCCGTTTGGTGTATTATTTATGAGCTTTTGAACCCAATTAAATGGCTTTTCTCTCATCATCTTCTTCTTGCTTGCTTTTCTTTCTCTTCATCAATCAAAAAGACAAAATTTTAATTTCAAAAAATTACCAAAAATTGGAAAAAAAAGTCGTAGAGCTCTGAATCCTTGTTCTTTGACAAACCGACATTGAAGGCAATATTTTCGAGCCCTAAAATCCGTAAATTAAAATAAATAATTTTTAATTAATTGTGCAAATAATACTTTTAGTTTATTTTCTTGTTAATTTTATAGATCTACTCTAATAGATTGTTAATTTCTCTTATATGTAATTAATTGTTAATTAATTGTAAAATATGTAAATTTGTTAACTAATTTTGTGGATTAATTTATTATTAAATCAATTGTGTCATTATAGAAATTTGTTGTTAATTATTTATTGTACTATATGAATTTGTTATTTGTTTATTTAATGTGTTAATTTAATTGATTTTATTGTTAATTTGTTAAATCTATTAATTTAATTAAATTATTTGTTTGTTTTGCTTTTTTATGTAATTTATTATTTTTTTAATTAGCATTTTAATTATATGTTAATTAAAGCATTTTTTTGGTTCGTGCTATTTGGGCCAAAAATGTCTTTTTCCCTTCGTTCTGTTTCAGCCCCTTTAGCGACGAGAGATTTCTTTCGTCGCTAACAGTTTTCTCTTTTAATCCCTGTTGTTCCAGCTGTGGACCTTTAGCGATCAGAGTTTATGGTAAAAGTCCAAAAGTCTCATCGCTAAAAGTCCCAGCTAAGCATCTCCTGTCGCCACCCCCACACCTCACGCCTTGGTTTTTTTTTTTTTATCTATTAGTGCTTCCCTTTTTGCACTGTAACTTGGGCCAGCCAACTTTGTATGAATTCAATTTGAATTCATTTTGCTTCTTTATTTATCTGCATCTTTTTTTCGTTTTTTACTTTCATTTTGCTATATTGATTAATTTGCTTAATCTTTTTTTTATTTTCATTTTGCTATTAATTAATCATTTTTGGTTTATTATTAATTGTTAGTTTTCATTTAATTCTTCATTCGTAAATTAATTTATTGTATTAGCTTTCTCATTTAGTTATTTTAGCATATTAATTAATTTTTTTATCTAATTTTCAATATTATATTTATATGTGATTATGTGAATTCATTAATACTATATTGCCCATTTTTTCTAATATTTTTCGTTTTTTAATATTGTTAATTATTTTTTATTATTATGAATTTTGGTATTACTAATTTGTGTTAATTTCATCATTTTTGTTATTAACATTTTTATTTTTTTATGATAATATTTATAATTATCATTATTTAATATTATCATTAATATTATTATTTTACTTTTATTATCAATTTTCATCATTATTATTAAAGATATTTTCTTGTCATATTTTTATATATGTAAATCGTCATTTTGAGCTGTGACAGAGAATATGAGGAAGCGAGATAGTTTAGAATTTATTTTCCTATTTATTATTTATTTTGAGTATGTATTTAATTTCCCTTATTTTTCCTTTTACTTTTCGTAAATATGTAATAGCTAGTAAAAAAAATAGTTTTTTACATGCTTTAATTAAAAAATTAACACATAAAATATTTTTATCCAATTAATTGGATTTTTCTCATAAAATAGACTGATATCCTATTTTATTCCACAAATCACACAAAATAATTTTATTAATATTGCATGAGAGAACCAATATTTTCAATTCAATAAATAGCCCATTTTATGCATGTTTTACTTGTATTATTATTTTTCATATCTTTATTTATTATAAATAAATGGTTTTTCAATGATAAGTCAAAAAATCCATTAAATGATTTCATACAAGCTTGAATTAAATTTTTTTGTAATAAAAGGATCAATGTCCCGATTTTTTCCCACAAAGTAACATTTAATTAATGAATTTCTCTTTATAAATACAAAAAAAATATTTATAATTAACTAACAGAACTTTTTTTAAGCTATAAGGGATCAACTATCCCTATTTTTACTCAAAAATACATCCAAAATGCTTACCTTTTGTAAATATGCATGCAAGGACCAATGTTCTCATCTAAATGAATTCAATTAATTCTTCGATTTGTGTATGAATTTATTTTCTTACATTTATTCTTCTATTCTTTAAATGCTTTCAAATGAAATGCTTTACTACTCTCCAATATGCTTGAGTGCACTTTTATTTTTCTAACATAATAATTTGTATGAGAAAAGAGATTAAATATATTAATCATTAAAACTTTTTTATATAACATTAACCAAAAGTATAAATAGAAGTGAAGTCCAAATTTTCTCTAGTTTCAGCTTCATAAAGTTAAAACTCCTTTTTCAATATTTTATTGGGTGGCAAGTCCATGAAACCTGTCTTATAGTGCCCAGTAGATGCCCTCGTAGGCTGATCACCAATAATGAATGGGGATACCCCAAGCCACTATCTCATGTCTTTTTAAGGTTTAAGGCATCATGAATTGGATTAAATTCCTATCCATTATGAAGCAACCTCCCTTTAGAGTTTAATGAACCTTGATCCGACCTCGATCCCTAAAAGCGAACTTTTGAGAAAAAATCGGATGCCCTACGGGTTCAACATGCATCATAAGTTTAACTAATAAAAGTTCATTCACTAATATTACCTCATACATAGCTTAACAAAATCCTAGCCCTCATCGTCGCCCACCATTGTCATCACCCAACATTGATGCCAATCCACCATCCCTGATGTCTCTCATGCTCTCATTCTCACACTGCTTTTTTTGTTCCCCATCACTCTTCTTTGTCTCTCCTTCTTCATTTTTTATGCCTTTTTCGTTGTCAGTCTCTCCCCATCGCTTGATTCAGGTATTGCCATCCTTAAAGGAGAAACATGACGAGTTTACATTAAGAGAACTTTAAATTTATACTCGAGTTATTCGCTCTCAAGTAAGTTCATACTAGATTTTTTATTCTAGGTTTTGTTTGTTTGCTTTTTGGAAAATTAGGGCAAATGGGTTATATAGGAAAAAAATAGATTCTTTACAAGAGGAAGTGCATTTAGATAGTATTTTTTTATTAAGTCATTTGCTAGTTTAGTTTGATTAAGATTATGGTTGCTTGTAGATGCTCAGTAAATTAAAGGGATGGGTAAGAAAGGTTTTGCCTATTTATAGTTGAAAAGTCCCACCTTTGATGTCCTCCTATACTTTTTTTCATTACTAGGTAGCAAAAAATAGGTGCTAGAGTTGCAAGATTGCCTGTAAGTCCAACAAAGATCTATAGGATCATTTACATAAAGTAGCCAACCTGAAGGATGCTAAATTGTTTTGGGATGATGACAAATATCTAAAACCTTTTATGCAAGATGATTCACTATTATACAGTTTTGCTGACGATGAAGAAGGTGAAGAGGATTTCGCTACATCAGTGGATAAAGAGAAAGCGATAAGGGATTTAGTGAATGTTGAAAAATGTTGTTTTGAAGATGACAATAGTGGATAAAATTCAACCACTAGTTCTTTCAAATTTGAAGGAAATGGACTGAAATAGAATGCCTCTATTTCCAATGGCCTTTTAAATCTTGTTATAAAGGATAAAAAGAAAGTTAACAAAAGTTATTTTAGTTCTCTCCTACAACCCTTACTCGCAATACTGCTAGCAGGTTTCTCTCTCTTCTTCTGGTTCTTGCTTTTCTTCTCTTTTATACTTATTAGTTACGTTTAGATAAAAATTTAGCTCTATTTGTCATGATTAATTGTTGCCTTTCATTTTAAGTCTGTTTTATGTTAATTTTATGTTTAACTTTTATATGTTTATTTTTGTTCTCTTTCCTCCTATCTTTTGAGGAAGTTGGTTAATGGATTTATTTTATAGTTCTACGATTTTTTGTTCTTTTGAGGTTGTTACTTTCTCTCTTTGATGGAGCAATGTCTACCATATAACTAAAATTAAGTGAACAAAGTAAAGAACTAGATTAGATACATTGTTCCTCTTGCTGTGTTTGTCAATGATTAGAAGAATTTTTGAATTTGAAGATTTATGTTTAGCTATCATGCATTAAATTAGACTAGTTTGGACTTGGTTTTTATGTCCTTATTTGTTTAAAATAATAAATTCAAATTGAAACCAAAGCATTTAATAAACATTAATGTTTTGTTGATTATGTGATTGCACTGACTTTCTTTAACAATAAGCTTAATAAAATAACTGGGTCTTTATTTTGTTGAGCTAGTTGCCAATTTGTTTACCTATATTCCTTTTCAGACATTTATCTATTTAAGTTTCCCAGTTGACATTCATGGTCCATTTGGTAAAATTTTAATATACTAGAGCTCGAATATGGGGGGTAAATGATAATTCATTAGAAAACTTACATATATTTGTCATTAAACTATAAAAAAACATAGAGTATCATATTAATAAATGGTCAAATTTTGAATGTTTACAATATCATCTTCCCTTATGCAAGGATTCTGATGTGATGGTTAAATATTATTATTATCTCTCTCTCTCTCTCTCCAATTAATGCATTTGCAGTATAACTAATTTGTGTACCTTTTAAAGGTCTTTTTAGTTCTGAAAATATCTCATTTGTGAGTAATTTATTTGGAGAATCAATGGGAAGTTCTTTCGATCCTCAGATATTAGTGGCCAAGGTTAACCATTCATAGGCAAGCATAGAGAGGATCCTTGCTATATGGATGTCTCTTCTTATAACATTGCTAAATGTTACTAAGATAATTTTATTAGCATCTTTAACCTAGTTGGATGGCCATGTATATTCAAAGCCTTAGTAAAAACATGTTTTCTTCACTGTCTTTCAAGTATATGATGCACTGATGTAAAACAAATGGATTGTTGTGGTCAATCTAGAGTAAGAAACATCATAATTTTTTCTTATAAATCTTCTTAACATAAAAGATAGTTGACATTTATTTGGCCTTAAGAGCCCTCAGTGACTTTGATCATAAATTATTACTTATTGCCATTCAGTTCCTCAATGTTTGGTATAATATTGGAGTATTTTGTTTCATAAATATAGTAAATGCTTCATCATGACTGATGTTGCCTTCTTATTTTTTTCATCAGTATATGGTCAAAATATTTTAGGTTTTTGTTGCAATAATTTTGTATTATTATTTGCAACTTCATTATATTATATGGCTTTTTTGTTGCTAGTTTGTCATCCTTAATGTAATGCCCCTCATTATATTCTAGGAGAATTTGCACTAATTAATTATTAGTGTCTGTGTTTAATTAAGCATAATTGTGTAGAGAAGGACCTAATTGATAAGTTAAAGGGTAAGTTTTGGGGTATTAGTAGAAATAAGAGGAATTAAGGGGCCCAATAGTAAGCTTTAGTTTTATGTGACATTTGGACCGATTAAAGAGAAAAGAGAGGGAAATATTTTGGTGAAGGATGGCCGGCCAAATAAGGTTCTTCTTTCTCCATCTTCATCTTCTCTTAACCTCTAATTCCTCTCTCTCAAACCCTAAACTCTCTCTCTCAAATTCTCTCTCTAGACTTCTTGAGTTTTGGTAAAAAGGGAAGAAAGAATTTGTTTGGTTTTGATCTTAAGGTAACTTTATTTCTTCTTTGATGTGTTGTTCATTAAATAGCTTAAGAAGTGTTCATGGTAGTGTCTTATTTTTATAGAAGGAGACACAAGCAAAAAGAAGGGAAAGGAGGCTCTTCAAGGTTAAAGGGAGTTAGAGCTTAAAACAAGGTATGGGAACTTAGGTTCTTATGTGTGTATGTGTGATGGTTTGTTATGGGAGAGATCTTTAAGCCTCTCTCATATGTTTTGTGGTTGATTTTAAGAGTGAAAGTGGCTTAGAGATGAAAAATATAAGTTTTGTTACAGGATATGCAAAATCTATTTTTGAGATTAAATGACAAGTATGTATTCTTTTGCTCATATCTTGAGTTATAGGTATCCAAATGAGGAAATTCTAGTTGGTATAGAAACTAGACTTGTAAACCTTGATTTTGTCAGAAGAAACCAAAACTTGATTTTGTCTTCATGAACAGTCTGTGATTTTTCTTGAATATCTAAAGATTTACAGGTTTTATTGAGATTATTTTTAGTGTTTTGAAAACTAGAAATATAGGCCTAAAACTTTGTAAAAGATAGTGTTTTCAGAAAAAGTCATTTGGTATGTTGAAATTGAGATGCAATTTGAGTTTTAAAATTAACTTACAGGATTTTTTAGCAATAAGCATTGAAGCTTTTGAACTGTCACTTTGTGTCACAAGCGTGACATCAAACCGTCGCTTTGTGTCGCGAGCGCGACATCAAAGAATGATCTTATAGGCCATTGCTTGCGGTCTCAAGTGCGATTAATACCGCGGGCGCGACAAGTGTCGCGAGCGCGGTTATTGTCGCAAGCACGACAATAAGCATTTGTTTCCTATTTTTTTATTTTATTTTATTTCTTTTCCATTATAATAAGCTACGCCTGAATGTTTTACTTTAAAGATTAAAGAGGTATGCTATTGTATTATAATTGTTGATGCGTACACTTACTTTTCTATGAATAATGCTTAGGTTTATGTATCTATATATATTTTCACATCATCGAAGTAATATGGTATTGGATTAAAGTATACTATCCTGATTATAATGCATATTTACATGAGTGGTCTTTCTAGATGATAAATATGATAACTCAATCCCAGAATCGATATAATAATATATGAATTGAATAATTCCTGAATTAAAAGTTGGTTGTGGATAGATAGGCATGCCTATAGGGTTATAGTCACAGCTGCTATAGTCTGACTCCTATGAGTCCACAGTTTGTCTCTAAATGAGACCACAGTTCTGATCCAAATGGGTCCACATATTTAATACCTTCGGGTATTTACAGATTTGATACCTTATGGTATCCACAGCACCCGTTATCCACAACCATAGACAAATTAAGCAGGCAAATTTATAAGATGAATAATATGCATATATAATTTACAATCTTTCATTGTATGATTTAATGAGATAGTTATTCCTTCCAATATTGCATTTTGTTTATTCATTATTACTTTATTATTTACTAATAAAGTATATGCAATTTATTTTATACTATCACTGCATGCTTGGTGATAACCACTGTGAGTGGTTATAAATATATTAGTTTGTTCCCCACTAAGCTTTATAGCTTAGCACGGGTGTTTATCCGTGTAGGTTCGCAGGGTAGACCTTGTGTTCAGGGAGAAAGCCAACAATCTCCAAAGCCAACATCAAATTAGGAAGTTTATCCTGATGTATGAGATTAATTTTGTATCTTTTTGGTTAGATAATGTATTATTATGTATTAAAGTCTTGTAATTATTAAGTTATGTAAATAATAACTAATAGTATGTTAAAGTATCCCCCCCTCAATTCTTATATGATTTGTATAGTATGAATGTATGTATACTCATATATGCATTGTTAATAGAGAACTCACAGGACTTACAGATTAATGAATGTAATTAATAATAGTAATTAAGATTTTCTAGTATAGTCATTATATTTTTGGTATCAGAGCGCCTTGGTTTAGGCGGTTCTGGCCTATAGGAATTTCAAGGTTTATAGATATAGAATTCTTGTTGATGTTGGCTAATTGTGGCTGTCCTTGTGCTTCTTTTGATATAGTTAGAGATGGAAGGACATCGTGAAGTGGTAGATGAATCTGCTAAGAGCAATCTACCTGGACAAATGAATCCTTCTCAGCCTGAATCTTCTGCATCCACTAGAGGCGGTTTAGCTGCTACTGAGTCTAGTGAAGCATTGTTGAAAATTTCCCACGACATGGCTCAGATTTTACAGCGAATGACTGCACCAAAGGCTCCGATTTTTGAGATCAAAAAACATGGTACAGAAGAATTTCTAGGCTCTACTTAGGAAGAATCTGAGAAAGCAAAGTTATGGCTTGAAAGGTTAGAGCAGGTATTTACAGAAGTTTAATGCCCAGCTAATCAAAAGGTGACTTGTGCTGTGTCCTTGCTTCAGGAAGCAGCCTACGACTGGTGGAAGTTAGTTCAGACACAACCTTAGCTACCTAATTCCCTCACTTGGGAGTTCTTTGTAGTGGAGTTTAAAAAGAGGTATGTGACTGAAGCATATAAGGATGAAAGGTTGAAGCAGTTTTTGAATTTAAAGTAGAGAGGTATGTCAGTGGCCGCATATGAAGAAGAATTCAGTCGCCTAAGCAAATATGTACCAAAACCTATGCTGACTAGGACTTTCGAGTGTCGCCAGTTTGAAGATGGATTGAATGATCAGGTCCGAGAGCATTTAACAGGACCTATCTCTTTGCGTCCTGTGGATTATCATCAATTAGTTCAAGCAGCTATCCGAGTAGAGAAAGAAGAAAATGCAAAAAAAGAAAGGGAACAAAAAAGAAGAAGCTTTTTTCGGGGTGGTTCTTCATCAAGGAAAAGACCAAGAACGACTCCAAGAGAACAACCAATGGAGTTTGGTACTCACTTTGCATCTAGAGGTGGTCGACAGGGGACTTTTACTCCAGCTGGATCTGGTAAAGGTACTACATCAGGACAGGGCATAGGTAAAGGTCCAGAATGTACCTATTGTTTTAAGCGACATTAGGGCACTTGTAGAATGCTCACGGGTGCTTGTTTCAGATGTGGCAGCACGGAGCATTTTATGGAAAATTGTCCTATGACCCAGGAACAAGCCTCCAATCAACAAAGTAATAGAGGAGCTTCTAATGCACCCTCTTCAGGTAGAGCTCATGGTAGAGGCAGAGGTGGATTGGGCCAGTTTAGAGCCCAATCCAGGAATATTTTAGAGACAGTAGATAGACCATTCACTCCTACACCTTCTGTCAGAGCTTATGCTATGAAAGGTCAAGAAGATGCTTATGCTCCTAAGGTCATAGCTGGTACATTTTCTCTCTTTGATACTGATGTGCATGTGCTTATAGACCCGGGATCTACACATTCATATATCTATAATGGGGAGTTGGGTAGAAATGTATCTGTTGTAGATCATTTGAACTATGATATATGTGTAATCAGTCCTTTGGGCCACAGTATACATGTAAATGAAATTTATAGAAATTGCCCTATTAGAATTCAAGAAAGAGAATTTCCAGCTGACTTTATTGTTCTACCTTTTCATGAATTTGATGTAATCCTGGGTATGGATTGGTTGTCTAGATATCAAGCTATAGTGAACTATAAAGCTAAAACAGTAGTAGTTAAGGATTCTGGGGAAGAAGAGACATTGATTAAGGGTATTAAGTCTAAACCCTTAATCAATGTTATTTCGGCTATGAAAGCAAAAAGATTCCTTAGAAAAGGCTGTGAAGCATTCTTGACTTTGGTTCTTAATTCTAAGAGGGAGATAGTTAATCTTCAAGATATTTCAATGATCAATGAGTTTCCTGATGTTTTTCCCGAGGAACTTTCAGGTTTGCCACCAGAGAGAGAAGTTGAGCTATCTATTGAAACTTTGCCTAGAATAGCTCTTATATCCAGAGCACTTTATAGAATGGCACCATCAGAATTAAAGGAGCTAAAGGTTTAGTTACAAGAGTTGTTAGATAAAGGCTTCATCAAACCTAGTGTGTCACCTTGGGGCGTACTGGTATTGTTTGTCAAGAAGAAAGATGGCACTTTGAGGATGTGCATTGACTACAGATAACTCAACAAAGTAACTGTGAAGAACAAGTATCCTTTACCCCGGATTGAGGATTTATTTGATCAGTTGTGGGGTGCTAGAGTAATTTCTAAAATTGACCTGAGGTCGGGATACTATCAACTTCGGATCAAAGATATAAATGTTCAGAAGACTGCTTTTAGGACTCAATATGGTCATTACGAATTCTTAGTAATGCCTTTCGGGTTGACTAATGCACCCGCAGCCTTCATGGACCTGATGAATAGGGTGTTCCGACCCTATTGAGATTAGTTTGTTGTGGTGTTTATATAATGACTATACTAGATAATCCAGATTACTGTTACTAATTACATGCATTAATCCCATTAATCCTGAGACTTGTTTGTTATTGATGCATATATACATACATCCTATGCTTATCATGTATGATCATGGGATTATACTTCATATGCTGTTGATCATTCTTTACATAACTTTATAGTTACATGCCTTTACAAATACAAATACATTAGATGTAACCAAAAGAGATACAAAAACAATCTCAAACATTAAATGCAACTTCTAATCTAGTGTTGGCTTGGGAGATTGTTGGCTTTGTCCCTGAGCAAAAGTTCTACCCTGCGAACCTACACAGATAAACACCCACGCTAAGCTATAAATCTTAGTGGGGAACAACTAATAACATGCTGATAACCACTCATAGTAGTTATTCCTAAGCATTCATTACAATAAAATACCATGCATTTACTGGATTACTACAAATATAACATTATTCAATAATCAGAACAATAACAAATTTTAAACTGTATATGCATATCATTATTTGCATTAATGGCCTGCGTAAATTTCTGTGGGTGTGGATAACGGGTGCAATGGATACCCGAAGGTATCAAACAGAAGGATACCCGTAGGTATCTAAATAGAAGGATACCCGTAGGTATCTAAACAGAAGTCTCACGTAGAGACAAACAGAAGACTCATAAGAGTCAAACAGAACCCTATAGGCATGCTTATCTATCCATAACCAAGTCTCTAAGTGCAGGCATAACATATCATATTTCATATATCGTGAAATTTCATCACTATCATTCTATATAGCAATAATAACTGCTAATCCTTATAATAGTATGCATTCTCCTTTTCATAGCATAATTAATAATCATATACTGTAACTTCTTTGAACTAAATTCATGTATGTTTCTAATTGAGTAATAGAAACTCACCTTTCAATCAATAAGCAACCTTGCATTTATAGAGAATACATTTTGTTACATAACTGTAATTTAGGATGATTTATAAGCTTAGGTAGGGCTTAGACAAGTCTGTACCTCAAAAGAAATCAAAGAAAATATAGTTTTCAAAATACAGGGGAGAGTCATGATTACTATCAAATTCTTAGTAACCGTGAGACATGACTTGTAACAAGGGTCATGGTTACTATCAAATTTCTAGTAACCATGAGCCAAGATGTACTTTAGTTCTGGACTAAACAACGAACTACCTCACGGTTACAAACATTTTTGTAGTAACCATGAAGTAGGGTTATGAACTCGGGTCACGGTTACTAAGAATTCCTTAGTAACCGTGAGATAGTTTAGGTTTTGTTTCTGGACCAAAAGCTCATTACCTCACGGTTACTAAGCTCAGGGTAGTAGCCGTGAAGTAATGCTACGAGACTGGGTCACGGTTACCATGAAACTTTAGTAACCATGGTCCAATAAATACTTTTGGTCTAGACTGAAAACTTAGGCACCTCACGATTACTATGAAATTCATGGTAACCGTGAGCACTAAACCGCCTCGAGACCGATTTTCAGTCTCAAATTCTATGCCATTTTTGACCTGAAAAACAACAATTTTAGCCAAAATGGCCTTCAACAAAGTTGTAGGCCTAAGTTTCTAGTTTTCAAAACACCAAAAATCATTTCAATAGGACTTGTAAAACTCTAGTTATTCAAGAAAAACCATAGACTATTCACGAGGGCAAAATCACAACCACAACCAGATTTCAATACCGATTTTCACTATCATGCCGTGAAAATCGGGTTTTAGTATCTTCTAATAAAATCAAGGCATGCAAGTCTAGTTTCTATAACAACTAGAATTTCATCATTTGAACAAGCATAGCTCAATATATGAGCAAAAAGGTACAGACTGGTCAAATAATCTTTAAAACAGATTTTCATATTTTCAATCAAACTTGCATGTTTTCAACTCTAAACCCCTTCTAAGATTTAAATCATCCATAAAACACATGAGAGAGGTACTCAAGAACTCTCTCATGACAAATCAATATATATATATATATATATATATATATATATATACATGTTAAACCCTAGTTCCCATACCTTGTTTAAACTCCACCTTTCTCTTCAACCTTGAAGAGTTTCCTTCCCTTTTCTTATACTTGATTATCCTTCTAAAAAAAACATAAGACACTTCTATGAAAACCTATCAAGCTATTCAATGAAACACATACTTCAAAGGAGAAACAAGTTACCTTAACCCCACAATCCAAGTAAATCTTTGTTCCTTTTATCAAAATTCCAAGAACTCAAGAGATAGAATTTGAAAGAGAGAGAGAGAGATTGAAGATGAAGATTGAAGACCTCTAGATGGCCGGCCCTCCTTTATCAAACAAAATATCTCCCTCTCTAAAGTTCCCAAATGGTCCAAATGTCACAAAACTACATTATTTGCAAATGGGTCCTTTAACTTTTCTTTATTTCTACTAATGCCCAACACTTACCCTTTAACTTTTCAATTAAGTCCTTATACATACATTTATACTTAATTAGACATGGACATTCATAATTAATTAGTAATAATTCTACTAGGGTATACTGAGGGGCATTACAATTTATCAATGACATCCTGGTCTATTCTTGTAATGAAGAAAAGCATGCGAAACACCTGAGAATTGTATTGTAAACTTTGCAAGAACAAAAGTTATATGCAAAGCTAAGTAAATGTGAGTTTTGGCTTAAAGAAGTTTCTTTCCTTGGGCACGTGGTGTCTTCAAAAGGCATCAGGATAGACCCTAAAAAGATTGAAGCTATTGTAAACTAGAAGCCACCTTGCAATGTTCCAGAAGTTCGAAGTTTCTTGGGCCTAGCTAGTTATTATAGAAGATTTATAGAAGGCTTTTCAGTTATTGCCTCTCTGCTCACTAAGTTACTTCAAAAATAAGCTAGATTCGAATGGACAGATCAATGCCAAACAAGTTTTGAGCGGTTAAAGAAAATGTTAACGGAAGCTCCAATTCTTACCCAGCTAGTAGCTGGTAAAGAATATGCTATGTATAGTGATGCATCAAAACATGGCTTGGGATGTGTGTTAATGCATGAAGTTAAAGTAGTGGCTTACACGTCAAGATAGTTAAAGCCTCATGAACAGAACTATCCGACTCATGATTTGGAATTAGCTGCAGTTGTATTTGCTTTAAAGATATGGCGACATTACCTTTATGGTGAGAGGTGCAGAATTTATACAGATCATAAAAGTCTTAAATACTTGCTCACTCAGTGGGATCTCAATCTAAGACAATGCAGATGGCTAGACTTGTTTAAAGACTACGATTGTATAGTTGACTATCACCTAGGAAAGGCGAATGTGGTGGATGATGCATTAAGTCGGAAGATGATGGCAACCTTGTTATTACAAGATTATAAATGAAAGTTTGCATCTGATGGGGCTTTGTTAGCTCAATTACGAGCTCGCCCTAATCTAAGGCAGGCGATAATAAATGCACAGGCAGGTGATAAGAAGCTACAGCAATTGGCTCAATCAGTATATGAGGGAGGTCCAGTAGAATATTCAATTAGGATTGATGGTGGTCTCTACCTTCGGAACCTTTTATGTGTGCCAGATGTTAAAGAATTAAAGAGAGCTTTGTTGCAAAAAACCCATAACACTATATTCACCATGCATTCCGGTAGCAACAAAATGTATAGAGATCTAAAATAGTTCTACTGGTGGCCAGGAATGAAACGAGATGTAACCGAGTATGTCTCCAAATGTCTGACTTGTCAACAAGTAAAAGCAGAACATCAACTTCCCTCGGGATTGTTAAATCCTCTTCCCATTCCTCAATGGAAGTGGGATAATGTTACCATAGATTTTGTCATAAGTTTACCCACTACTCAAAAGAAGTATGATGCAATGTGGGTCATAGTAGACAGATTGACAAAGGTGGCTCACTTTGTACTGGTCTGAATTACTTACTCGATGGACAAGTTGGTTGAGTTATATATAGACCAGATTGTGAGATTGCATGGGGTACCAATCTCAATCATTTCAGATCAGGATTCAAGATTCACTTTCAAATTTTGGAAGAGTCTATAACAAGCTTTAGGCATAAAACTCCTCCTTAGTACTGCCTTCCATCCTTAAACGGATGGGCAATTGGAAAGGATTATACAAGTGCTGGAGGACATATTAAGAGGCTGTGTTTTAGATTTTCCCGGGAGCTGGGATAAATATATGACTTTGATGGAATTTGCGTATAACAATGGCTATCAAACTAGCATTGGTATGCCACCTTATGAAGCACTCTATGGTTGAAAGTGTAGGACTCCCTCCTATTGGACAGAGTTAGCTGAAAGCAAATTGACAGGCCCTGACATTGTTAAAGATACAGAAGAAAAGATTCAACTTATCAAGCAAAGATTGAAAGAAGCTGATGATAGACAGAAGTCATATGCAGATTTGAAAAGAAAGAACATTGAGTATCAAGTTGGTGACAAAGTGTTCTTGAAAGTATCCCCATGGAGAAAAGTGTTACGATTCGGAAAGAGAGGGAAACTCAGTCCCAGGTTTATAGGTCCTTATAGAATTTTGGAACGGATACGACCGATAGCTTATCGATTGGATCTTCCCAGTGAATTATCAAAGTTGCATGATATTTTTTATGCTTCCATGCTCCGACGGTATCGATCTAATGAATCACACATTATACCAGTGCAAGATATCAGTGTCATATTTGATTATACATATGATAAAGAGCCTAAACAGATCTTGGCCAGGGAAGTTCGACAGTTGAGGAACAAAGAAATCCCCCTAGTCAATATGTTATGGCAACACCACGGTGTACAAGAAATAACGTGGGAACTGGAAGCTGTAATGCGGGCTCAATACCCACAGCTTTTCAATACAAGTATGAATTTCGAGGACGAAATTCTTTTAGGGGGAGAGAGTTGTAATGCCCCTCATTATGCCCTAGGAGAATTTGCACTAATTAATTATTAGTTTCTATGTTTAATTAAGTGTAATTGTGCAGAGAATGACCTAATTGATAAGTTAAAGGGTAAGTTTTGGGGTATTAGTAGAAATAAGAGGAATTAAGAGGCCCAATAGTAAGCTTTACTTTTATGTGACATTTGGACCAATTAAAGAGAAAAGAGAGGGAGATATTTTGGTGAAAGATGGCCGGCCAAATAAGGGTCTTCATTCTCCATCGTCATCTTCTCTTAACCTCTAAATCCTCTCTCTCAGACCCTAAACTCTCTCTCTCAAATTCTCTCTCTAGACTTCTTGAGTTTTGGTAAAAAGGGAAGAAAGAATTTGTTTGTTTTTTATCTTAAGGTAACTTTATTTCTTCTTTAATGTGTTTTTCATTAAATAGCTTAAGAAGTGTTCATGGTAGTGTCTTATTTTTATAGAAGCAGACACAAGCAAAAAGAAGGGAAAGGAGGCTCTTCAAGGTTGAAGGGAGTTAAAGCTTAAAACAAGGTATGGGAACTTAGGTTCTTATGTGTGTATGTGTGATGATTTGTTATGGGAGAGATCTTGAAGCCTCTCACATATTTTTTGTGGTTGATTTTGAGATTGGAAGTGGCTTAGAGATGAAAAATATAAGTTTTGTTACAAGATATGCAAAATCTGTTTTTGAGATTAAATGACCAGTCTGTATTCTTTTGCTCATATCTTGAGTTATAGGTATCCAAATGAGGAAATTCTAGTTGTTCTAGAAACTAGACTTTTAAACCTTGATTTTGTCAGAAGAAACCGAAACCTGATTTTCACTGCTTGATAGTGAAAATCGGTATTGAAATATGATTGTGATTGTTATTTTGTCTTCATGAATAGTTTGTAGTTTTTCTTGAATATCGTAAGATTTACAGGTCCTATTGAGATGATTTTTAGTGTTTTGGAAACTAGAGATATAGGCCTAAAACTTTGTAGAAGTTAGTGTTTTCAGAAAAAAGTCATTTGGTATGTTGAAATTGAGATGCAATTTGAGTTTTAAAATTAACCTACAGGATTTTTGAGCAATAAGCGTTGAAGCTTTTGAACCGTCGCTTTGTTTCGCGAGCGCGACATCAAACCATCGTTTTGTGTTGTGAGCATGACTTATGTCACGAGCACGACATCAAAGAATGATCTTATAGGCCATTCCTTGCTGTCGCGAGCACGATTAATACCACGAGCGTGACAAGTGTCGCAAGCACGATTATTGTCGCGAGCACGACAATAAGCATTTGTTTCCAATTTTTTTATTTTATTTTATTTCTTTTCCATTATAATAAGTTATGCCTGAATGTGTTACTTTAAAGATTGAACATATATGCTACTGTATTATAATTGTTGATGCATACACTTGCTTTTCTATGAATAGTGCTTAGGTTTATGTATCTATATATATTTTCACATCATCAAAGTAATATGTTATTGGATTAAAGTATACTATCCTGATTATAATGCATATTTATATGAGTGGTCTTTCTAGATGATAAATATGATAACTCAATCCCATAATCGATATAATGATATATGAATTGAATAATTCCTGAATTAAAAGTTGGTTGTGGATAGATAGGCATGCCTATAGGGTTACAGTCGCAGCTACTATAGTTTGACTCCTATGAGTCCACAGTTTGTCTCTAAATGAGACCACAGTTCTGACCCAAATGGGTCCACAGATTTAATACCTTCGGGTATTTACAGATTTGATACCTTATGGTATCCACAGCACCCGTTATCCACACCCATAGACAAATTAAGCAGGCAAATTTATAAGATGAATAATATACATATACAGTTTACAATCTTTCATTGTATGATTTAATGAGATAGTTATTCCTTCCAATATTGCACTTTTTTATTCATTATTACTTTATTATTTACTAATAAAGTATATGCAATTTATTTTATACTATCACTGCATGCTTGGTGATAACCACTGTGAATGGTTATCAACATATTAGTTTGTTTTCCACTAAGCTTTATAGTTTAGCATGGGTATTTATATGTGTAGGTTCGTAGGGTAGACCTTGTGTCCAGGGATAAAGCCAACAATCTCCAAAGCCAACATCAAATTAGGAAGTTTACCCTGATGTATGAGATTAATTTGTATCTTTTTGGTTAGATAATGTATTATTATGTATTAAAGTCTTGTAATTATTAAGTTATGTAAATAATAACAAATAGTATGTTAAAGTATCCCCCCCCCCTCAATTCTTATATGATTTGTATAGTATGAATGTATGTATACTCATATATGCATTGTTAACAGAGAACTCACAGGACTTATAGATTAATGAATGTAATTAGTAACAGTAATTAGGATTTTTTAGTATAGTCATTACACTTAATGAGCTAAGCTTTTATCACATTGGTGTATTTTCCATATAAATAAAGCCAAGAAAATTGTTAAAACATAAGGTAAATGGTTTCATTATTCCCCACGTGAGCAGCGATTGGTTTTTCTATATCTTGCAAATGACGTATTTTAAAATAGTCGAAGAAAAGGTTCAGAGTTTGTTGGTGAATTTTGGAAGGTTCTCTTTAGAGCTCTTCATAATGTAATTGAAAAATGGGATGAATTTGGAAGAAATGTTGCACTAAGACTGGTACTTAATGTTTAATTTTACCACATTTACTCTTTTGAGTACTCCTTATTGCCCTTCCTCCACATGTATAAGTGTTCTAGGAATTCACCAATTGTAAGGTTTTATGTTATGTGTAAGTAAGACTTAGCGTAAATAAGATTTGGGGGAGAAAATTAATAATAAATAGTATACTTAGCTCATTTAACTTTTTATCCGTATCATTTTTTACTTCTATATAAAATTAGCAGAGTAACCAATTCTCACTCAACATTTGATGTTCTTTGCATCAATAGATAAGTATATTATAACACTTGCTAAGCAACCATAAATTAAATCATAAATGTTGGAGTTGGCAGCAATATAATGAAAAAGAGAGTGATTATTTTACCTTTTGGAGTAACTGATAGATTCCTACTACCATACAGACATGTTAAATCTAGTAGTAGGTAGATGATTATTCTTGCTTTGTAATAAAAAATTATTCCAAAGATAGCTTTCTTAACCCACAGAGCTTCCTCCATATGATCCTATGTGATATTAGTCCAAGTGGATATATACTATTTCATCATATTAACATTTTTAATTGTGAGCATTATGGAACGTGGATCAAACCTAGGTTATTGGTTGGCATTGCAGAGGTGTGTGCAAAGAGTCATATTCAACCATTTAAATTAAATGAACCATCTTATATAAGTCAACAAATATTGTTAGTTGGAGCCTAAAATTTATTTAAAATTTATTAAGTATTTTTTAAAGTGCATTTAAAATATACCATTTGCTGCTCCTTTTACCGTTTTGATCAAGGTAAACAATTTGCATTTTGAAAGGAAAAGCAAAAAACTTTTGGTTGAAAAACACTATATAAGTGCCAAAATTGATTATGTAGCAAAACTTAACGAATAAGAATACACATAAAGTCACTAGAACTTTTCATAAGTTTCATCAAATATATGTTAATTTAGTTTGATGATTCATATTTGTACATGACATAAAAAAAAATTCTTGTATGCTAGGGAGCACAATACAATTTTTATTAAATACTAATGAATGAACTTTTATTTGATTAAATAATCATGTTCTTTATAGAGATTCATCAAATAAACTTTTAGATTGTAAGCATTACAAAAGAACTTGCTTCTGATAGATGAATATAACTTGAAAACTCATTTTGAAATTAAAGATTAAGGAATTTTGTCTACCCCTATTGCATATGCTTGGCGATTTCTATTATATTTATACCTATTTAAATAAACTTACTATTAAAAAAAAAGAAAAGAAAGCTAGAAATGCTTTTTCTTTTCTTTTCTGTGTTTTCTTTTTGTAATCTGAGTTAAGTAAAAATGCTCTCTCATGAAAATTGGGTTATTAAAATTGTGGCTGATACCATATAAGAAATCAAACTCATTGTTTTTGTATATTAAGTTAAAAATAAAGGGAGAGATTACAAGTTCATATATGCACCCTACTTCAAACATCAATCATTGGTCTAGTAGAGTATCTTATAAGGCTTGAAGCACCAAAATGAAATACTACTTTTCCCTAATTGCTCATGTTGCTTTAAAGACCTTGACCATCAAAGCTAAGCACCTTCAACTAAACTTGATAAGTAAGACCTACTTTTCAAGCATCTTTTGGATGCAAAGTAACCAGAGATGAACAAATGACTATTGATACTAAATTGGCTTAATTTATTTAGGACAGCCAAACTGGTGCAGATAGATTTTGGAACAGTTTGTGGAAAGAAAGAGTAAATGGGTCGAAAATCCCATCTTAGGATGGCATTCTAAGTTCAATACCTGGGATACTAATAAGGGTTTTATTTAGGATATTGTGTAGTGTGGATGGAGAAGTGGAGTGTTTGAAAGGTTTCTTTTCTGATTTTTTACAAATTATGGTGAGCAATTATAACTCTGCAGTCATATCTTGCTGGCGATTCATAAAATTTATTGTCTATCATAGGCTTTAGAATTTGAAACCTGACTACTGCCATATGTGCACTGGTTCTACTCACTCAACGCCTTATCTTAATTGTTGTATAGTTTGAAGTAATATCATTCAATGCTTTTTTGAAATATTTGACATTTTAGTATAAATCTATCAATTTTAAGACTTAATGATGAAGAATGTGATGCGCATCGAAGCCATCTTCCATTTTTAGGACTCGAGATCGAAGAAGGCTCGCTTCACTCATAAATTGGTCACTTCACCATAAAGTGGGATCAAGCCCAGTTTATGGTTGATCAACCTATGAAGGCATCTACTAATGGGCCTAAAGTCATGGAGTCACCACCTGATAAAATATCGGGGAGTTTGTGTCAATCTTTTGATGCCCAAACAAAGACTGGTCTTCGAGACATCACTATTATTAGGTATCTTAGTTAGGTGTTATTTTATAAGTGAGTTTTAAATTTAATCAATTCCCTTTTCTCATATGATGCAAGTAATAGAATTAAATAAACATCCTATTCAAACAAGGAAAACAGTAAATAAAGTAGAGTTCCTTCTTAAGATTATTACAAAAGCAAATCGTCCCAAAAGAATAATGTATAAAAAAATAAATATCATATATAAATTAGGCTATTGATTAGTTTGGGAACATGGTTCCCTCATGCATATTTACAAAAAAAGGAATTTTGTATTTCTATGAATTTTGGGCTATAAATCAGACATTGGTCCATATTTAGAAAAAAAATGATTAATTCAATAAAAAATAGTGTCTTTTTATCTTATCGTGCTCGAAAAATTCCTTTTTTACTAACCATTACAACCCAAAAAAGTAATACATCCAAAATGAATAATAAACAATAATGATAAAAATAAATAAACACCCAATCAAAAACCATAATAAATGAGTAAAATAATTAACATCACCGGGGAATGGAGATGGTGACCAATAAAGGAAGCGTGATTTCCTGTACAAACAATTGTAAATCCTCCGAAACCATAAATGCACCAATTGCTCGACAAAACACATAAGACAAATAAATTAATACTAAGAGGTAAAAAAATAATCACATAATTGTTCACATAGATAGAATTGGTTCGAACACAAATGCATATTGTACAGGAGAAAATACATGTCAAATTATGCATGAATATTATAATAGATGGATAAACAATGTAAAAGTACATAAAAGACCTAAAATATAGGAAATAATGCCTAAAAAATAATCTAGGGATGGCTAAAAATGTGAGGGATGGCCACAAGAGGAACGAAGGATGGAATGGAAGGACAAGCTGAGGATGTCCTGTCCATCGAACGATAAATGGGCATCCGTCAGCTTGTCTTCCCATCTGTCACCTCTAGATAAAATAGAAAATTAGAGACAAATATCAAAAATGCAGGAAAATCATGTATAAATTATTCCTAACTTCAACATGCATTTATACAACCTAAATCATGTCAAAACATATTTTTCGCAATCAAATATACATAAAATACATTAAAAAATCCATACATTTACAAGATTAAAAGAAATAAAAATCAAGCCTTAAATACACAACAATAGAGGAATACCCATAAGACCTATCATGCCTCTATTATGCCAAACAACCCATAAAATGAATCATATCTCATGCACTCGTGCATATTATTCAAATACAATAATTAAAGTTTGTCAATATGCATCAAAGAACCATATGATGATGTTAATCAAATTCTAGAGAGAGAAAATAAAAAAGCCTAGAATATTACCCATAAGAGATATTTTGACTATATGAATTCTATAGTCCAAATCTCAAGCTTCGAATCGTGCTTCTTATTCTCAAAAATAATATCTCAAATTCATTTTTTGGTGTGTTTTCTTTAACAATGGTTGTTTAGAGCTCAATGTATTAGAGAGAGAGAGAGAAAAAAAAACTTTTCTTCTCCTTAAATGGTGGCCCCATAGGAGAGAGGTACCCACAAATGGGCACCTCTCAAGTGACAGACGGTCTTCTGTCACCATTGAAGGTCCAAAATAAAGCTTTTTGTATGCTTTGTTAAAATGCTTAGAAATATTTGGAAATATTTAGAAAATCATGAAAAATCTTTAAGAAAAAAGGTAAGAAATTCACGATCAGAGCCTTAAGACTCGAACCTGTTGTCAGTAATATGCTACTTCCTTATCATCAAAAAATCCTGATCTAGGCTACCTCAGGTCACAGTGTCTACAACTACCTTCAATTTTGAAGAGTCGGTACACTAGTGCCAAAGTGAGCCAAAATTCAGAGTAAAAAAAAACGTACCTAAGGCAGCGAATCTCTGGATGACTTTTTGCTTTAAGAACCTGACTAGCATATGGAGTATACAGAATTAAGGTTTGTGACTAACACCATTGAAGGTGGTGAGTCTTCAGTTGTCTAATTAGCACCCGGGGCATACATAATTGGCATAACAATAAACGATTTTACCTAATTAGTGCTTGAAGCATGCAGAATCAAGGTTGAGACTAACTTCATTGAAGGCAGTGAGTCTTTAGTTGTCCAATTAGTGACTAGGGCATGTAGAATTGGAACGACAATAAAATATTTTACCCGATTAGCACCTAAAAGATACAAAATCAGGATTCGAAACTAACTCTATTGAAGGTGGCAGATCTCTAGCTGTCCAATTAGCACCTGGGGTATGCAGAATTGAGACAACAATAAAATATTTTGCATGATTAGCACCTGGGGCATGTAGAATTAGGATTCGAGACTAACTCCATTGAAGGTAGTGAGTCTCTAGTTGTCCAATTAGCATCTGAGGCATGCAGAATTGGTATAACAATAAAAGATTTTACATTATTAATGCCTAGGACATGTAGAATTAGGATTTGAGACTAACTCCATTAAAGGCAATAAGTCTCCAGTTGCCCAATTAGCACCTAAAGCATGCAGAATTGGCATAACAATAAAAGATTTTACCTAATTAGAGCCTAAGGCATGTAGAATCAGGGTTGACACTAACTCTATTGAAGGTGATGAGTCTCCAGTTATCTAATTTGTACCTGGGGTATGCAAAATTGGCACAACAATAAAACATTTTACCTGATTAGCACCTGGGGTATGCAGAATCATGGTTAAGACTAACTCCATTGAAGGCAGCAAGTCTCCAGTTGTTCAATTAGCATCTAGGGCATACAGAATTGAGATAACAAAAGGTTTTTCTTGATTGAGGCTGAAAAGAACCTACAACATTAAGTAAGGTGATTAGGTTAATATTTGATCAATAATACTTTCTTGTTTGACCTATTGGCTACTACCTCTACGACGTATGATTACTTTCTTACAATAGCATTCCGTTGGGGATATCTTTAACAAATATGTGTCTATCCACTGGAGAGACTTCTAACAAGTGCACATCTATGAGGTGTCATCAATCTATAGGTTTTCACCAATATAGGGAAAACCATCATCACCAGAAGAGTGAACAATCCTCCTTTTGCATTCGTTTCTTACTCAATAGTTCCTTACTATCAACCTCAACCTTATGACTTCTAATATGTCCAGATTGAAATGTTCCTCACTCTAATCAATGGTGGGTTCAGCCTATGGCAAATGGATCCCCATGGTAAGGATGATCTTTTCAAAGTTCGAGAATATCTGCACTTTTTTTTATGCGCACCCCTTTTGTATGAATAAATATATATCCCCTGATGTGGGCTTCGAGCACATGTTGTGAAAAGTATTGAATATTAGTGTCCTGCTTATTAAATTTGGTCTTTTATCATCATCTTTCAATTTCTAGATTCACGCTTTATTATTTATATCTTGTCGTGGTGTGTTTTTTTGGGACATTTCATTATTATCCATTCTTTTATTTTTAAACATAATGAGTGAAATGAGAATAATGTACTATCATAACATAACATAAAGTATATAAAATTCCATTTATATACATCAAAAGCTTTACAAAAACAAAGAAAAGCTCCCTAAATACACAATAAAGAGATCACTAAGAAGGCTCGGATCTAGGTGCTCTACGATAGGCTGGCCTTGATGGCGATCTATGAGCTAGTGGCCTAGAGGTCAATCTAGTGTTATAGCCTAAGGTGATAGTTAGGGCTGCTCTTCCATCTGCTTAAATACAAACCTAAAGCCCAGTAGCACTGATGTCAGTGGTTGCAACACCTGTGCTATAACATTTTCATCAATCTCTCTGATCTTTATCCTACCTTACGGACTGCTTTAAAGTGGCCCTCTAGGTGCCTCATCAGTTCTCGTCTCGAGTCCATAAGATATCTCCTCATCAGTCTCAATAACAGCCTGTCTGGCCTCAGAAATTGCGATCTCGATATACATGCTTTGATCTCTGAGTTGGATGATAAAATCATCAACACCTATAAAGACTCATCGAATCTACATCTTGCAACCTGCATATCTATGCTGAGGCTCTAAAACTCTATTTGTAAAGTCTAGACAGCTATCGGTAAGGTCTGGAGTGACTGTACTACTATAAGGATGGCTCTCTATGTCCCCTCTATGCCTACCAACCTCCTAGAGATGTTTTTTAGTGGAGTGAATATAGGTGTCTACGCAGGAGATGGTGGAACTGATAGGGGAGGCACAATTGAGGTGGAACAAAAAAATAAATCCTAAACTACCCTACTTCACCATATTCTCCATTCTGACCTAGGAGGGAAATTATACATATAGAAAATATGACAAGAAAACATAATTAGTTAATATATGAATAAAAGTAAAATGATAATATTAAATAATAATAGTTAAAAATATTATCTTTAGACAATAAAAACATTAATAATTATATTCACAATAATAGAATAACACAAATTAATATAATAATAATAATAATAATAAATTAACAACATTAAAAATAATAAAAAAAACTAATATTAAATAAAACATCAATTATAGTCCTAATCATATTAATCCAAAATTAATAAATATAACACAATAATAAAAATGATATTAATAAATAACAACAACAACAACAACAACAACAACATAATAATAATAATAATAATAATAATAATAACAACAACAACAACAACAACAACATAATAATAATAATAATAATAATAATAATAATAATAATAATAACAACAACAACAACAACTATTTACATATATTAATTAAAATTAAATATTAGATTTTTAGATTTTAGGGCTCGAAAATATTATCTTCAGTGTCGGTTCCATCACAGGATGAGGATTCAGTACTTTATGCATTTTTTTTAATTTTTGGTGATTTTTTGAAATTTTTTAAAGTTAAAAATATTGATTTTTCATCAAAGGAAATAAAGAAAAATAAGAAAAGGAGAGGAACAAGAAAAAGACAGCATGGGAGAGAGAGCTATGAAAAAATATAAGGCCTTTTTTTACCTTAATTGGGTTCAAATCCCAAGCATAAATATCCAAAAATGGGATATGCATGAAAAAAATATTCTTTTTCTTCCATTTTTTCAGGTTTGAATTGCACCCTGAAAGTGAGTCACAGACTATGACTCACGAACCGGGTCTGTGAGTCAAAAAATGACTCACTTTTTGCCTTTTTCTATGTCGACTAAGCTCTAACTTAAAATATTTTACCAGTTTAAGGCATGAAAATGCCATTGTTTCAATAAGGTGTCTTCTAGAAATTTGTTTCCCTATGTCTTATCTTTTCAATAAATTAAAAAATACTCAATTTGAATTTTTAGATCAGGATTTATGTCCAAAATATTGACAATTGCTCTTAAGAAATTTTCAGGGACAAAATTGGTGTTCTGACTTTGAAAAATTGTTGTGAACAATAAGTTCAGAATTAGGTCATGCTCTCTTCATGAAAGTTTTTCCAAAATGAGTTTATTTCCTATTAAAATTACATTCATATCAAAAGGATCTCTACAGAGGGAATTATATTCAAATTACGAGTCCAGGTGCAGGAACATATTCAGGTCATCTATGTTCAAGCATAATTTTGAGAATCTTAAGAACTGAATTGGGTTTAGGAGTCTCCATAAAAGTTGTATATATATGTCTTAAGATTCAAATGGCTTTGAAATCATCTGATTATAAGGTTTATGGGCTGAGATAAAGCCAAAAAGTTCTAGATTGCTCTAAGTTTTCAAAATCGATTTTCTCATTTTGCACTGTTTGAAAGAGATAAAGAGAAAAAAGATCTCAAAAAAGATTTTTAAACATTTAAAATCTATAAAAGAGATCAAAAAATATTTAAAAAATATAAAACTCAAAAATAAATCCTGGCATTTCTACTCCTTGTTTATTTATGAGAAACTATTTTCTCATCAAATAACCCTAATCAGGAGCTACCTCAAAATCCATTGTTTATAGTTAGGCGTTGAAATTAAAAAATATTTGAATGATTAGGAAATTGAGTATATTTTCACCATTATTGTGGATAATCATGCTTTAAATGAACTAACCATAAATTATTTACGAGAGAAATTTAATGATTGGGGTTATAGTGTTTTGGAAAGAAAGTTGTTACATATGAGATATATTGCTCATATAGTTAATTTGATTGTGTATAATGGCTTGAAAGAAATAGGAAATTCAATTAAAAGTGTTAGGGCGTTTGTGTGTTATGTAAGATCATCTTGTAGAAGAATTAATCAATTCAAAGAAAGTTGTGAGTATGAAAAAATTCAGTGTAAGCAGATGTTATCTCTTAATGTCCCAACTAGGTGGAACTCTACTTACCTTATGCTAGACATATCCCAAAAGTTTGAAAAGGCTTTCAAGTGTTTAAGTGATGTTAACCCATACTTTATAATTGATTTGCAAGGAGAAAATGATTGGTCAGGTGTGCCTAAAAAACTAATTTGGATAATGTGGGAATTCAAGTAAGAGGACTAATATTGATAGGTATTTAAGTGAGAAAATTGAGTATGATGATAAAGGAAAGTTTGATATTTTAAAATGGTGGAAAGTAAACAATCCTAGATTTCTTATTCTTAGCAAGATAGTTTGTGATGCATTGGTTGTTCCCATCTCTAATGTGCCTTCAGAGGCTATATTTAGCTCGGGTGGAAGATTACTTGATGCATTTAGGAGTTTATTGACTCCTAAAATTGTGCAAGCCCTTATTTATACTCAAGATTTGCATATTGAATTAGATGAACTTAAAATAGCAATTAGAGAAGATGATGTAATCAAAATAGAGAGGTGTGTGTGTGTGTGTGTGTGTGTGTGTGTGTGTGTGTGTGTGTGTGTGTGTATAATTTTAGTTCTTTGTTTTAATTATTTAAATTAGTTCTTATAAAAATATTAATATTTATTTTTTATTTGAAAATTCTTAAGAAATGCATTTTGAGTCTAATGTTGATATAGTAAAATATTTCTACACTTCAATTCTTTTATATTATTTTTTCACAGTATAGTTAAATTTATTTAATTATTATTCGTTTATATGGATGTAGGTCTAAAAGGTTGAATATACGAGAAGAATGTATCCAAAGTTATGTTGTATTAATTTAAATGCATGCTTTTTTTTTAAATTGAAGGACATTGAATGCATTTTTAATTATGGGTTATGTTGTATTTATTTTTAATGTATATTTTTTTGTATAATTTTTAATTTATGTTGTATTTTGAATGAATATTTACTTATTATGGAAAAAATTTATGTACATTAAATGGTTTTATTTTGTTGGATATATGGACCTATTTAGGTTAAAAATCCAATTAAAAACAGTTCATATTTGATCTAGAACTGGTTGAATCGAATCGAATTGATCGAAATTATTTTAGTCTCTTTAGTTTTCAATTTTATAAACTTCAATTTTGATTCGGTTATTATATTTTGAAAACTTCGGTTCTCAATTTTTTTAATTCAATTCAAAGCCAAACCGACCATATGCACACCCCTATCTTGCAGGCAGCTTTAAGAGTTGGATCCTTTTCTCTGCTTATTAATTCTTTTACCAATTTTTGCTGGTTGCACAAGTAATATAATGCCATAAGGACTCTGATAAATTTCTCCCAAAGAGATAATTAAGCTGGATACTTTGTCCTCTCATTAGATAAATGGCTTAGTCTGCTAATTCATTAAGGATGGAGGATAAAAACCCTTATTTCAGATTAGGATCATTTGCCCCATTAAGAACATAGAACCTTGTAGGCATCATTTTTTAATGTCAATCATGATTTCTCTTATTCAAGGAATAACACTTCATTTTGAAATATTCATTCCCATAGGTTTCATCAAATTGAGTGGGTTGACCTACAAACTCATTATGTAACCTCTGCAGGACATAGGAAATTGAATCATAGTTATAAAATGGTACTTTGGAATATCCATCAAGATGAGCAAATCAATCTCTAAGAATTCCTCTAAATCGCGAAGTTAAATCTTAAAGTACTTCAGAAAGTTTAGCTTTTGGTTTCCATATTTGAACTTCAATCCAAGCAAAGATCTCTTGGATCCTGTCTCACCATTTGTGAGGAGGGATATCATCCAAAGTAAACTAGGGACCTTAAGTACTCTGAGTTTGTATAGATCATTGAGTATTAACCTCTTTTTCTTCTTCTTCTTCAATTAGCTCCTCTGTAAAGAATGGTTCAGTGGAAGGAGAATGAGTCATTGTGATTTCTACTAACGATTTCTCCATAAAGAGAGGAAAATGCTTTTGGTCTCGATATCTATCGTGAGATTCATCATCGGATTCAAAGCGAATGGAAGAAAGAGAATCTAATTATTTATCAGTGGATGAAATAGTCAGAAGAGTCTATAAAGCTTTTTGCTTTAAAAACTCAATAAGATGATCAATTAGCTGGATCATCTGTGAAGGAGAAGTTGGAGTGGGAAGATCCTCAAAAAGAACCTTTTTTGTTTATTTTTTAGTACAGGTTTTTTTAGGTGGGTTTATTGGTGGTTGAGGGGTAGTAGCAGCAACAGCGGTGCTGATCATTTAGGCCGCTTTCTTAATTGTTGGAGAAAGAGTTCATGAGAATAGCCTAAGCTTTCCAAATCAGCTTGAGAATGTTCAGAGTAAAGGGGTATTTGATAAGAATGCTAGTGAGTGTAAGGGTAAGTACAAGGCTGTAAAAGGGAAATAAAGTAGTTGAAGGTGTAGGCATTATTTTTCCCATATCTCTTTTAATATTTGTTGTTTATGCTTCGAGCTGCTAAATCCTAGAAGCCTTTCGATTGACGGTAGAGTCATAAACATGTTGAATAATCATAGTTATTAGTTGATTGTGCAACTTAGCCACTTGAGTTTGAAGTTGTATCAACAGCTTATAACCAATAGCATTTTGTGAAGAGATTCTTAAATCTAAGGTATCCATGTGAGAAGAGACTTGGTCAGCTTTTGTCTCAATTCTCTAAAAGACCTTATTTTGTACCTGACCATTTTTAGATTGCTAGTTAAGGACTAATTCTGTGATACAGACTGAATGACATAGCTTTGGATTGAAGGCCTAACGATGTGTATCATTAGATGTTAGTTAGAATATTTCTATTATTTGTAGTTATTGTTGTTTTTTGTATTTCCCAAACAGAATGGGATTTGAGGATGTAGGCATGAGGCTGCTGCAAGTTTTAAGGGCATGCTGGGAGTACGTTGAATTTAATTTGTTGGGTTATCAGTAAAATATTCCTCAATTATACTATTCTCCCTTCTCTTTTAATTCTTTCTATTTTTCGTTCTCTAGTCTGTTTTTCCTTTTGGTTTAGTTCATAACAATTGGTATCAGAGACACGATCCTCTGACTATGGCGGATGGTACTAGAACTTAGAAATTATGACATGAAATTGCACAGATGGTACAGGAATATGAAAAATGGTGGCAGTAGTTATTAAAGGAATCCATGTATGAGAAAAGGAATTTGATTGGGGGTTTAAGTCTTTAACACACTGAGGTATTGGCTAAGAACAAAGTAATAAAATTTTCTGATGAAGAAACCTTAAGAAGATATGAAGAGAGCAGACATCTGTGGGGAAGAACTACTAAACTGGAATTTCCTAGATTTAGTGGTGAGGAGTTTAGTAATTGGCTTCTTCAGGAAAATATTTCTTTGAAGTAGACGACACACATATAGAAAATTGGGTTAAGATTGCAACACTCCATTTGGATAGAAAAGCCATTCAATGGCATCAAGGCTAAAGAACGAGCACCAGTATCATAGGAGGAATACGTGAAGGCTTTGGGTTCCAGATTTGGAGCACATGCCTATGACGACCCCTTAGCAGATCTAAGGAACTTGAGGTAGGTAAGTTCTCTGCAAGACTATCTCGATGCATTTGATGAAAAATATCCTAAGGCTGAGATAAGTGAAGACCAAGCCAATAGTTTTTTCTTGTCTGGGCTTGTTGATGAATTGGGAAATGATGTGAGAATGTTTAAGCCCAAGAACCTAATTAGCCAAATTACAAGAGCTCGCAGTAAATGATATCAAAGGCCAACCCAAACCAAACACCAAGCCTGCCCAATTTAATAACCAATACCTACAAAAACTCGTCGTCAATTTCAACCAAACTTCTTACACACCAAACTATCAGAAAACCTAAAATCAAACAGACCTTTTACCCATGTCTAATGTCCCTATGTTACCTTGGCACCCTACAAAAAATCTCAAAAACATGGCCAATAAAAAGTTAGACGAGAAATGAGTAAAAGGCTATACTTCTGGTGTAATGAAAAATTTGCTCCTAGCCATCAATGTAAATCAAGGCAAGCATTTGTATTACAATTGTATGTAGATATAAGGGACGGACAAGAAGAAAAGAAGGTTAGGGAAAAAATATTGAAATTGATGAACATAATATAATGCAGCTGTCATTACATGCATTACACAGGTCCACGGGGTCAAAAACCATGAGGCTGGTAAGAGCGTACAAGAAGAAGAAATTATTCTTCCTTGTTGACTCAAGAAACACCCATAACTTCTTGAGTGAGGAAACTGCTAGAAGATTGAATTGTAAGCTGTAACCAATAGATGGGATGAAGGTTACGGTGGCTAATGGATAAAATTTGCAATGTATCTCAATTTGCTCGAGCTTTGAATGGAGAGTGCAGGGCCAATCTTTTGTAATTGATGTCTATACCCTACCTCTCACAAACTACGACTTGATTCTGTGTACACAGTGGCTAGCCACTTTAGGAGACATTTTATGGAACTTCAGAGAATTGAGAATGACCTTCTTTGTTAATGAACAGAAGTATGTACTATGTGGAGAAAGGAGCAAAAGGTTGATAGTTATTGATGAAGCCCAACTTAGTAAATTATTAACCAAAACCCATCATTTGGCTTCTGTTCAGTTACTTATGCAGGTCCATGGGCATTCAATTGCAAAATTGTATAAGTTGCAAGTTACAGATATAGGGGGTAAATGGAACCAGTTAACAAAATTGCTTGAACAGTACAAAGATCTTTTCAAAGAACCAAAAGGTCTCCCACCTCTACGGACTCATGATCATCAGATTGTCTTGAAAGAAGGGGTTCAACCTATTAACGTGAGACCATATAGACATGGGACCCTATAGAAAGATGTCGTGGAGAGAATGACTGAGGAGATGCTAGAAACTGGAGTGATAAGGATGGAAGTTGGCATATGTGCATTGACTACATGGCTCTAAACAACATTACAGTTAAGGATAAGTATCATATTCCTGTCATCAAGGAATTACTGGATGAATTAGGAGCAGTGGTATTCTTTAAAATCAATTTAAGGACTGGTTATTGGCAAATTAGGATGCATCCTGATTCCATCGAGAAGACTGCATTCAAGACTCATGATGGACATTACGAGTTCTTGGTTATGCCCTTTGGCTTAACCAATGCTCCCTCTACATTTCAAAACTTGATGAACACTATTTTTAAACCCCATTTAAAGAAATTTGTGTTAGTTTTTTTATAACATATTGGTTTATAGTAAAACCAAATAGGAGCATCTGAAGCATCTCAAGTTGGTTTTTGAAATATTAAGGTCAAACAGGCTCATTGCTAAAAAAAAGTAAATGTCCATTTGGTTGTACGTAAGTATAGTATTTCAGGCACATCATTACACCAGAGGGGGTAACGACTAACCCATAAAAAATCAAGGTAGTCAAAGAATGGCAAGTTCCAAGGACTATCAAATAGCTACAGGGGTTCCCAGGCTTGACAAGGTATTATAAGAGATTTGTTAAAGGTTATGGATAAATTGCCAAACCTTTAACAGAACTTTTAAAAAAGAGTGCCTTCTAATAGGGATATGAGGCTCAAATTGCAGTTGATGAACTTAAAGAAGCTATGGTAACAGCACCAGTCTTAGCTATGCCTAACACCACCCAACAATTCCTAATTGAGATGGATGCTTCGGGATCGGGTATTGGAGCTGCACTTATCCAACAGGAGCACCCAATAGCTTTCATTAGCAAGGCTCTATCTCCACAAAATCAGCTACTCTAAATTTATGAAAAAAATATGATGGCGATCTTACTTGCTATCAAGAAATGGAAGCCTTATTTCACTAATCAACACTTTATCATCAAAACTAACCATCAAAGCCTAAAGTATTTGTTGGACCAATGAATTAAAAACTCCTCACAACAGACGTGGGTAACTAAACTCATGCAATTTGATTATGAGATCCGATACAAGAAGGGGAAGGAGAACATTGCAGTTGATGCTCCGTCACGACTTCCTGAGTCTAAACTTTTTAACTTCACTATAGCCATCCTACCTTCTGAATTGTTACGGGAAATTGAGGAAACTTGTACACTGATCCTACCTTACGAAGCATAATTACAGCAAAAGAACAAGATGCTGCTACCCATCCTCATTATGTATGGTAGTAACGAAAACTCACTAACAATTGTAAGCTGGTGGTTGGGAATGATTCATCCTTGAAACACAAACTGCTTAAACTTTACCATGATTTCGCCTTGGGAGGACACTTAGACGTTACTGTAATAGAAAAAAAAAATTAGCCTCAATAGTCTATTGGAAGGGGTTATGGAAGGATGTTAGGAATTATGTTCAAAATTGTTCCATATGTCAACAATATAAACCAGAGAATATAGCCACCCCAAGCCTATTACAACCTCTTCCGGTACCAGCAGGTGTCTTCACCTACATCACTATGGATTTTATAGAAGGCCTTCTGAAATTGCAGGGCAAATCTGCAATCTTTGTGATGGTTGATAGATTAACTAAATATGATCATTTTGTTAGTTTATCTCACCCCTTCTCAGTTTAGACTATTGCACAGGTCTTTCTGATCACATATACAAACTCTATGGCATGCCGCAGACCATCACTAGTGACCAGGGAGCTATTTTTGTTAGCAAGTTCTGGAAAGAATTATTCAAATTGCAAGGAGTGGAGCTGCAGTTATCAACTGCATATCACCCCTAAACTGATGGCCAAACAGAGGTGATGAACAGGTGTTTGGAAGATTATCTTCGTTGTATGGTTAGGGATATTTCTCACACTTGGTTCCAGTGGCTTTTATTGGCTTCTTATCACACTAGCATTCAGAGGTCTCCCTTCGAGGCTCTTTATGGATATGCTCCACCTATCCATATTTCTTACTTCCTACATGACTCCCATGTGGAAGCAATAGACTCTTACCTCCAAGACAAGGAGACTACCATCAAGTTACTGCAACACCATCTTCAGAAAACTCAACTTCAAATGAAGCACATGGCTGATAAACATAAAAGTGATCGGCAATTTCAAATTGGAGATTGGGTCCATGTCAAGTTTCAGCCATATAAACAAACTTAGGCACATCAAGGCAACCAAAAATTTTAACCAAAGTATTTTAGTCCTTTTCAGATTCAGGACACCATTGGAGCAGTAGCTTACAAGTTGAATTTACCTTCTGAAGCTCAAATACATGATGTCTTTCATGTTTCTCTTATTAAACTAGTTCATGCCAATGTACAAGCTTCGTCCACTTTTCCAACCTTGAACAACTCTACCATCTATCCTCAAGCTATACTGGACCGCCAATGGTGAAAGGCCAAAATGCTGCTACTACTCAGTTCTTAGTTTATTGGCAAGGTCAATCAACAGTTAAGGCTACATAAGAATATGCTCAAGAGCTCCAGCTTTGTTTTTCAACATTTTTTCTTGTGGATAAGGAAATTGGAGGGGTAGGTATTGATACAGACTGAACAACATAGCTTTGGATTGAAGAGTTTGAGCCAAAATGTTGCGTATCATTAGCAGTTAGTTAGAATATTTCTGTTATTTGTTGTTATTGTCATTTTTTATATTTCCCTAATGGCATCGGATTTGAGGATGTAGGCATGAGGCCACTGCGGGTTTTAAGGGCGTGCTGGGAGTATGTTGAATTTAATTTCTTGGGTTTTCAGTAAAATATTCCTAAGCTATTCTATTCTTCCTTCTCTGTTAATTCTTTCTATTTTTCATTCTCTACTCTGTTTTTCCTTTTGGTTCAATTCATAAAATTATGCAGGAGTGATAGCTCTAAGAACTCCTTCCGAGGAAACACCTGGTGAATGCATATAAGGAGTAATACGAATCTTAGTGGTTAGGTTAGTGGTTTCTTAGAGAGGGGAAATTCATCTATATATGAAACGGGTGGTTGATACAAATATATAAGAGGTGGAAGTAAAGGGGAAGGTGAAGGTAATGGGATCTTTTTAGGCTTCCAAACAAGAAACTGGCACAAGACTGGAGCTTTAGAATAAAAGTTTAGGTGGAGAAGTGCATGGAGATGGTGTTGGAAGAGTTGGTGGTGAAAATGGTCTATAGCAAAGTGGTGGTGTGTACCAAACAGCATAATCGTATTTTCCAGAGGGTTGGCCTAACATGCCAACAAAAGGATCATTATCTTCATCAAGACGATCTTGAAAAGCAGCTTCAAAAAAGAATTTCTTCTTTGCTTTTTTGCGTCTTCTCTTAAGATTATCGACATCCATTTCTGCTTCAGAACCATATTGATAACAATCATCACAATCATAATTGTCCCAAAAGCAATGATCATTTCTCTTGAAGGCATAGATAGGATGACCATCGTCTCTAAAAGCTTCAATGGGAATTATTTCTTATTGCAGAGAAGAAATAGGCTATAACATAAATTGTGTAAACTATACAGACTGACTTTGTTGATGAATCTGCTCATAGTTAGTAACCCAAGACTGAGGAAATAATTACAACAAATCATCTTTCTTGAGTTGTCTAAGGATTTGAACACATGTTGGAACTTGGGTTGAGTCAGTTATAATCAGAAGATGCAGGTAGAGTAAGATCCATAGCATGCTTTTGAACCTAGTAAATCATCCAGTAATGAAGCATAACAACATTAATTGTGAAAATCTGATCTACACCAATGATTTGAACCTGGACTTTTAAAAAATAGATAACATACGGATTTTGCAAGCTCATATTAAAGTTTAAAAAATAAAAATAAAAAGAACAGTCCCAGTATTGAGAGAAGCCTAAACAATGCCAATTATAGCATGTTGGTACTCCAGATAGTAAGTATCCAAAAGAGCTATATGGGCAAAGATTGGAAGGGCTTTTCATTCATGGTAAAAGATAGGGCTAATCGGATAGCTCCATAATGGATATGAGTATAGCCTTGACAATTCCATACATGAGGAAATTCCTCAAGAATCTCCAAGGTAATGAATTGCTCTTAAGGCCTGAACAAAATTTTTAATGTGATGGGAAGATTTTCTGATTGTTTACTTAAGGCATCATAAGGATTAAGAAAAGAAAGTTTGAATTCTTAAATTTTTTGTGAATTAGGAAGAAAAGAAAGTTCATAAAAAAAATCTAATTTCTAGAAAGTTTTTGGTTTTAGAGAGAGAAAGAGAAGATGACTGAAATAGAGATGACAAAGACATAGTGACAAAGTTTCCCTTACCATTACTTCATCCGTTAAACACCAATCTAAAGGCTCCGATACCAACTTGGTAAAAGTTACGAACCACTAGGCAGGAGTTACAAACCTATGTTAAATTTATTTATGTTTATCAAATTTATTTTGCTTATTATTAAACTCAGCTAATAAAGAAAAGAGCCAAAGAAATTTTCTTTTTTTTTCGCACACAAGCAAAACCGCTAAGGTAGAAAATCTTGCTACTTTCCCATTAGATTAAAATTTAAATTTCTCCCCCCCTCCCAAAAATGTATTATCAAAAAATACAAATAAAATTTAAACGAATTAATTTAGGATTCATTCGAAGACGATTTTATTTTTTATTTTTTTTCTTAAAAATAAAAAAAAAATGTTCAGCAAATTTATTTTCGTTTTCATGTCTGCAAAAATTTAAGAAATGATTTTAGCAACAAAAATAAAAATTAAAAATCTTTAAAATATAATTTTTATGATTTTATTTTTATCAATAATTTAATTACTTTATCCTTATTATCACCACTGCTACCACCACCACACCGTCGTCACTACCACATCACCACCACTATTACTGTCACCACCGCCACATCGTTGCCATCACCACCATTATATCACCACTACCACTGCCACCACCACACCGCCACATTGTTGCCACCATCACCACACAACCACCGCCACCGCCACACTGCTGCTATCACCACCACCACCATATTGCCACCGTCGCTGCCACCACTACCACCACCACTTTCGCTACCATCTTTACCATCACTGCCGCCATCAAACTATTACTGCCACCACTACCACCACACCGTCACTGTCGTCGCCACCACCACTGCCACTACTATCTTTGCCACAACGACGATCATCATATTGCTACTGACACCACTACCACACCGTCACCGCCGCCGCCGCCGCCATCGCTACAGCCCCTCCCCCCCCCCCCCCACCACTTCTATCGTCGTCGTCATCGCTACCATTATCACTACTGTCATCACCACCAGACTCGTTTCTACAACCACTGCTGCTACCACCATCATACTGCCACTACCGTCGCCGCCCCCACCGCCGCTACCACCACCACCACCACCATATGATTTTTAAATATAATAGATTTTAAATTTTGAATTTTATTAAATATTTATTATTTAATATTAATAATTAAATTATATATATGTAAAATGTGTATTAATGGATATTAAAATATTTTTAAAAAAATAAATAAAAAAATAATTTTTAAAAAACAAATAATAAAAATTAAAAACATTTTATGAATTTTAAAAAATAAAAAATGTTACCAAACAAACCCTTAATTAACTTATTTTGGAATTCTACGCATGAGAATTTGAAAAAAAAAAAAACTATGATAAAATTGAGAAATCCCGATCATAAATCCGAAATAGTATTTACCTATTTGTGCACCAAATAATCCTCATTTAAAAACTAAAAAGGACTGACACCATAAGCACTCGATTATCAACCAATCTGCTCACGTTACTGATACACCATAAGCACTTTCCTGAAAGTTTAGAAGATTAATCAGGGACATAATAAAAGAAAACCAAACACTAATCCCTTCGTTTGTTGGCACACAATGAGTAGTTGACTTCAATAAAATGCCTATACTTTGCGAACAAAAATAATGAAGTTGAAGCTATCTCCGATCATGCGTTCGCCTTGATCCTGATAGATTTCTTCCTGAATCATTAGAGCTTTTAGTCTTTGGGTCGGGGTGCTTATCTTCCTTTTGATCAACTGTTATCTTCAGCTTCCTCAACATGTCCTCTGCATACCGACGCCACAAAATTTCCCGCTCTTTTCTGGGCATCTTGTTATACCTGGGATCAGGCTTCAGAAGACGTTTCGCTGTTGACCATGAATCCAGTACCGTTTTACCATCTTCAGTCTTTTGAGCAGCTGCTTCAGCAGTAATAACTTCAGCTAACAAAGCTTTGAAGTCATGTGTGCATCGCTGTTGAAATAAATCACATTTGTAAGTAACATATAAGACGTAAAAAATCATACCCCTATAAATCAACAGAAGTCACAGCCACTGAAAATTTTCAACAATATAAAAATTAGACATGCTTCTTGCAGAATTACCTCAAATAACATCTTCACATGATCTCGGAAGAGCTTCTCAGTATCTGAGGGATCTAAATCAGGGTTGGTTGCACGACCTTGTGGATCCTTCTCTAATCTGGGCTTCGACTCCGTCCAAGATGCCTAGTGCATAAAAAAATAAAAACAGATGAAGTCATTACTATATGTTCCTTGAGATTTTGACCACAGCTTCTAGAGAGCGCTTATTGTCTTAAAAAAATCAAATGAGGACATCTCTGGGAATTTAGTGTAACATATAATCCTTCCATTAGGGTTTCTACTAGTAAAAATTAAATCCGCTAGATATCAGTCCTTCCAATGGATATACGGTAAACAATATTCTCTTCTAGCAATGACAGGTCAACTTAACAGCAGAAAGAAATTTTTTTAACAGAATTCTATATGTGAAGGGAATTAAACAATAGAAGAGATGCTAAAAACATACACATCATTAGTAATGATGGTAAAACTCAGAGCTTAATTCTTAGTGTGCATATCCCCTGTAAGAGGATGATAAAGCTCTATCAATCAAGCTGCAATATCCAAAATTTAATTCCAAACTTTAAATCCCCAATATGATCAAACCTAAATCTGCCCGACTTTATAAATATGCAAATCTTATATACGCTTTGTTATTAATCTAATCAGCCACAGAACATCAATCTTCAGATGCTCTCAAGGATCTCAAAATTCATGTCCGACTGAACAACATAGATTGCTAAGTTAGACAGGTAGAATAGAAAATGAGCATTAACCTACTAGCTATATTCACAAACTGAGTTTTTGAGCTTAGCAAATTTGTATTCTAGGTCCCTAAGGCAACATGGTGATCTGCCATTTAAATAAAATGTTAGACTCTAATACCAGAGAATCATAAAACACAGCGACAGCACAGGTATATGTGTGCCTTGATGACTCTGTGAACTTGTCAAAATTGAAAAGAGGACTAAAATATTATATTAAAGCAAATAATGTCCAATAACTTAAGGTGCTAAGATCCAGAACAGAAAGTCAACAAGAACTGAGAAGGTACAAATGCGCTGCTTGAGAATGAGAACCAGAAGACATTCTCCCACTAAAGGTTCTTCCGATATAATTACAATTAAAACTAAACTTAATCATCAAAATTACTCAGTTTCAGTTAAATAAATAATTCACAAAAATTCTATTTATAGGCTATCACTTCAGTTGCCTCAAAAATAATAACAAACTGGTGTGGTGCCTTTGTGGGTCAGACCTATGCACGAAGGGGTCATTGACCTAGTGGGGCTGATCGATATTTTTTGGTTGCTTTTTTAATTAGTTGAGTTAATTGTCTGTTAGTTGTTTAGTTAACGTTATTTCACTTTAGGAAGGCTATTAAAATAGGTCTCCAACTTTTGTAATAAATCTTGCCTATTTATAAGGCAATTAAATTAATAGATCGACAAGTCAAAATTCATCAAACCCTAGAGATCGAACATCTCTCTAATGAGGTCCAAGGTTTCAGTCTCCCTTTGATGAGCTGAATTAATATTCAAAATAGGTTGTCAGAATAATTCAAACAAGGACAAAGGTAAAAGAAGAACCAAGGTAATTGAACGGGATTTTGTAGCTAATCACCCTGTGACTCAATCTTACAAATCACCATGACTCAATCCTATTCTAAAAGACCTAACACAAACCTCCTATTAATTAATATGTGAATAACTAAATGAGGCTTTTCAAGTGGTTTTCATTAAGTGTCAAATATTTCAGTGAACATCAAACTCTGCTCAGTTTGATACATATTTTCCCATTACAGCCAAAATTTACAAAAATGTACCTATTAAAAATAGCTACACATGGGGTTTTAAAATACACATACTACTTCTAATCAATTATTAAATTTATTGCTGTCAAGAGAGAAATAAAATGAAAAATGAAAAGTGGCAAAGTTAATGAAAGAAAAATGGAAAAAAGAATGAGAAACAAATAGAAAAAAATGATCTTTGGTGCCTCTTATTTTAACAACGTACCAAAATATATATATATATATATTGCTCTGTAATTTGTCACTTAAGGGAGGCAATGGGTGCATTTTTGTCAAGTTTAGGTTTGTAATATGAAACTTGCAAAGTTTAAATATGTAAAAGGTTTTTCTGACAAGTTTGAGGGAGAAAATATGTATTAAGTCAATTGTGCTCAGTGTGGATTAAAAATTTGCATAGAACTAGATTGAGCAGGATGAACAACCTTATTGATGGACAGCAGGTTCCTGCGTCTATACAAACTCATAGTGCGGTAAGACGCATTCAAGCATTCTTTAAAGTTTAATGACTGATGCTCCCAGAACTGAATCATTAGTCATCAGAATATACCTGAGGGTCCTTGATTGTTTCAACAAGCAAGGCTTGAAAAGATGAAACTGCCTCCTTTCTTTGAACTTTCACTTTCACCCTTTCCATTTCTTGTTCTTCTCTTTCCTTCCGCTTGCGCATCTCTCGCTCCCTCTCCTTCAACTTTTCCTGGTACAAATGAGAAATGGCTTAAAAACTTAAGTACTTGCCCACATGTCAGCACAATATACAGATAAATGTTTGGAATATTATATTCTTAAGAAATATTAACAACATATGCATGCACCAGCTCATCACGTTTGACTTTTGACTCTCGTTCTGCTTCATCTTCTGCAGCCTTTAGTTCAGACAAATACTCGTTGAATAGCATTTCCCTATCTTCATGCTTGACAGATTTGTATCTAGGATCATCCCTCAGGCTTTCCTTAACCTATAAAGAATGCAACATAAAATCATTATCATACAAAACAATTTAACAGACTAGGGCATCTCATGTTTATTCTCGGGCTATCACCCTGCCTTTTCTATTTTCTCATGATAAACCACTTGCATATGGCATGAAGCGATGCATGTTATATAGAGAAATTAAGGGAACTTCCAAGAAATGTGAAAAATGAGGCACCATTACTACCTATATACCTAGAATTATATAAAATTATGTATCCATTAAGACTAAGGTTCCCTCCAACCAATCTCTAAAATAATGTATCACAATCATCATAACATTAACATAATCAAGACTTTTCTTTTAGTAGGGATACTAACTCTTGTACAAGTATAGTTGGGATTGGGAGAGATTATGTGATGCAGACAGCAAAAATCTCCAAAATTATGATAAATTAAAAAAAAAATGAAAATAAAAAAATCTTAATTCAGGACTGACTTAGGTGTTTTTTTTATTTTGAGTGTGTGTGAGCGCGCGTGTGAATTGATATCACAATATTTTGAAAATGTGCTTTTCCAGAATTGAAAGATTTCAGAATAAAGGTACATTTTTATAATTCTAGCTTTCTACGAACAGATACAGTAGAAATTTTTAAGCTTTATCTCTTGGTACCCAGAGAGAGTCAAATCACTAGAATCCAGACCAAGGTTTTCATAACCATAAAAAAATAAATAAATAAAAAAAACAAACAAACAAACCACCTAGCAAAGGTAAAGGTTTACAGGTTAGAGGTTCAACCGTGATATTACCAAGGTTAAAACGGTAAAGAAAAAATCAACTAAAATTTATTTCAAGATTCTAATTGAATAGTTGTGAATAATGTTTACATTAACATAATAATCATATTTTAAAAGAATAATTTAAATATAATAAGTTATAAATTGTAGTTCAAATGTTGGTAAAACTAATAAATTTGTTTCCAGTAGTGTGAGATGCAATTCAGCCCCAGGTAGACTTGCACCTAAGTAAATCTGCATATGATGCCAAAGAAATTCCAAAAGGATTTCATAATCTCTTACTTTTAGCTACTCTGTACTTTCACTACAATGTAAATACTGCAATTTATATATATATATATATATATATATATATATATATGTTTTTTTCCTCAAATTCAACCATAAACTTAACACCATAACCCACATTGGCAAACAGGAGCATAAACATTTCATTGGTTGGGCATACTTTCTTTCTGTGCTACTAATATGTCAACCAATCTTTCATCCATAATATTCCATTATAAGCAATTTTTCCCCCATTTTCCCAACAAAAACAAGAAGTCCTCAATAAAGAAGCTATATCCATTCAAAATTACAGACCCATCACCATAGCATTTCACCAATTCACATCTAACAGGCCAACCACCCTTCATTCCAGTATCAAAGATCAGGGCCTCAAAGGCCAGTGACAAAAGGGAATTCAAGTCACTCATTCAAGCCCCACTTTCTTTCTCGTTTCCCAGCTTCATCGTCATCTGTTCTGTGCCATCAATCATGACTTTTTCCCCTCTGCTTATGCACCCTCCCCTCGCCCAAAATAAAAATAAAAAAAGCATGATGCCAAATATATCACTTGGGAAAATTGAGCTTATTGTACATAATAAACCAATCACAATGTTACAGGCCAAGACTAGACAATTCCCAAACACACTAGTTACCGACTAGTACTTCACCCACAAGTTCTGCTTCTGCTTTTCTTTCCAAACCTGTAACATATTTCTTAATATTCAACCAAATTTTTCCAATACCAATGATCGCACAAAAAGCTTTTCGGAACATAAGGTAAAAAGTTGATTGTCTACATAACTTGTAAGATATTATGCTGTAGTAATTTGCTTGAATATACAAACACAATCACCTTAATGGTAATTTTATGTTCGTAATTCAATTGAAAAGGCCCCCTAAGGTGTTTTTAGCTGAATTCTCATTTCAGTATGAGTTTAGTCACTCCAATACTTTTTTAGAAAACTCACCCTTCACCGTTGTGGCAGTAATTCAAGTCCAGAAACATAAATGTCAAGTTTGAATGTTTCTGTTATTTAAAGCACCAAAAAAATATGCAATAAAACATGATCCATAATACATACCTTGGACCAACGAGAATTAACAGTTAAATCGCCTTTTTCTCGAAACATTGACTTGAAACAAGCAGCAACAGCCGCACGTTCAGCCTGAGCCTTTTCTTCAGCTGCCCTTTTTAAAGAAAGAACTCTGTAGATGAAGCAAAATCATTATTTCACAAGTGTGGTAGAAAGGACAGATGCAAAAGCAATAAGCATTTTCATACATATAGAAAGAGAGATCCAAGGGCAAAAGGACACACCAAATTGAATATGAGAATCTGATCACTAGCCTATTACTCAGCTCACACATGTAGCCTTCAAGACATTTGAATAGAAATCACTCTCTGTCTAGGAAACATTTCATGTAAATCTGATTAAAAATCTGAGTAAAAGAAATGTGCAGAGAACGCTCTGACATGTCAAATGCAATATATGTTGCAGATGCTCGAACAGAATGTGACTCTGACTAGAGCAAGCTACTAAAGACTTCAACTAACAGCAGCAGACACGGATGTCAAAATTCTTCAAACGTGTTAAATTAAGAGGAGCAAATAAATCAAAGACAGCAAAAAAGTTACAACCGTACACTGCCTAAACACAAGTTAAATAGTTCTTTATTCCACATGGAGATATTTATTATGAACGGTCATCGATAATGAACAAATATAAGCGTAAAATAAATGTGGGTCATCAAACAACTATCAACTATCATACAATTAAGTTTTCAAAATAATGAGAGGATCAAAGAAGAGTAATATATAAGGAAGTAGTTTTGAATCTGCCGACAGAACTTTAGTTCCAGCAATTCATAGAGTTGAGCCTGAATTACTGGCACATCTGCAGTCAGCCCATCAACCTCATGAAAGCAACACCATGTTACCATGGATGAAGAGTTGAGAGTAACGAAAGGCATTAACAGCAGTGATCAACATAATCTAATCAGCAGATATATAAACAAAAGGAGAACAATTAAATGTTCCATACAAAGTGAAGATCAACTTATTGCACAATAATCATAACATACAGTCCTAATAGAAATCTAAAAGCCAAGTTCTCAGCAAATGATACCTTTCATTTAATAAATGTTCTCTATCTTTCCGGTCTACAGCCTCAAACCGTGGATCATTACCCCATTTCCTTCTGAAACTTTGATAATCAGTGTGGTGATCAATGTCCTGAAATCAGAATCGGGCCATAAGTAATCTTCAGTACTCAATTTCAAAGCCTAAAAGCCAAAAGAAGCAGTATTTGAAATAAATTTAGTGCAAGCAACCTCAGCTGCTTCATCCAGTAACTGCTTGAAACCCTCCATTGCAGACTTCTTAGCTGCCCGTTTCTCTTTGCGCTCCTCCTCTGCACGTGTTTTAACATAGTGCTCAAACAAGGACCTTCTAGCAGAATGGCTTGGAATAACCTGCAGCAGAATAACACTCTTACACTAAGAAAAGCACTCTAAGATGCCCTTTTTATACAATCAGAGAAGCAAATCATCATTAGCAAAGAAATTTATAGTGTTGCATCAGAATCCAAATTCAGACTAGTGTTAAGTGTATCATAAGGAAAACTGATGTGCTATTGCAGAGATAACAATATTAGAAAAAGAAAGCATGCATGATGAATAGAACTTCACTGACAACCACACTCAACTCAGCTACTTGTCAGATCATAGCTTACATAAGTACATGGATTGGTATTACCCTCCACTAAAAGCACTCAAGTAGCAACTTGAAAAATGTTAGGATTAATTCCTAACTTGGGTTGATTCCTGGATTAATTCCAGAAATTCAAATCTGAATCGTAAAATGGGAGTTTGAAAGAATAGAGAAAGAAGAAGAAGAAGAATAGAGAGGAAGAGTTGAGAGAAAATAGAAGATTCTCAATTGATTAGTCTAGTGATCCCCCTAGGGAATTCGGTCACAATAAAAAGAGAAAAGAACAATGATGAGCTGCACTAGAGGACAAGAGAGCATACAGTTCCTCTCCCCTCAAAAAGCACGGCCACAAAATAGTTAGACAACAAAATCCAGCCACCAACTTGAAACAGAAAAAATACAATTGAACTGGAAATAACTGAAATAACTAACACTCCCTAAAAATGACTTAAATGCCCCTCTTCCTACGTGAATACTTAACAATTACCCCCCCTTGAGAGAAATCTTGTCCCCAAGAATTGATGAATTGAGGAAATTGTTGTTGCATATAAGTGAGTGCTTCCCAAGTGAAGTCTAGGGATGGGAGATACTGCCATTTGATCAAGAGCTGCTGGACATGTGTGTCTCCTGCTAGAATAGTTCTAGTATTAAGAACCTTCTCTGGCTAAATGAGAAATTCACCATCGACGAGATAGGGAAGCTTTGGAGAGATGAGGATGTGATCGCCAACCTGTTTCTTCAGTAAGGAAACATGGAAGACAGGATGTATTTTGCAGTCAAGAGGTAGTTGAAGGCGGTAGGCTGCTTTACCAATCTTCTCCAGTATAGGATAGGGCCCATAGTACTTGGAAGAGAGCTTCAATGATTTTCTGACAGCCAAGGAAAGTTGTCGGTAAGGTTGAAGCTTTAGATAAACTCGATCCCCCACTGAGAATTCTCTAGGAGTTCCGTGTCTGTCAGCAGCCTGCTTCATTCTGTTTTGAGCCCGTGCAAGTTGGTCCTTGAGGTAAGTATTCATAGCCTCTCTGGACTGAAGGAAGTCCTCAACTGCTGCAACTGATGATGGAAGTTGTGGCAAGACTGGCAACGGTGGGGGAAAGCCATAGACAGCCTGGAAGGGACTGATGTTAATGGAAGAATCATGGCTGGTGTGATGGAACCCCACAAATAACACACACAACAACAGACAAAGAAGATAGAGAAGATTCAAATGATGGAATGTATTGATAGCAAACAGAATACAATGGAGTTTGTATCTGTAGATAGTTTTTACAAGCCAACAGCAAAATAACAACAAAAAGAACAAATAGAAATAGAACACAGCCTCAAGAGTAGGAGCATCAGCCTTAATCTTCTCCTCCCTCTTGCCTCAGCCTCTCGCTGCCTACAACCACAATGATGCTCTTCTCATGATCCCCTCTTTTGCAGCCCCTTTTCCTTCTTATTCCCTCTTCACACGCCTCTCCCTGCCTAACTAATTCTGCCAACTCAGCCTCAACATCCATCTCAGCAGCTTTTCCCCTTCTTGTGTAAACTTTCCATGTCCTGGGCCTTGGATCATCCTCTCTTGATTCATGGGCCCGTTGCTCTCTATCATGGTGTTATACCAATATTCGGCCAGACTAAGCCATTTAGCCCATTGTTTAGGCTTGTGGAATGTCATGCAGCGAAGATAAGTTTCAAGGCACCAGTTGAGCCTCTCAGTTTGTCCATCACTTTGAGGGTGATAGGCTGTAGTGAGTTTGAGGTGAGTGCCCAGCAGCTTGAAAAGTTCTTGCCAAAAATTGCTAGTGAAGATTTTATCCCTATCAGATACTATAAAGTGAGGCATACCATGTAATTTAAAGATGTTATCCATGAAAGCTTGAGCTACTATGGATGCAGTAAAGGGCTGTGAGAGGGATGAAATGGGCCATTTTGGAGAATCTATCAATAACTACCAGGATGGAATCAAAGCCTTCAGATTTAGGTAGTTTTTCAATTAAGTCCATTGAAATGTCTGTCCAAATTTGGGAGGGAATGGATAGGGGTTGCAGGAGTCCAGGTAAAGCTACTATTTTTGGTTTGCACCTTTGATAGGTGTCACAACAGTAAATCCAGGTGATAACCCGGTGTTGCATACGGGGCCAGTAGAAGGTTTGTTGTAATCTGTGAAGAGTGGCTCTAATCCCTGAATGGCCACCAATTGGAGAGTCATGGCACAAAGCAATTAGTTGCTGCCGGAGGGAGGTAGTTGCCCCTATGTACAGCCCGCACTTGTATTTAAAAATGCCCTTATGCAATGAGTGGTTGGGGAGGGAGTTGGGGGAAAGAGATAGGGAGACAAGGAGATCCTGTACCTTAGTGTCTCCTTGGTAGGAATTGAGGACCTCTTGTACCCAATGGGGGGGGTGAGGGCAGAAGTTGTAGAGGAAAACAGTTGGCTATTTGGGGAAGGGTCCCCTTCAAATTTCCGAGACAAGGCATCAACCACCTTGTTGTCAACCCCTCTTATACTAGATGCTATAGTCTAACCCCAACATCTTGTTGATTCCCCTCACTTGGATGTAGTTGTGTAGGCGTTGCTCCAGTAAATGCTTGATACTCTCATGGTCAGTGTTGATTATAAAGTGCCCTTGCTCTAGGTAGTGCCTCCACTTGGTTGAAACAAATAATATGGCTAAGAGCTCCCTTTCATAGGCCGATAGCTGCTGGTTTTTAGGACTTAGTGGTTTACAGATATAAGAAAGAGGTTTACCTTTCTACATAAGCACAGCTCCTATACCAATGCTGCTAGCATCGCATTCCAACATGAATGGCTACTGGAAATTTGGTAAGGCTAGTAAGGGGGCTTGGGTCATGAGGGTTTTGAGATGTTCAAAGGCATGTTGAGCTGCTGGATTCCACTTGAACTGGTCCTTTTTAAGGAGGTCAACAAGTGGTTTATAGATTAGATCATAACCAGCTATAAACCTTCTGTAGTAACTTGTTAATCCTAGGAAACCCCTCAAGTTCTTGAGGTTTTTAGGGGTAGGCCAAGAAACCATTGCTTCAATTTTGCTAGGATCGATTTGTACCCCATCTGTTGAGATGAGATGGACCAAGTAAGAGATAGTTTTCTGCCCAAATGCACATTTAGATGGCTTGGCATATAGCTGGTGGTCCCTAAGGATCTGCAGGACTGTTGTCAGATGTTGGATGTGGGGTTCCCAGGTTTGGCTGTAAATCAGAATGTCATCAAAAAAAACCAGCACAAACTTTCTTAGGTAGGGTTGGAACAATGTGTTCATGAGGGATTGAAAGGTGGCAAGGGCATTGGTCAACCCAAAAGGCATTACTAGGAACTCATAATGGCCCGAATGAGTCCTAAAAGCAATCTTTAAGGTGTTTTCAAACCTCATTCTAATTTGAAAGTAGCCAGACCTTAGATCTATCTTAGTAAAAAATACTGCCCCGTGCAATTCATTCAGCAGGTCTTCAATGAGAGGTATAGGAAACTTATCTTTAATTGTAAGCTTATTAAGCTCCCTATAATCCACAAAATCTCCAGCTTCCATCCTTTTTTTTACTAGAAGCACTAAGGATGCATAAGGGCTACTGTTGGGTTGGATGATTGAGTTGGTCAGCATCTCTTCCACCAATTTTTCAATCTCATTTTTCTGGTGATGGGAGTATCAGTAGGGCCTGAGATTGACAGGTTCTGAGTGGGGTTTAAGTGGAATTGAGTGGTCATGGGATCTAGGAGGGGGCAATCCTTTGGGTGTTTGAAAAACATCAGCATAGGAGTGCAACAAGTGCTGCAATTATGGGTGTGTGTGGGCAAAAGGGCATTCACTGTTGGGGGTGGCTAATGAGGTTAGGGTGAGGAGGAAAAATTTGGATGTAACTCCCTTCCATCCATGAAGCACTAGCTTATTGATGGCCTTGGTAGTAATAAGCTTGAGGGTGGTTTTTTCACTAAGCCCTTTTAGTTCCAGCTCCTTTCCTTCCTTCATTACCTTTAGCTTATTCTCATCATAATCAAAAGTAACAGGAGAGTGGCACTTCATCCAATCTGCCCCTAGAATGAGATCATAATCCCCCAAGTCAAAGAGCCTTAGATCAAAGGCAAATTTGTGTCCCTGCATGCTCCAATTACACCAGTTGCACTTCTCCTACACAGTAACTCTCCTCCCATCAGCCACAATGACAATAGCTGGGGGAACTTTTGCTAATTGGAGATTGAGCTCCTTGGCTAGCTTCCCATCCACAAAACTGTTGGTACTGCCACTATCAATTAAAATCATGATGGACCTCCCACCTAGCTGTCCCTCGAGCTTAAGGGTGTTGTCTCTCAGTCCCCCATTCACAGCATTGAGGGATAGTTGAATTTTTTCAGCATCGGTAGGCTCCTCAGGAAGTTCTGAATCCAGAACATCCTGCCATTTGTCCTCCTCTTCTCCAGCAGAATCATCTATTATCTGGATTGCCATGAGCTTCCTTTGGCTACAATGGTGGCCGAGAAAATATTTGTCTCCACATCTAAAACAGGCTCCAGGAGGCCTTTTTGGTGGAATGGTAGGCTGTTTTTGGGTGGCCTCAGATCTAGGGCTGGTGGATGCAGTGTTTGAGTAGGGTTTGGAAAAAGTTTGGGTGGCATTGGGGGGTGGATTCCAAGGCTTTAATGAGGTTTGGGGTTTGCAAGAAATTTCGGTTTTGCTAGCTTCCAGGTGGCTTTCCTGCAATCTGGCTTGCTCGATTGCAGTTTATAGCTCAAGGAGTTTAAACATCTTAACTACACTTCTTATCTCATCCTTCAGACCTCCAATGAAGCAAGATATAAAATATGACTCAGGTTGTTAGGGGTATAGCTTTTCCATTCTAAGCTTCAATTCCTCAAATCTGTCTACATAAGCTTCTACCGAAGCATTTTGCCTCAACCTATGGAATTCTCCTACCACATTGTCTTCCCTAACTTCTCTAAACCTCCTGCATAAGGCCTCAGAAAATTATTCCCATCCTATACCTTCCCTATCCTTACTCCAATTTAAATACCAGGATTCTGCCCTACCTTGCAAGAACAGACTAGCAAGGTCTACTTGTCTCTCAGGAGACACTTCAAAGATCTAGAAATATTTCCTACACTTGCTAACCCATGATTTACTACCCTCCCCTTCAAAAAACTGCAACTCACACTTAGGTAATAACTTATTAAAGTAAGGTTTTCCAAGGCTGTTTGGTTCCCTAACATTAAGCTCATTTGGGGTTGGAAGAATGCCCCTATCCAATCTAGGACTATCAGTAGTGAGGGTTTGAGTTTCCTTACCTCTATTACTGCTACTGCTTGCCTGGGATTGGGTGATAGTTGAGTTATTAGATGCATGTGGAAGCTACAGCCCTTGAATGAGCTGTGCCAAATAGGCTACAGATTTTTGGGTCTCCTGCTTGAGTTCAAGCTTCAGATTGCTTTGCTCCTGCATTAATGCTGCCATCCTTTGCTGGTTCTCCAGCTGAAGGTCATTCATCCAGGTCTCCATGCTGTCCATCCTGGATTCCATCTGTTCTTCAATTCTTGAACTGAGGGATTTTAGTTGGTCCTCCAACTCTTCAATGGAGGTTGTAGTTTTCTAGATGTTTGGGTTCTTCCCCATGGTACAGCAGGGAAGAAAAAGGTGGATCGAAGGAAGCTCTGATACCAGTTGTTAGGATTAATTCCTAACTTGGGTTGAATCCTGGATTAATTCTAGAAATTCAAATCTGAATCGTAAAATGGGAGTTTGAAAGAATAGAGAAAGAAGAAGAAGAAGAAGAATAGAGAGGAAGAGTTGAGAGAAAAAGAGAGAGAAAATAGAAGATTCTCTATTGATTATAGTCTAGTGGTCCCCCTAGGGAATTCAGTTACAATTGAAAGAGAAAAGGACAATGATGAGCTGCATTAGAGGACAATAAAGCATGCAATTCCTCTCCCCTCAAAAAGCACAGCCACAAAATAGCTAGACAACAAAATCCAGCCGCCAACTTGAAACAGAAAAAATACAATTGAACAACTGGAAATAACTGAAATACCTAACACTCCCTAAAAATGACTTAAATGCCCCCACTTCGTACATGAATACTTAACAAAAAATCATAATTTTACTGAGTTACCATTTCTGGAGCTAATGCTACTTGATCGAAATTGCTAATGGATGTTAAGAATTCAAATTGCTCATGTCAATGTTGTTCTTTACTTATGGAACTCAATTTGAACTTTTCACTTCCCACATCCAGAGCTCTAATAGACATATGTTTTTGTTAGTCTATTGCCAATTTGGGAAGGTGTGCTTAAATGGAACCAAGTAATACTTTATATACACCAAACCAAAATTTTAATTTAGTACAGCTAATCCCATTTCCAAATCCATGACATTTATCAAACCACAAAAAGATTCAACTCCTTGATTTGGAAGGGATACAACTCTTTTAAAGGCCCTGGCCCGCCAAACCAAACCTCTAGCTTATTGTGTTTTCACACTTCTTATGAAACATCAAACACAAGTAAAAGAGAAAAGCACCAAGCTAAAAGGGCTTGCTAAGCTTAAAATTTGATTATCAACAATCCAAACAAATCTATAGACTGCAGAGAATAATCTGGATAAGTAGTTATAGGCTAATGACTAGTCCTACTAATAATAAATAGGAATCCCAAAACAAGGAGAGTTCTGAACCAATTTATAAAGGACAGAAAGAACATAACTTTAAAAGTCATCTTAAATTCAAAAAGAAAAAAAAAATCCTAAACAGATGGTAAACCTAACCTTCCTAAATAGAAATTGCATGAAACTCTGAAAGGGAAATGTTAATTTCAAAATTAGAATTATCCTGAAAAGAGAAATCATAATTTTAGATTCCCTTTACTGCAATGTTATATGTGGCTTTATTAGCCCACTCAACAGCCATAAACTATAAACACCCTGGAAACAATATATAAGAGCTATTAGAGTTACCCTCACAATGACTTTTTCCGCAGCAAAAAGCCTCACAAAAGGATACAAATAATAAGGTTGCTAGCAAGCTAATAAGACAAGAAGAAGCACATTAAAACAAAAAACAAGTTCACCCCCATTGCAAGTGAGCAGATATATGAATCCAACAAACCTGAACTGTTTCAAGGTGTTGTTTTAGGGAATTTGCCTAAGTCCCAAACAAACTAATTCTTAAGTCTTTAGACTCGAACCTTAAAGCGAGGATCGAATAATATCTTTGGCAGCTCCTTCTCCCATTTTGAGAATGGCGCTACTCCGCGCTCCTTTAGCATCTCCTGTACATTCAGGTACACTATAAGTACAGAACCTAATGTTTCTTAAACACCAAATTCGGAGTGAACATAAGAAAATTAAAAATGCAGAATGCAGAAATATAAAAAACAAAAAATCCACTGTCTGCAAAGATTTGGATATGTTAGATAGACTGAAACATCTATATTTTGCCCTCTTCCAACTTGCAAGGCCTTATTCCATTAGCACACAGTTCAGAACACCAGGATTCAACATAGATCTTTATCGCCTTTGCTTAAATCCAAACCATTATAATATACTCTCTCCATTCTTTTTTATTAGTCACTTTTATTATTTTCACCAAAATTAAAAAATAATAAATAGGCTTAAATTTAGTATTAAATTACGTGATCAATACTAAATTATCAAATCTGATTGGTTCTAACTTTATTGGGAAAGAAAAATAAATTGGAAAAGTAAATTAAATTGTATTGAAAGTTTAAAAATGATAGATAAATAAAATATGGATTTCACTCAAAAGTGACAGTTAAAAAAGTACGGAGGGAGTACTTTCATTAGCTTAACTGTAGAAATTTATGGAGAAAAGATTCAGTAGTTCTTCAGTGAGCCTCAAAATTCTGCCGCAACAGCTATGGATGGAATGCAAAAGGATATTTTCTGGACTGAAGAATAGTCCTAGTGTTAGAACAAGAATGGAAAACCACTGATTTACTAGTTACTATCCAAGTTGTGAGTGATTATATTTTGGTTCAAGCTTTACAATTATCATCTCATGATAGATGAAGTAAGTTCTGTTGCAAGCATAAAGTTTAGCACCTCCAGATCTGCATTTGCCAGAGTACTTAGAACAGCAATGGTTAACAAAAAAATAATACTTCAAGATGCCATTGCGTACAAGAGTTTAATGCAATTAAGAATAAATCAAGGAAACTGAAAGATTCAAAAACAGCTCATTTAACTTTTATGTACTAGTTCATACTAATAAAAATAAGAAACTGAAGTGAGGGGATGCCTTGTGAAATTTGATCTGCTTTTAGTCAACATGTCAAACTTACATTATTTCCATTATATGCATGTATACATACGCCTTTACACTAAAATTTACATGTGAATCTTTTCAGTGCTCATACCTGGACAGCATCAGAGTGAAAATTTCAGACAAAACTAATAAGATACCTTAAATTGGATAATGCACTCTTCCTTGGTAGGTCCACTGTCTTCATCCTCTGAATCCAAAGATGAGTCAGACACATCACCATCCCCATTAGGATTCTTTGGCTTTTCTTTGCTATTCTCACTTTGCAAGCCCTTCACTGTAGCCTCAGGAGCTCTAGAGCCATTTGACTCCATTGTTGATGTTCCTAGTGAAACTGGAACAGGTGAAGATGTAACTGGAGTTCCAGAGTCCTGCAACTTTTTCTTAATTAAATCCAATGCAGATGATGCTCCTGCTGTACTTAGTGCTCTGAGAGCTATGGCATCACGTCCACCTGTGACAGCAGCAGCAGCAGCACTCAAACTAATAGGAGTAGATCCTTTCTCAACCAAGTCAATGGACCGTGACACTGACATTTCATGTTCTTTCAGTTCAGCATCCCGCTTCATCTGCAGTTCTGTTACTTCACTTGGGATCTGCCAGCTACTCAACTGATCGAGAAAACATAAAGAAAGAAAGGAACAATAATTACAATAAGGACGGTAACTTATTATTGGCAATCTGATCCAATGAATTAAGGACTTAGATATCTATTATTAACATTTGAACTGAGAACACATCAGACTGAAAGTCAAAGATAGCCATAAAAATAACCAAGAAAATCAAAATGAAAAATTAGCTGCGAAACATTTAGAAAAATTGCAAAACTTCTCAACACCATGTCAGTAGTCTTTCAAAAAAAGATCAACAACCATAAAGCAACATATAATTTCTAAGATTCAGGAAAAAAATCAGTTGTGCGGATAATTCTCAGAAACAATCAAAACAGGTATAAGCAACAAAACTAGCATCATTTTTTTAAGCCAAAAATCTTCAGGAGAAGTACAATCCAATACCAGCAAAAATACAGGGCAACATTTAAAACAAGCTCATTCATATCAAGAAATTTATCAAAATGATAAAATCACAATTCAAATCATATCTTCTCTTTCTCAAAATTGAATAGACCCAATTGAATCTTATGATCTGTGGTTCAAATATGATTGTTTGGTTCAACTTTACAATGGTCACCGTTCAGATAATATATTGGATAGACAAATTTTTCCTTTTCCTATTATTACAACTCTTCCTTCCTTACTCTCTTCATCAATTGTCCTCAGCTCGAAATTATTTCTTCTAATTCTTTGTTAATTTCTTTTTCCCACTTTTCCTCACCCCCGAAAGATCACAATTACAGTTCATAAAGACATTAATAGAGTTTATTTATAATTTAGAGTTAGTTCATTTGGATTTTCTTAGGATCTCAAGATAGATAAACAAAACTCGCTATTACTTAGGAAATAATTAAGGGAGCATGATATTGATTGTTTTATGATAGCTAACACAAGGAAAGTGAATGTAAAAAACTCAAATTTAAAAAAAAAAAATAACTCCTAAATGTCCTGTTGAAAAATTCTATATGATTGAAAATACAAATACAAATTCAATTAATAGCCGTTATTAAATTAGTATAATCAACTGCCCCTTACTGATAATATGAAATTAAATAATATTTGTTATGAAATTAGTATAATAAAGCCTTAAACGACCTTTTGCATTGGGCATTTGACTTCTGTTAAATTTTTTCATTCTCATGTGAGTGTTTGCTAGTAATTTGTGATTATTTATCATTTCAAATGGATTTTCAAAAGACATCCTAAATCAAATTATTCTGTTTAATAAAATCATCAATTTAAGATTGCAATACATATTTTGAGTCTCAACTTGAGGAATATGCTCATCATCAAATACAAATTACCGTTTCTTAAGGAGTGTATTAGGACAAATGTATGATTCCAACCATTTAGACTAACTTTTCTTAATTTGAGTGAAGAAAGAACAAAAAAGTAAGCCTATCTTTTCAGACATAGGAAGTAATGAATCAAATGGTTTTCAGGTGAAAATAGAACATTAAGAAATGAATTACAATCCAAACCAGATAACAGTGAAAAGACAATTGGTACAACTAGGCGGGCAAACCAATTCAATCTGATTGTTCAAATAGCAACCACAATTGCTTTTTTTTTAAATGACCTGTGTAGCAGGTTTATTAAAGTATGGAACAATAAATATCCTCTTTCAATGTTCTTTAAATCATTGTTTCAAGAAAAACACAATTGATTGCGCGACTCAATTTTAGACTCTAGGCCACAGCAGGCTTCACATATTATGTCAATCAACAACAGAATCAATTCAGCTAATTCCCAAACGTTAAAACTGAAACTATCAAACTATTTTCGTGGTTAAAAGGCTGTTCTTCACAACAGACAATCCCTCTTAAAATGTTATGCTTTTCCATCATAGATGAACAAGATAAAGCATGTGACTACTGATCTGTGTGTGTAGGATTCATATATATTCATTCATGACAAGACATATCTCATTGCACAGATATTAGTTGCCCCTGAATTAATCAAATTATAAAACTGTGAAAGTACATAAGTTGCCAATTAAATTCTCAACAGTTGCATGCCAGTTTATGCACAATATTCATCTACTATAATTTATTGAAACTGCACAATATCATCTACAGTTATTACCATACCTTAGTTTTGTTGTTGTAGTAATATTTTTTGCCATCATTTGTGGAGACCAAAGCCCAATCCGTACCACCCAAATTCTCCCTAAGCACAGAAATACTTGAGTTACTTTAAGAGTTGAGAATTGTAAGCTATTACCTGAACTTACGCACAACTCAATCAGCCAAAGTAACCATTAATTGACCAAAAACTTGCAAATAATTTATTTGAAGATGGTGAAAACACTACAGAGATTAAAATAATCCATGTCATCAGCAATATAAATACCAATGTATATGAATAGTATGAAAAATTATATACTTTTAGCAGTTAACAAACTGAGGAGAAGTCATGATAAGTTTTAAAGGACATTGTAACAGTGATAGGCACACTAAGTGTTAAAGATCCTTGACACAAAGTACAGGCACATGGCTAAATAAAGTTAAGTTGCATCTTTGAACTACAATACATGCCAAATCATTGTGATGGGTGTCAGCCATGATAAGGAAAGGTTTAAAGCAGTAATGTATTCAGGCAATTATGCAATCCACATATGATATAGATATACATCCAACATAGACTTCTTCAATTTCAAAAAAAATTTACATCTAACTAGAAAAAAATCGTATTCTCCAACATTCAAACTCTGGGAGTTTCTTTAAGAATAAGGAAGGAAACAATAGCTATTATCCCATGGAATTAGGAAAATAAAGTACAATAAACAGTACATAATTAATTATTTTTTGGAAGCTCTGAAAGGTCATGAGCTATAACATTTTGACAGTGATTTCTTTGTTTCTATAACCTTTAAAGCTGCCATGTGTGACTAACATTACTAAGAAGTTTAGGTTTGCAATTGTTTGTTCTAAATTTATAAATATTTCTATCATTACACTATAACTTAAGTGAAAATAAAGAATCGAAAAATATCTAAAACATTTCATATAATTTGTTTTACAAAAGAATAAATGCACCATTTAGACAATCCAAATAGTAACTATGATTTTAAATCAACTTGAAAAAAAAAAAATCCTGACACTGAAATAACGGTCAAACACAAGCATACTAAATCATCAAAGGACATTGAATTCAAAGATATGTTTAGCAGAGTTTTATTCTTGACCGACGTATTTATTTTTGAACTGATTATAAGAATAACAGAGAATTGTTATTCTATCCATGAGGCAGGAAGAATTCTTATTCAATCCTCGTGGAAAGGGATTACAAAGAGGAGTCCAAAGGAATCACTAATTACTCCTTTCTCCTAGTCTCAAAAAAGCTTCCAAAACAAGGATATCTCCCATTCCTACAGGTTATCCTTTCCTACCCTCCCTATCCCACCGCCCAAATGAAATCTAGGTAAAACAACAATAAAATGCTGCAACAATAGAACATAACATTTTATAGTCTATTATTTTCACAACACAAAACTACGATCAGGAGAAATATATTTATCATGAAAAAGTGGTGTAGAGAAGGGAAAAAATGGATAAAAGTGTCACAGAATTTCACATCTGATTCTAAGCAGAAGAAGGAAAAGCATCATAGCATGTGAAGTATGAACATTCTACTTTTTGAATTAGTTATCAATACATGTTTCCCAGTGCATTATCAATGTTATATTGCTGAAAATATAATCTCTCGAGGTGGTCTTAGACCTCCTACACTCTTCCAGCCTCTTAACCATGTCAGGAATCAGGTGCAGAATAACAAAGCACAAAACTAAACAAGTCCAGAAAATGTCACATAATTCTAGGTGGATTGAGACAGATGCTCTAGGTTCTTTCTTCCTTTTTTTTTTTTAATAATCCTTCAAGGCTTGGTGGCTTCCTAGAGTTCTTCAAGTGTCCGTAGGCAGATGCATATTATTCTGGGCTCCTAATAAGTGATTCTCCTAGGCCACTTGCACATTAGGAGCAGCGTTTTAAATCAGCCTCATCCCATATCAGCTGGACTAAACCATAAAATTGACCTAAATATCGGAGAGCGAGAAGGAATGGGGATCTTCAAAAGCACAGCATCTCAGCTTGTGATGGCACATTTCATCCATAACGAACTATACGTTCCATTTTTTTTTCAATTGAAATAATGGCAAGATTGCAGAAAGGGGAAAAAGAAAGCGAGAGAGAGAGAGAGAAAGGAAGGAAGAAGACATCACAAACAACACAGAAGGTAATACCAGCAATGACAGAAAAGAATGGTAAGACAGGGAAGATAAATAACTGGGCTGGGCCAACTTTTGCTTTATTTGCCCCTATTTAGTGGAGTTTCTAATAGCAACACACAAATGAAAGCATCTTGTGCATGATACAGGTTGGCAAATCTTCATTGTGATCATAAAGAGTTTGTTACCAAAAATTTTGCATTTGCACAACTTTTTGTGCCTCCAAGACATATAAGAAACAAGACAGAAAAGCTACAATATCAAGTAACAAAAACTTACATTGAAACTGGAGTTGGCTGTGCAGGTACATTCTCAGGCTGCATCCATAGTATACAAAAATACAGAACCAGTGTCAATGAAAAGTAAAGAGGGTGGCTAACATAAACACAAAGTCATTCACGGTAACCAGAGAAAATTTAAGCCACAAGGACACTGATTTCAGACTTCAGTATATGATACCCAACAAAATAAGAAACAAAATAGAGATGTAGGATCCAGCCAAAAGAGAAAGAGGCTTAAAAAGAATACACCATCTCTAACATAATTCTACTTAGAGAAGGCGAAGAAAACAAAAGGAGGAAGAGATTGTGGACAGTTCATTGGCGTTTCATTGAATGAGTTTATTGGCATGTTATAAGCTCATTTCTGTTGATATTGATTTAAGAAATCTCTAAACATGCAGCTGTTGTTTAAGACTACAGAAAATATTATCACATGCACAAGGATGTTAAAAACAACTCAATTTTATTCCAGAAATTTTCATGGAGACAGAAGAAAGAAATTTGAGCAATTCAGTATGCAACAAATGCAATTGTCCATACCTCACCCCTAAAGCCAGGAGGTTTCTCATAAGTCGATACTCTGGTTACAGAATTATAATAATAAACAACTCCTGCCTCTGTCTTGTGAGCAGTCCAGGCATCTAATGGTCCATTGATGGCAGCAACGTCCTGGGTGCCTAATTCATGATTATGATTCTTGTCATCTGCAAAGGCCAATGTAATATTAATGCCAAATTTCATACAATATCACTTTACTGAGGAATAAACAACTCTTACATTTTAAGTTTATCAGTAACCTAGCATGAAACCCTGATCATACCAATTCCAGGAGGTAATTCTTTCTGCATCCCAGGAGTGCCCGCTAACTGATGACCTGAAGCAGCAACAGATGACGGATTTGCAGCTGTAGTTCCAAAAGTATTAACACCAAGAGGTTGAAAATCAGGTGGTGGGATAGAAGGACGAGAAATGCTGCGCACTGGCAAAGGAAAGGATCCAGGAAAAACTGCAGGATATGGCACATATGGTGGCCTAGGGATGCCCCCAACCTGAGGGGGCTGAAACCAATGCCCCTGAGGCTGAGCAGCTATAGCAGGATAGCTAGGGTATGTTTGCTGCTGAACTACATAATTTGAAGCAGGAGTAAGAGCAGGCATGACAGGCCTCTGAAAAACTGAAGATGAGGCAGAATCAACAGCAGAAGATGGAAGAGTCATTGGAGCTAATCCAGATGGTCTAGCAGTCCCAGGTGTTGTCGCTAGTCCAGGAGACAGAAAGGAAGGGGTAGCAGATGACTGTGAAGATGATGAAGTGTTTGTAGAAATTGAAGGAGAATGAAGAAACAAGGGAGTGGGCTGAGATAAAAATGAAGTAGATGATGGAGCACTGCCTTGAGGAACGGAAGCCGATGCATCCTGCAGAATTTGAAGTTTCTCTAAAATTAGCTGTCTAACTCTGCATAAGCACCATGTCTATTAACATTATTATTTTGTTTCTCTGCAAAAGTCATCAAGTTATCTATCGAATAATCAATCTTCCACCAGTAATTAAGCAATGTCTAGGAATCAGAAGATAAATCTCGAAACACACATCATTCATAGACAATAATTCAAATCCCACACATGGGCTAGAGAATATAAAATAAAATCCTTCCTTGATCTACTGTCATAGAAATAGAATACAATGCAATGCTCACCATTAAAATAATTTCATTGATAAATTAATGCAATGCTAGAATTTGAAAAATAATAAAAAAAATTCATGCAAGGAGATGCGCACGATCCAGGATGACCCTTCTTTTATTTTTGTGTGTTACTTTTTGCCATTAACATAAAATATTTGTGCAAAGAGACACTTATGAATTCAAATCATCCAGTGGAGGAGATTATTTCCAGTGCTTGTAGTGCATTAGTAAGAATATATAAAACATTCGGGCTATCACATGATAAATCCGATCGATAACAAGTCAAATTAACTTGTTTAGGGGTACAAAAACTTTTAGTGAAACAGTAGAGAAGATACCTTAAACTGGACGACACATTCAACCTTGGCAGGCCTATCGCCTTCATTCTCTAAACCTGAAGAGGAGACATTTACGTTACCGTCAGCATTAGCATTGCTATTTCGACTTTGCAAGCCCTTATCAGCAGCCTCAGGAACTCTGTAGCTATTTGAATCCAAGGTTGATGCTATTGCGTCCTGCAACTGTTCCTTAACTGAACCCAAAGCAGATGGTGTTCCTGGTGCACTTGAAGCCCTAAGAGCTATGGCATCAGGACCACCTGTATTAAGAGCAGAAGAACTCAAACTAACGGAAGCAGATCCTTTATCACTCAAGATATTGGGGCGTGGCAATGACATCTCATGTTCCTTTCATTCAGGATCCTTTTTTTTTGCTGTTCAGTCACTTCAATTTAAATGCACCAGCTGCGCAGCTGAGGGAGAAAGCACAAAGAAAAGGACAATAAATAAAAGTTCTTCAACTTTCCCACTTCCAACTGTTCATTATATTAGAGTGAACAGCAGAAAATTCTCATGTAGAAATCGTTCCTAAATAAAAGTTCTTGGTCGCATTGAACTTCTCTAATCACAGATATAAATACGTTTATCAACCAAAAAAATGAAAAAATACATAAAACTAAATGCTAAACATTATATTAATTAATCAAAATTGTTCATTCTAAGCTGCGCTTTAATCAATCGAAAGCAAATAAAAAAGAAAAAGTAATATTGAAGTTCAAAAGAAAGAAAGAAAAAACAATGAAGAAGCCCAAAGCTGAGAGTTCAAAATGATAACGATGACTAAGAAAATACGGCAATCTAAATGAGAGTGGAGACAGAGACCAGGGGAACTTACGCCGTTAATAATCCATGGAGTGTAAAGGCGGAGACGGAGACGGAGACGGAGACGGAGATGGAGATGGAGATGGAGACGTCTCTCTGCCGCTCGAGTAGTTGATCACAAAGAGCTTTTTATTTTGTCAAAGGGGATAAACAATCTACAGCCACTTTGTATTTGGGAATTAGGGCAAAGGAAGACCCGAAGGCTTTTTCTTTCCTTTCTCTTATTATTATTTCTTACTTTCTTTTTTTTTTTAATATCATTTGTAAGGGCTTTTTTTAAGAATAGCGTGAAAATAAAATTTATTTGGAAAAAGAGCGTTATTTTTTTTACTATTTGAAAGAATGACATGATCCGGTTTAATTTCGCAATCAATAATTGTGAAATCTGAATAGTGGAGCCCGTCGGTGGAGAGAAGTGAACAGAGTGGAGCCTGCATCTCCAATTCCTTGCGAAAATGGATATTTTCTTTTTTCTGAAAAAAATAATATGTATATATATATATTTTTTGTTGGTCTTTGTCTTTTTTTTTTTGCTGCTAGAAACCCAATGTTTGGTCATATATTATTTCATCCGGGGGTGTTTACTTTCTATCCAATGTTGTTCATTTTACTATTTCTTTTGATTACATTATTTGCAATTTTCGGGAAAAACAATTTACAATTCATGAAAATTAATAAGAAAAAAAAGATAATGTTGAATAAAAGGAAAAATAATTTGCAATTAAAGAGAAAAAACAAATAAATAATTATCTTTCTTTTTGACCAAATGATTAATTTATAAAAATCTTCTAAAAATAATAAAGATAAAATAGAATTAATGCAGTGTTGATATTTTGTTATTTGGCATGGTAAATATAATATGAGTTGCATGAGGTCAACTACTCTAATGATAAGACAAAATTTCCAAGAGACGCCTATAGCCTTCTGTTATATCTGTCCAAAAGTCTCGACTTGCTTTAAAAAAAATACAAAGAAGTACTCAGGCAATAATAGATTGACTCATAGAAAATTTCTCGAATAAAGTGGAGTTTAATTTTATTAAGAACTCGGCCAATAATAGTTTGAGATGTAGAAAATGAGACAATTTAGACTATGGCTATGCATATTAACAAACATGTAGAAAGAATTAAGCATATGGTGTTATCCATGGGAAAGGTTGTGGCTATGTATATTAACAAATTAATTTATTTGCTTTATGTGATAATAAGATTCAGTCAAATACTGAGCACTTGGTAGAAAGTAAACACCCTCCGGTAAAATAACATATGATCAAATATTGGATTTCTAGCAGCAAAAAAAAAAAAGACAAAGACCAACAATATATATTATATTATTTGTTTTTTCAAAAAGAAAAAGAAAAATATCCATTTTCCGCAGCACTGTGTTGCGAAATTGGAGATGCAGGCTCCATTCTGTTCACTTCTCTCCACCAGCAGGCCCCACCATTCTGATGTCGCAATGATTGGTTGCGAAATTATACTGGATCACGCCATTCTCCCAAATAGTCAAAAAATACCCTATTTTCCCAAATAAATTTTATTTTCACACCATTCTTAAAAAAGTCCCTAATTTGCAGGGAATTAATATTTTTTATAAAGTCACAATTAAATTTAAATAATAATATAATAATAATAATAATATTTTTACACATTTGTCTCGTAAACAAATGGATTAATTGGAGATTGGGTTCAGTAAATCAAAAAAATTAACACAATTTAAAAGTAATGACAATAAATTGATCCTACCCATAGTTGATATGATCCAAATCTATACGACTCAACCCCTAAAATATATCTAATAATAATTATAAAGCATTTGGATAACTATCAAATTTATCCTTTTTTCAATTATAATACAAGTCTATATCTTTTATTTTGTACCTATAAATACCAGATTGTGATTATTCAGTATTAATAATTAACAAGAAAAAATTCTTTATTCATACTATATATGTCTTCTTTTAATTAGCTTTATTATACGTTATCAGCACAATAGCCTCTATTGATTATTGGATGTCGGTGATTTACGATAATCCGGCTCGAATAAATCAAGAATTATAATTTACAAGATTAAATAGTAGGTAAATTTAATTCGTAAACTTTAAATTATTGTGATTCTTATGAGTTAATATGATTAATTATAGGTTGCAAGATAGTATACCCATATACAATAAAATTTGAAAAATTTTAATATATTATTTAAAAAATCAGTATTATACTATTTTTTATTGTTGCCGCGATCAAGTAACATAATTTTGTTTCATTTTTTTTGCAAATTATGCCTTCTTTTATTATATTTTGGTCCATATATATATAGCAGATATACATATTTTAAGTCATATTTTGATTTTTAATTTGCTATATATATTATTGTGCTAATTTATCATTTTAATAGGTAATACAAAATTATTCAAAGGCTCTAGAAGAGCTGCGTATAATTTATTATATATGGATACATGTCTATATGCCTTAAGAGACTTATTATTTATAGGGATATTCGCTGAAATGAATATCATTTTGAAACTAAAAGAGAAATACTGAATATCCATATACGAAAATTGTTGTATAAGATAAGTAATATATTTTTAAAGACAACTTGATTTTATTTTGATACAAATATTAGTAGACTTAAAGTTTACTAATAAATACAAGTATTAGTAAACTGAAGTTTACTAACTATTATACAAATATTAGTAATCTCTTATTTACCAATTATACAAATATCAGTAAACATAAAATTTATTGATTAATTGATCTAATATCAATAAACCTGAAGTTTATTGATTATAGTAAAATTGAAAATTGAAACAAATACTAATAAAAATGAAATTTATTAACTGTTACAAATATTAATAAACACAAAGTTTACTAAGTATTTGGTATTAATATTAAGAAACTTGATATTTATCAATTGATATAAATATTGATATAATAAAAATAGTAAACCTGAAGTTGATATTACTATTAAGAAACTTGATGTTTATCAATTGATATTAATATTATTTCTATTATTATTATTATTTGATGAAATTTTCGACAGCATGATGGCTTAAAATCATGCTACCAACGTCTATAAAAATTCCAAATTTCACTCCCAATAATAGTTTCCTCCACCTCCAGAACTTCAATCAATAATACAGCACTTCTAAATTCAGTCTCACGCAAGCATCACAAGCACATCATCACACACATCCACTTACATCAAGTTCACTAAGTCATAGTATCATTTAATGTACATGCCATATTTATATAGTCTATTATAATTTATACAATCCAGTCAAAAGCAAAAAGTCAAAGGACTCTCATATGTAAATGCCACAATCTTTATCTTCAAAATCTTTTACTGTACTTGTCCCTGCACGCAGTTAAAATAAAACCACACGCTAAGCAAACTTGTCGGTTAGTGGTGAATGCACTACATAAAATCACATCTAATTCTTTTATTGCTCAATTTAAGTATAATTACCAATTTGTCATATAAAGATTTTATATGTCAAATTATTCAAAATTTATTCTTTTTATATTATAATTTACTCATAATTACCTTAATAGTCATTTTTTACTCACTTAATTTCATTTATTTACATAATTATAAAAATAATTTCAATCAAATTCTTAAAGTTTGACTTTTTTCTCAATTTTGACTAAATTGACCTCAATTTTGACTCGATTGACTTCCTTTGACTTTTAATTTAATTTAAATGCATAAATTACATTATAGTCCGTTTAGCTATTTTAACCTCATTATTTACCCTTTTGACTTTAAATTACCATTTTATCCCTAATTTATCACGAAATTTCCATTTTACTCATGTTTAACTTAGAAATCTCATTTTTCATCTTATTTATTGTTTATTGATATTTATAATATATTTAATATCATAATTACCTTTTTATCCCTAGTTACATGTAAAATTACAATTTTTACTCCTCTTTGTCACCAAGAGAAAATCATGAACCTAATAAGCGGGACGGGTATCCAATATACTAGAGTGAGTATACCGCCAGGATATGAGACCATCTCCAGTAATACCATTTAATGAGCCGGCTATCTATCATAATGCCTTATAATCGCATCTCGTGGTACAAATTTCCATATGCTCAAAATTTTTCGTGGTATATATATAACCCTATGGCTAGCTATACTATACTAAAGTTCTGAATCACCCATTGAATACTAAAGGCATCATCAAATTTCATATCCCTTTACATTTTTATACCATTATTTGTTCTCATTGTATTATATTAATTGCATTATACTTTTAATTGCATTAATACCAGCTTATTAATCATAAATTTCTTACACATGTGGTTATTTTCATGAGAATTCAACTTAATCATGCCATTCCACATATATAAATCATTCGACCAGTGAGCAAAATTATACTTACCAAATATTTCTTCCTCCCATTTGATGTTATATGTTAGTGAAATATGCTAAATCCACATAAAAAATTCTCAAGTTTTAATAAGTTTCACCATTATGTAACTATTACAAAATCAAAGATAGACGTCATCTTTCATTTTAATCAATATTCTGATGGAATATGACATGGTATGATAATCATGATAGCACAGCGGAAAAAGAAAAAATTTTATCATACATACCATACATATCCAAAGATAGAATCGAAACATGCAATTTTAGGGTTATCGAACTTACAACTTTTGATGCCTTTTAAAACTTTTATTCCGATGATGACCAGCAACTAAGATGGCTTTGTCCGCCTTAGATCTCGATCACCAATGCCAAGGAATAGCCTTTTGCGCCACTCCCTCTATTCTCACACACACAATTACACCGTCGGCTTAAAAACGAGATTGCTAGATCTCTTTTTCGGTATTGTGTAAGGGTTATAGTTTGAAGCTACAAAACTTGATTTTGTACTTCTTTAGATTGCTATTACTGCTCAATAACACAAGAGAATGAGGAACAATCCTTTCTCCTTGTGAAAAATTGAACAAAAGAATTAAGAGAGAGAGAGTCACTATTCACGAGTTACTATTCATGCTACCAAAAAATTAGGTTTAGGGTTTTATTTCTTTTAATATATATGCTTATCCTTTGGCAAGTCTTTGATCTGAATTCAACCATCCTAAGATGATTAATTCAAACTCTATCACTTCCTAAAGATAAGTAATATATTTTGAATTAAACTCCTTTGAATTTAAATTCAAATTTGAAATAAAACATAAGACATTTAATTAAATAAAATCACTTAATATAACTTAATTGCATGTGCCGAAATTCCTTGAATTCCATCTTGGAATTTCGGCCACTTCATTATATATATTTAAGTGATTTGATTTAATTTAAATTCCTTTAGGCTTTAATACTCAATTAACTTAATTAATGTAACATAATTAATTAATTGAAATTAAACCTTGTGGGCTGAATTTTTCTCTCTCATGGACCAAAGCCCAATAGCAATTTTATAACCCATTACATACACTAATTTGACTTTAATTAAAAGCCCAAATTAATGTCCAATACTTAATTTAAATATTTTAAGCCCAATGCTTTGTGTGCGATCCTATAGGTCCATTTAATGTTGGCAATGAATTAATAAATTAATTCAAAGGCTATATATATTCTCTAGCAAGATATTATAGCATTCCAAATTAAATGAAAAATGCATATGGCATTTGGTGACCTAATGCAATTTCGCATAGTTCCTTACCCATAAATATCAGAATTAATATAAGGCATGGAACTAGTCATCCTTATATATATTAATTCCTTTCTTGATATTCCAGTGACACTGAACTCTCAGATAAATAATGATTACTCATTATTTCATCTCGGTATGGCCATACACTTCTCAGTTCACTGATCAAGTGGCCGGTGATATTTTTCTCTCTTATCGAGAGGGGTAATCCCTTCACTTCTCTCATGCTCTCTAACATGAATCAGTGCATACCCAATCATGCCCGTACTTGTCACTCTGTTACGAGCACGTTAGGTGTATGTCAAAGTACACAGTAATTCATAAAGAGTTTCATAGAGATTTCAGGTCTAAGAACTCCGATACAAAACTTGCATATGAGAAACACTTATGACTTGTACCATGTAGTGTTCTCATGAGCGGATCGAATCCAGATACCATGTTCTTTAACATGTATCTATGATCTCTGATTGACACTCTTGTCCTAATGATCCGTAAGACAGAACTCATAAGATCAGAGAGAGCATACTAGTCTTAATTCATTTGTTATTCCCATAACAATGACTGACTAGGGATATTTAGAATGATGTCTCATTTGTTTCAAGGTCTTACAATCCATGTGCCTCACACATGATAACTTAAACCGAAACAACACTCTTGGATAGTTTTATCAATTGATATGCACAGGAATTCAAAGGATAAAACAAATGCCTCATTTTATTAATTTCAAGTGTTTTGTTACAATGTATTGGGGTTAGGGCTTACACTAATAATCTCCCACTAGCACTAGTCCCAATTGGGCATAGCCCTAAGACCGAACGCTCTCAAATGAGCTTCGTGCAGATTTGGACGTAACTGTTTCGTCAAAGGATATGCTACATTGTCTTCACTTGATATCTTGCTAACCTTGACGTCCCCACGATCAATGATTTCTCTGATCAGGTGGTACCTTCTGAGTATGTGTTTGGATTTCTGGTGTGACCGGGGCTCCTTTGCCTGTACGATGGCCCCGTTATTGTCACAGAAAATTTCTAATGGATCTAGGATGCTTGGGACCACTCCTAATCCATTAATGAAATTTTTAATCCAAACAGCCTCTTTTGCAGCCTCACTTGCTGCAATATACTCAGATTCTGTAGTTGAGTCGGCAACGGTCTCTTGCTTTGAGCTTCTCCAGCTGACAGCACCACCGTTTAAAACAAAAACAAACCCAGATTGCGATCTAGAATCCTGAGTGCTGGTCTGAAAAGCAGCATCGGCATAACCTTGTATGACGAGCTCTTCTTGACCACCATACATCAATAAGTGATCCTTAGTCCTTTGTAGGTACTTCAGAATCCCTTTTACAGCAGACCAGTGCTTCTCACCAGGGTCTTGCTGAAACCTACTGGTTATACTCAGTGCATGAGCAACATCCAATCTAGTACATAACATAGCGTACATGATAGATCCAATAGCAGATGCATATGGGATTCTACTCATGTTGTCCCTTTCCTCTTTGGTTTTAGGGCACTGTTCTTTAGTCAAAGGAACTCCCAAAGCCAAAGGTATGTACCCTTTCTTTGAGTCTCCCATACTAAAACGCTTTAGTACTTTGTCTATGTACTTTTCTTGACTTAGTCCCAAAAGCCGATTCGATCTATCTCTATAGATTCGAATACCAAGTATTGTTTCGGCTTCACCTAAGTCTTTCATTGAGAAACATTTTCCCAACCATTGCTTAACCTTTTGCAATGTTGGAATATCATTCCCAATGAGAAGGATGTTGTCCACATATAGGACCAGAAACACTACTATGCTTCCACTAACCTTCTTGTACACACAAGGCTCATCTTCGTTCTTGATGAAGTCAAATTCTTTTACTGCCTCATCAAAATGAAGATTCCAACTTCGGGATGCTTGATTTAATCCATAAATGGATTTTTGAAGCTTACATACCTTCTTAGGATGCTTGGGATTGACAAAACCTTCAGGCTGTGTCATATACACATCCTCAAGTAAATTTCCGTTAAGGAAAGCAGTTTTGACATCCATTTGCCATATCTCATAATCATGATATGCAGCTATGGCTAGCAAGATCCTAATGGATTTGAGCATGACTACAGGCGAAAAGGTCTCGTCATAGTCTACACCATGAGTTTGTCGAAAACCTTTTGCTACTAGTCTACCTTTGTAGGTCTTATCAGCTTTTAGTTTGAATAACCACTTGCATTCAATTACCTTAGCACCTTCTGGTGGATCAACCAAGGTCCAAACCTGGTTATCGTACATTGATTGCATCTCGGATTTCATGGCTTCAAGCCAATTTTTCGAGTCTGGGCTCTCAATAGCTTCTCGGTAGGTAGTAGGATCCTCACGATCTACTAACTCAATAGTGTCACTGTCAGTGATTAGAAATCCATATCTCTCAATCTCCTGACGTACCCTACCAGACCTTCTAGGTACTTGTGTAATGGGTTCTTGTTCCACAACTGATTGTGAACTTGATCCCATTTCCAACTCATCCTCTATAGGAGCTTGTGGCACTTGAATTTCTCCAAGTTCTACTTTACTCCCACTATCTTTCTTGAGAAGGAACTCCTTTTCCAAGAAAACAGCCTTGCGAGCAACAAATACTTTGTTCTCGGCTTGTGAGTAAAAGTAGTATCCCTTTGTTTCTTTGGGATAACCCACAAACAAGCAGACAGTCGATTTGGACTCTAGTTTGTCAGATGTTAATTTCTTAACATGTGCTTCACAGCCCCAAATCTTGAGAAAAGACATATTGGATTCTTTTCCAGTCCATACCTCGTATGGTGTCTTCTCAACTGCTTTAGTTGGAGTACGGTTCAATAGAAACGCAGCAGTTTCTAATGCATAACCCCAAAAAGAGATAGGAAGATTAGCTTGACTCATCATAGATCGAACCATGTCCAATAGAGTTCGATTTCTCCTTTCGGACACACCATTCCATTGCGGTGTTCCAGGAGGAGTGAGCTGTGAAATAATACCACACTCTTTTAGATGATCATCAAATTCTTGGCTTAAGTATTCGCCACCTCGATCTGATCGAATGGCTTTTATACTTTTGCCAAGTTGGTTTTCTACTTCGTACTTAAACTCTTTGAATTTCTCAAAAGTTTCAGACTTGTACTTCATTAGATAGACATAGCCATATCTACTGAAGTCATCTGTGAATGTCACGAAGTAGCTAAAACCACCTCTAGCATGTGTACTTAAAGGTCCACATACATCGGTATGTATTAGTTCCAATAAGCCATTAGTCCTTTCACCTTTTTTATTAAAAGGACTCTTTGTCATTTTTCCATGCAAACATGGCTCGCATGTGTCATAAGACTCTAAGTCGAATGACCCAAGCACTCCAGTTTTGTGGAGTCTTGAAATGCGTTTTTCGTTTGCATGTCCTAAACGACAATGCCAAAAGTAAGTAGGGTTCAATTCATTTGATTTAACCCTCTTTGTATTAATGTTGTATATCGACTCTTTGTTTTGTAAATCAAGGATATAAAGGCCATTTTGCAACATGGCATTGCCATAAGAAATGCCTTGGCGACGAATATGAGCATTGCCATTTTTAATAACAAAATCAAATTCATCATTATCCAAACATGAAACTGAAATAATGTTTCTGCTCATAGCAGGCACATAATAACAATTATTCAAAACAATACAAAGTCCGGAAGGTAAAGTGAGGTGATAGTCGCCTATCTCCATGGCAGCAACTCGTGCTCCATTCCCCACACGGAGGTCCACTTCATTCTTCCCAAGTAACCGCCTATTTCTTAGCCCCTGCACATTTGAACAAATGTGAGAACCATAACCGGTATCCAATACCCAAGTGGTAGAAATAGAAAGGTTAATTTCAACAACAAAAATACCAGAACTGGACGCCTTGGCTCCATTCTTCTTTTGTTCTTCCTTGAAGAGAGCACAATTCTTCCTCGAATGCCCTATCTTGTTGCAATGGAAGCAAGTGCTCTCACTCTCTTTGAGTTTTGGCGCCTTGGGCTTGGATTGGGCCTGAGGTGCACTCCCACTTGACTTGGGTTTTGCCTTTCCCTTTCCCTTTCCCTTAGCGGGTCCCTTCTTAATTCCCTTTTGAACCATTAGTACGGGATTGGTATTTCGAATGTTCTCTTCAGCATTCTTAAGCATCCCATGAAGCTCAGTGACTGACTTGTTCATAGCATGCATGTTATAATTCATCACAAATGGATCATAAGCAGCAGGTAATGATCCTAAGATCAAGTCAGTGGCCAATTCCTTTGGCACTTATACCTCAAGCTTCTCAAGAGTATCAAGATACCCTTTCATCTTGAGTACATAGGTACTAACAGGAGTACCCTCAACCATCTTACAAGAAATTAAAGCCTTTGTTGTCACGAACCTCTCGTGACGAGCTTGTTCTTGGAACATCTCCTTGAGGTGCACCATGATCGCATAGGCCTCTTGATCCATAAATTACTTTTGCAATTCAGGCACCATAGTGGCCAGCATCAGACAGGTCACATCGTTGGAGTCGCTCTTCTTGGTCTCAAAAATTTTCTTTTGAACCGCAGAGGCGTTCCTTCCTGGTTCTTCAGGCAAGGGTGCATCCAAAACATACGACTTCTTCTCTTGCTTAAGAACTATTCTTAAGTTTCGAGACCAGTCTATGAAATTGGTGCCATTCAATTTGTCCTTTTCAAGGACCGATCGCAATGAGAAATTGTTGTTTGAAGATGCCATTTTCAATCTACAATAAAATTTAGCAAGATTAAATGAGGTCTTAATGATCCCACAAACCGAATTAATATCCCCTTAAATAATTCGCGTTAGTGATTTAATGTGGGCCAAGATTCACTTTTCACAACTTATTAGTCAAGCTGAGCTTGTACACCTAACAAGTTAAGTTACTTAGGTAGGAAAACTCCAATCATGTCTCGTACATGACTCTTGGATCAAATGGGCTAACATCTTTAAGATGTTATAGCACAACCCATTTATTAGTTGCCTAGGTCCGAGCATCCCATTCCATGTCAAGTCCAACCTACATTCACAACCCATGCCTCACAAAGATAATCGGGCGCATCTAGGACTCCTAGTCTACGTGACCGATGATCGATGCCTTGACATGTTTCGAATTAGGAAGGCAACTTTGTGACTTACTATTTTTAGGGATTCATTTTATTACGGCTTACATGGCATACGCTTTGTCATCCATACATAGCATACATATATATATAATTGCATAAAGTAAAGCGTGACAAACATGGGCCCAAAAACTTACAACTAAGATTCTATACTATTACATAAGAATCTTCGAGTTGGGCTTCTCCAGTGGGCTTCGTCTTGATTTACAAAGTCTTCAAATAAACTCTATTCTAAGAAATAAATGAAACTTTTACAATAAAATATAATGGCACGCAGGCCATATTTAATTACAAAAACCCAGGGCCCATGAATGCACCATGCATATCCATTCATCACACCAAACAAGCAAATAAATATACATAGCATTCATGGATCAAACAAAGTCCAATTTTAATCAATTTAGCCAAGCCCATTAGTGGAAATTGTGTACTTGAACCTTTAAGAGAAGACCCCGTGATGGGCCTGGGCCGAAGCCCAATGGACTAAATCCTCTTATTGAATAAGTTCTCTTAAAAGCCCAAAACACAAACTAGTTAGATTTGTGCCATAAATCAACTCTAGTATAATTTCCAATTTTGCCATTTTTAATTTTATGTCATACAGCCCATAAACATTAAAAATACATATAATATGTGCTAACATGAATTAAAAATAAAATCATGAAGAACACATATAATAACACACGGCATTCATGCAAAAACAAACAAACAACAAAACTAGTTGTTTAATGCTTATGTAATGCCATGAAATGCACAAACATTTAAATCAATTTTATGAGTCATTTAATATTCTAAATAAGTCCATAAATATTGATTTAATATTCTGTACCATTTTAATCTAAATGTATTTTTACCATTTTAATCAAAACAAAGCAAACAATGTTGATTAAACATGTAACAAACACAAACTAGTCATTGTTTTAAGTGATTTTAAAATTAATCAATTAAATTGTCATGGACCAGAATTAAAACCAAATTTAAAATATGTCCATACCTGATAATTAATCTTTAAATATCACTTACAAACATGCCAAAAACGTTTTTACATTTAATTTTGAAAACTAGTTGTTAAACTAGCAATTTACATGCCAACTAGCACCTAGTTACATAATTAACATGTACCATCAGGTATAAATAATTAAATCCGACCATTACCAGCCCTAATAACATCTTCGGACAGTATATTAACATGTCATATTAATTATAATACCTATCTAATCAATTAAAATCGTTTTTACACCAAAACAATGCAAAAAACTCAAAACAGAAAATTTCAGATTTGCATGTTTTCAAAATAACGATTTTTAATTAATTTTTTCATGCATCTAAAGCATTAAAATAAGCATGTCTAGGCTCTGATACCACTGATGGAATATGACATGGTATGATAATCATGATAGCACAGCGGAAAAACAAAAAATTTTATCATACATACCATACATATCCAAAGATAGAATCGAAACATGCAATTTTAGGGTTATCGAACTTACAACTTTTGATGCCTTTTAAAACTTTTATTCCGATGATGACCAGCAACTAAGATGGCTTTGTCCGCCTTAGATCTCGATCACCAATGCCAAGGAATAGCCTTTTGCGCCACTCCCTCTATTCTCACACACACAATTACACCGTCGGCTTAAAAACGAGATTGCTAGATCTCTTTTTCGGTATTGTGTAAGGGTTATAGTTTGAAGCTACAAAACTTGATTTTGTACTTCTTTAGATTGCTATTACTGCTCAATAATACAAGAGAATGAGGAACAATCCTTTCTCCTTGTGAAAAATTGAACAAAAGAATTAAGAGAGAGAGAGTCACTATTCACGAGTTACTATTCACGAGTTACTATTCATGCTACCAAAAAATTAGGTTTAGGGTTTTATTTCTTTTAATATATATGCTTATCCTTTGGCAAGTCTTTGATCTGAATTCAACCATCCTAAGATGATTAATTCAAACTCTATCACTTCCTAAAGATAAGTAATATATTTTGAATTAAACTCCTTTGAATTTAAATTCAAATTTGAAATAAAACATAAGACATTTAATTAAATAAAATCACTTAATATAACTTAATTGCATGTGCCGAAATTCCTTGAATTCCATCTTGGAATTTCGGCCACTTCATTATATATATTTAAGTGATTTGATTTAATTTAAATTCCTTTAGGCTTTAATACTCAATTAACTTAATTAATGTAACATAATTAATTAATTGAAATTAAACCTTGTGGGCTGAATTTTTCTCTCTCATGGACCAAAGCCCAATAGCAATTTTATAACCCATTACATACACTAATTTGACTTTAATTAAAAGCCCAAATTAATGTCCAATACTTAATTTAAATATTTTAAGCCCAATGCTTTGTGTGCGATCCTATAGGTCCATTTAATGTTGGCAATGAATTAATAAATTAATTCAAAGGCTATATATATTCTCTAGCAAGATATTATAGCATTCCAAATTAAATGAAAAATGCATATGGCATTTGGTGACCTAATGCAATTTCGCATAGTTCCTTACCCATAAATATCAGAATTAATATAAGGCATGGAACTAGTCATCCTTATATATATTAATTCCTTTCTTGATATTCCAGTGACATTGAACTCTCAGATAAATAATGATTACTCATTATTTCATCTCGGTATGGCCATACACTTCTCAGTTCACTGATCAAGTGGCCGGTGATATTTTTCTCTCTTATCGAGAGGGGTAATCCCTTCACTTCTCTCATGCTCTCTAACATGAATCAGTGCATACCCAATCATGCCCGTACTTGTCACTCTGTTACGAGCACGTTAGGTGTATGTCAAAGTACACAGTAATTCATAAAGAGTTTCATAGAGATTTCAGGTCTAAGAACTCCGATACAAAACTTGCATATAAGAAACACTTATGACTTGTACCATGTAGTGTTCTCATGAGCGGATCGAATCCAGATACCATGTTCTTTAACATGTATCTATGATCTCTGATTGACACTCTTGTCCTAATGATCCGTAAGACAGAACTCATAAGATCAGAGAGAGCATACTAGTCTTAATTCATTTGTTATTCCCATAACAATGACTGACTAGGGATATTTAGAATGATGTCTCATTTGTTTCAAGGTCTTACAATCCATGTGCCTCACACATGATAACTTAAACCGAAACAACACTCTTGGATAGTTTTATCAATTGATATGCACAGGAATACAAAGGATAAAACAAATGCCTAATTTTATTAATTTCAAGTGTTTTGTTACAATGTATTGGGGCTAGGGCTTACACTAACATATTCTTACCTTCTTTATGTCTTATTTTGTCTAATTACCATGGAATATTCAATTAAATGTCAAATTATATTAAAGTACCCTAAGGTACCCAATTTGGCCACTTGAGTTCCCTTTTCTTTTTATTTAACTTCTTTACTAATTTGAGCTTCTAATGACTTAATTTAACATTATATCATATTGTCTTCATTTATTTCACCATTACATGTAATTTAGTATGATTACATAATGTAGTTTTCATAAGAAATTCAACTCAAAGAGTGAAATTGAATGTAAATTACATCCACTAACCTTAATTTGGCTTGATTCACATATATTCTTCCTTCTCTTTTCCTTTTCCCTCCTTGCCTTTCCCTTTCTCTTTTTTCATTTCTTTTGGCCAAAAATTGAAAATAATTTATCATGAGTTTAAGTTATGATTTTGAGCAATTAAAAGTTACTACAATACTCTCTTAATCATGCTCTACATGCTCATATAATTTTTCCAATCAATTCCACCTAAAACTCATAAAATTACTAAATTAGATAAAGTTTCTCTCACCTTAATTCCTTGATTTCTTGACTCTTTCTTGATGCAAATCTCTTTATATGTTAAAGATGAGATCATTAAATGTCTAAGTACAAAATTTGAGTTTTGGATTTGGAGAGAGAAAGTTTATATGAAGCAAAAATGGAGGAGAGGGAAACTAGTGCTAGTCTCGGGTTTGGTTGAAGAAACAAAGGAAAAATATAAAAATTTTTAAGTGGTTTCTAGCTTTTATACACCCTTCAACTTTTTCTTTTAGTGGGTAAAAAGAATGACCAAGATTAATTCCCTAACTATTAAATTTAATGGCTATAAATTAAGCCATATGTCACCAAATCCTCCATCTCTACACATCCATTTATTCTATATTTGTTTGTAATTGATTATAACTTCCTATTAATGACTGTCGTATCCTCATATGCTCAAAATTTCTGAATTGGGCCCCTTAATTAGTTTCGATCTCAATTTTACACCCTGAATGTTGAATTTTCGTTTCACACGTCAGAATGCCTTGAAATTTTACCCTGAGTATCCTAGCATGCTCAAGAAAGTGTGGTTAAAATTTCATCCCACTCTGATATTTTTTTGGTATACTTTTGGTTTCGATGGCCTGGATAGCCGGTTTGAAACCCAAGATCCCGAAACTGCCAGCACACTTATTTTTTACTTCTAATAGGTCATTTAAGTTATTACCAATATATTTATGCAATCAAAATAATATTTGAAGGTCAGTATACTAATTCAAAGTCTGATCAAACTTTCGGTCAACTCTTTTTATGGTACCAAATAAAAATTTCTCTATCCCGTTTAAAGATCAATCTAAGCTTATTTTTCACTCAAATTGTACCATTAAACTTATTTTAACACCTACTTTCCTAAACTATTCTTAAATCAAACTGCCTATCAGATCACCCATCCTCGGATTACCCTGGTTCAAGCAGGTTTAACCTTTATACTTTTTTCAAATTTTCCTATCTTATTCAGCTCCAATTATCCCAAAATTTATCCTAGAGTAATTATTTATGCTCTACTTCGTACTATGCATGACAGATGCAAATTTGAGGGTGTTACAAGTAGTCCTTATATTTTGATATCAGAGCAAAGGTTTAGGCGGGCCAATAAAAGTCTAGAAGTAAGTAGTTATAAAAGATGTTTATTTATATGTGTTGGCCTAATGCAGATTATCCCTGTCCTATTTCAATATAGGTTGAAGATGAATAGTTTGAAAGAAACTAGGAAGGAGATTAAGGGAATTAGTAACTCTAAAACTCTGAATTTAGTTGACTTTGATCCTTCTATAGTACCTCGAGATGACACATCGATGGTAATAGTAAAGGGGTTAATAGAGATGAATCAAAACTTAACTAAGATAGGTAGCCATGTCTAGAATTCTCATGAAAATGGAAGCAAATTCATGAGATTTAAAAGGAGAAAGGTGGTTGGCCATATTAAGGGTCAAAAAACACAGATATTTTGCTGGTTCCTATCAGTTTTCTCCTTAGAAATTTGTATGCTCAAGGTTGCTCAAAGGGTGTAGAAAGAGAATTTAGGGTTAAGCACTAAAAAGGTAAAATATTATCCTTTTTCTACTCCTTTTGATTTAATTGTGGAAGCTTGAATTGATTTAGGAAAAAAATATTTGTTTGTGGAATCTAATATGTGTAGAAAAAGAAGAAGCTAATAAAAGAAAGAAAAAGGAAGTAGAAAGGAAAGAGAGAGAAAAACTAGCCACACAAGCTATAGGAACTTTCCTTATTTTAATAGTATATGTTTGAGTTGGTGATATGATAAATTGATTATAAGATGTTATGATGGGTTAGAATTATGGAAATTTAGCTAAAGAATGCTTTAAAATTGAAATAGGAAAGCTACTTTTAAATTAATAAAAAATAGTTCTAGGGTTCAAATGACCATTCTGTACTATTTTGACGATATCTTAAGCTACAATAACTCAAATTAAGAAATTCTAATTCGAGTAGAAGCTAGACTCATATATCTTGATTTTGTATATAACTCAAAGGTTGAATCTATTGGCATGATAGCTAAAATTTAGCTTGAATTCTGCTTGTGGCTGTTGCTCAGTCATTGGGAGCAATTTATAGTTTTTGTTAAACATCTGGAAATTTACAGGTCTGATTAGGGTAATTTTTGATGTTTTGGATATTAGAGACATAGAAGAACAACTTTGTAGAAGGTCACTTTGCTAAAAATACTATTTTGTAGGTCTAAAAGTGCATACAAGTCGAGACTAAAAATCGATCTCTGGGCATAATGGACTTCACGATCAGCAAGTATAACCTACTAACCATGACATGGTTCAAATTCAGTGCAGAACAAAAATGAAACCTACATCACAGTCAATAGGTATTACTTACTGAACGTGACCCCCCTTTCCTAACCTAGGTCATAGTTAACACTCTTTTGGTACTGACCGTGAGGTAGTCCAGAATCAGTATAGAACCAACATGTCATCTATGTCATAGTTAGCAGGTATAAGCTACTGACCATGACCTTTTCTCTGTTCCTGCCTAAAGTTGAACTTAGGTCCCAAATGGTTACCAAAGCTTGTCCCAACCTCCCTAAACATCTTTAAAACATTTTAGACATAAAAATGAGCATAAAGTATTGCACTAAATGTGTAAGGACTAAGTTATCATATAGGAACTAAGTCAAAACATAATACTCTTATAGGTTTACCAAGGTAAAGCTAGACCATCCTATTGTTTTATAAGAGATTATAAACATAAAATAGGATAATAATCAAAGTATATTATTATATTCATTTTGATTATTTACTTGTAAAATTATGCAATATGATAAAGTGTACACTTAATGAATGAAATAACATAAAAATGAATGTAATGCATTAATGTCCAAAGTTATGTAACTATGATTATATAAGGATCCTTATACATGTATGCATGCATGCTAAACAATTAGATTATATGTAATACAAATAAATTAATACATATTCAAATGAATAAAGACATATGCAAGTATATAAACAGACTAGTTATATTTATTATATTTTCATATTAACTCCATGAATATATATGTTAATGTACTAGAATACAAGAGTTGAATGATGACATGTGAATGTAAGCATGTAATTAATGTGTAGATGCCCCAATGATATGTTACAATAATGTGTGTATATTATCGATGACTCTTATGAGAGGTCATCTTCATGATTTATGTTCCCCACTAAGCATTAAGCTAAGCACGGGTGTTTATCTGTATAGGTATAAGAAGTTAAGATCTGATTTGAAGCGACAAGATCTGCTGTGTAATGACTATACTAGATAATCCTGTTTAGTGTTACTAATTGCATTCTTTAATCCTGTGATTTATCTGTTAATGATGCATATATGAGCATATATACATTTATACTATAAATATCATATACGGTTAAGGGTTATACTTTCACAGGCTATTAGAGATTATTTACATAACTGAATAATTGCATGCCTTTAAATACAAATTTATCTTTATATAACCAAAAAGAGATGCAAAGTTAATCTCATACGCCAAAATGCTACTTCTATTCTGATGTCGGCTTGGGAGATTGTTGGCTTTGTCCCCGGACAAAAGTTCTACCCTGCGAACCTACATGGATAAACACCCGTGCTAAGCTATAAAGCTTAGTGGAAAACAAACTAATATATTGATAACCACTCACAGTAGTTATCAGTAAGCATGCTACACGAGTATAAAATAAATGACATATTTAAATAATAAGGTAAAAGAAACCAAGTATAATATCGAAAGGAACTATTAATTTATTGGATCATATCATGTAAGATTGTAACTGTATGTGCATTTCAGTCATTTTATTAATTTGCCTGCTCAATTTCCTGTGGGAGTGGATAACGGGTGCTGTGGATATCATAAGGTATCAAATCTGTGAATACTCGAAGGTATTAAATCTGTGGACCCATTAAGTCAGGATTATGGTCTTATGTAAATACAAACTGTGGACTCATAAGAGTCAGACTATAGCAGTTGCAACTATAACCCTATAGGCATGCCTATCTATCCACAACCAAGTCTCTATGTGCAGGCATAACATTTCATATTTCATATCTTGTGAAATTGTATCAACATATTCCACTATAGCATTGATGAATGCAAAGTACTTTAATATCATACGTTGCTATCTCATTGTATAAGAACAATCATATACTGTCATTGCAGAGAAGTAACTCATGCATATTCTATTTTAGGGTAATAAGACTCACCTTTCAATTATTAAGCAATTCTTGCAATTAAAGGGCTTCCTTGCTGTAAACTTACAATTTAGGATGATTTATAAGCTTAGGAAGGGCTTAGACAAGTCTATACCTCAAAGGGAAACAAAGAAATACAATTTTCAAAATACAGGGCAGGGTCACGGTTACTAACGATTCCTGGTAACCGTGAGCCCAGACTTGCGATATAGGTCACTGTTACTACCAAATTCCTAGTAACCGTGAGCTATGAGGCCCTTTGGTTCTGGACTAAAAATAAACTACCTCACGGTTACCAACATTAGAGTAGTAACTGTGAAGTAGGATTATGGACTCGGGTCACGTTTACTGTGAATTTCTTAGTAATCGTGAGATGGCATAGATTTTGCTTCTGGACCAAAAGTTCATTACCTCACGGTTACTAAGCCTAGGGTAGTAACCGTGAAGTAATGCTATGAGGATGGGTCACAGTTACTATGAAACCTTAGTAACCGTGAGCCAAAGCATACTTTTGGTCTGAACTGAAGATTTAGGCACCTCACGGTTACTATGATATTCATGGTAACCGTAAGCCCTAAACCACCTAGAGACCGACTATCAGTCCCGACTTCTATGCCATTTTAACCTATAAAACAACAATTTCAGCCAAAATGGCCTTCAACAAAGTTGTAGGCCTATGTTTTTAGTTTTCAAAACATTAAAAATCCTTTCAATAGGACCTGTAAATCTTTAGATATTCAAGAAAAACCACAAACTGTTCATGAAGGCAAAAATCACAACCATAATCAGATTTCAATACCGATTTTCACTATCATGCAGTGAAAACCAGATTTCGGTCTCTTCTAACAAAATCAAGGTATACAAGTCTAGTTTCTATATCAACTAGAATTTCATCATTTGGACAACTATAGCTCAAGATATGAGTAAAAGTGTATAGACTAATCAAATGATCTTTAAAACAGATTTTTCATATCATGCAACAAAGTTTGTATTTTTCATCTCTGAGCCACTTCCAAGCTCAAAATCAACCATAAAACGCATGAAAGAAGCACTCAAGATCTCTCTCATGACAAACCATCAAATATACACATATAAAATCTAAGTTCCCATACCTTGTTTAAGCTCCATCTTCTTCAACTTTGAAGAATTTCCTTCCCTTTTCTCTTGCTTGATTCTCCTTCTATAAAATATAAGACACTTCTATGAAAACCCTTCAAGCTATTCAATGAAACACACACATCAAATGAGAAACAAGTTACCTTAACCCCAAAATCCAAGTAAATCTTTGTTCCTTTTTATCAAAACTCCAAGAACTCTAGAGAGAGAAAATGAGAGAGAGAGTTTAGGGTTTGAGAGGATGAAGATGAAGACTAAAGGCCAAGGGTTGGCTGGCCACCTCTTCCTCAAAATATCCCCCCTCCCTAACTCATTTGATTGGTCCAAATGTCCCTTAAACACAAAAATTGCTAATTGGTCCTTATCTTTCCTTTATTTCTAAATTTTCCCCTAAACTTACCTTTAGCTTTTCAATTAGGTCCTTCTATACATATGTACACATAATTAAACATGGACATTAATACTTAATTAGTGATAATTCTACTAGGGTATACTGAGGGGCATTACATGCTGTCGCTAGGCCAACATGAGAGATAGGAGTAGTCAAAGTATGAAGTTATATTTTGTTTTTGTCCTTGTAATATTTATATTGTGCTAAGTAAAACATAATATAAAGAACAGTGTAGGGATTATGTATTGTAACCAAGAGCATTATTTATATAGTTTTCACTTTATATTGATGTATGCATATGTATAATAGCATGAACTAACACAACAATTTCACAAACTGTAACGCCTTCTTAACTAAATTTAAGACCTACACTATTCATTAATATCCTTATAAATATTGAGTTATTATTTTGATTTTAACGGAAAATTTGCAATATAATAGCTTAACTTTCCTTAATTCCCAAACCTGCAAAAGTCAAATTTGCTCTCCCAATGATATTCCTCCTACTTCCAGACTTCAATCAACAGTTCACAACACTTTTATAATCTCAGTTCATCATACACATTCACATATATCTAGTCCATACTATATTTATTTGCATCCATCAAACTCATACATTAAGTTAATATTACATGCCAATAATTCTCATTCTTATTGTAGTAATTTAAATATAATTACAAGGCAAAAGTTCAAGATGAATATCTTCTATGTACATGCCATTTCTTCCTCCAATCCTTATCTTTTTTCACCTGTCCCTGAAAATATTTCTTGAAGGTAAATTTACCATTTGGTCCCTATACTCTTTCTTATTTGCAAAATTTACCATTTTCACTCAAATGAATTATTTTATTTCTTTTAATTATGTTTTACGGCAATTGATTATTTTGCCCTTCATTGGATGTAAAATTTCACTTTTACCCTTGTTAACATATATACTTCATTTTTCATCTTATACTATTTTTGTTCATATTTTCAACATTTCTAAGGCTAAATTTTTTTTTCTTTTTACACAGTTTTATTTAGAATTACCATTTTGCCCCTAGTTATTGACAGCAAGAAAATCCATAAACCAGATAAGTGGATAAGCAAATTCAGTCACCGGGAGTGTCCACACTGCTTGGGAGTATGCGACTACTCCTCGGATTATCAATAATAAACCGGCTAATAGAAGCAGAATAATTAATATTTTTCAAAATAATAACAGAGTATAATAATACAAAGACAGAACACCGCGGGGTAAGTGCCCCTATGGCTAGCCATACTATTCTAAGATTCTGATTTACCCACTAACACTAAGAGCATAACTTTTTATTTATATTATGTCATTATTATATTATTTTTCATGATAACTGTCTTATAGTAACCTACACAAAATTTATTTTTCAATCATTTAAACTTCTCAGCTGTATATTTTTCAAAGATATACAGAATATCATCAAAATATAGGCAAATCAACTATTTTACTCATATTAGCCATTTGGCCACAATAGAAATTTTCACATTCATAGCCTTTAATCATTCTTTTTATACTATATTTATTTTCTTATTTATTTAAAAACATTATAACAAAATATGCTTAATTTGTACAAGATTTCTCAAAGTATCACAACTTCCATCATTATGTACTTATATACATATTCACATACCTTTATCATTTTTCATTTTTATCAAGTTCATTATTCTTTTCACATCTTATATTGTCCATAAATAACCAAATAAAATATTTAATATTAAGTTACATAATAATTACCTAAAGAACATCATTAGGCCATTACTAGGGTTCCCACTTTTAAATTGTTTTCTTCACTAAAATAAGTTCATACTAGTTTAAATTATCACAATATCAAGTTATTTCAAATTAATTCATCAATTAGCCCTACTTTACATAGTTACATAATAGAAATTTCAAGGAAAAATCATCAAAAAATTGAAATTAATTATAAATTGTATCCACTAACCTTATTTTGGCTTCCTTATCATTTATTCCACCTTGTCTTTGCCTTTTCCTCCTTTAGAATGGCCTTCCTCCTTTTGTTCTTCTTTTGGCCAAAAATACAAGGAAGAAATTTATCAATTTAACTCAATAATTTAAATACACTACTATACTTCCCTAACCCTACTCTATATGCTGTTACAAAATCTCCCTCAAATTCATGCTCAAACTCATAAAACTATCAAAGTGTGCCTTAAAGATTTTACCTCAAGTATTATGTTTCTTGATCTTCCATTGCTACAAACTCTTTCTATGTGAAAGAGTAGTGATTTCTGAGTATGGGGATAAAATTTCAGTGAAAGATAATGAGAGAAAAAGCTTGAGAAGAAAAAAAATGGAGGAAATGAAACCTAGGGTGAATTTTGGTTTTGAGAAAGAAAAGGGGAGATGATTGTTGAATTTTTCAGAGATTTTCTGTGTGTTTCTTCCTTATATAGGGTACTAAATATCTACAAAAGGAGAGGTCAAGATTTAATGTGTAACTATTTAATCCAATGGCCTAAAAATTGGCCACTTGTCACTCATCTAGGGCTTTAGGCTTATCTTATCATCATGATCTCACACACACATGATCCTTATACCAAAATATCATCTCACATAAAATTTTATGGTCAAATTCCCGAATTTGACCTTCCTAATGACCCGATTTCGATTTTTCGCTCTAAAATATGAATTTTCGATCATGATATCGGATTACCTTGAAATTTTTTCCCAAGTGTCACTATATATTCAAGAACATATGGTAAAAATTTCAGCTTATTTTGACATTTTTTCGATATACTTTTAGTTTCGGCAGCCTGTGCGGCCAGTCCGAAATTCAAATTTTCAAAATTATCAAAATTGATATTTTTTAGTTCTCAATGTGTCACTACACTATAAATAGCTTATATATGAAATTTGAATTCAATCGAAAGTCTCTAAGGCCTCCAATTGCTTAGGTAAAGTCTTAATCAAACCTATACCGAACCGTAAAATTTTTCTTCTTTTACTCTTTTGGAGGTCTATTTAACCTCATTTATTACTCAAATTATACCACTAGACTCCATTTAACACGTAGTTTCATATTTGATATTAATCTTACCTTGCCCATCGGGTCACCCATCCTCGAATTTTCCTGGTTCGGGCACGTTTAACGGAGCACTTATTGCAATGTTTCCATCCTAATCAACTTTAATCACTACTAAACTTATCATAAAATAATTAATCATACATAATAATAAATCATACACAACAAATGATAATTTGGGGGCGTTACACAAACAGTTTAATCATATGTAGAATAGTATATAAGATGATAGGTAATAGGAGGATCTAGAGTGGTCCGTACATTTTGGTTTCAGAGCTAAGGTTTAGACGGTTGTGGCCAAAAAGAGTCTAGAAGTAAGTAGTTATGGAAGATGTTTATTTATGTGTGTTAGCCTAATCCAGATTGTCCCTGTCCTTTTTCAATAGAGGTTGAAGATGGATTGTTTGAAAGGAACCAGGAAGGAGATTAAAAGAATCAGTAACTCTAGGACTTCGAATTTAGTTGACTCCGATCCTTCTATAGTACCTCAACATGAGACATCGACGGTAATAGTAGAGGGCTTAATTGGGATGAATCGGAACTTAATTCAAATTATATGAGAATTAACCGAACGTAGAACATCAAGAGATGATAAAAGAAAGATGTAACTGAGAGAAAAGAAATAAAAGTATAGAAAGGGTAGAGACAAGTAAAAGAAAAGAAACATTAAAAAGGTATTTTGTTAGTTCCGTATCGAGAAAGAGAGTTTGTATTACATGGTAGACATTGATTCTAAATACATCATTATCTCTACAGAGATTAATTAAGCCAGTTAGAAGAGCTCAAGCTCCTAGATGCCCGCATTATTCTAAAAAATCATTGGAGTACATGTAGAGTTTTAAAAAGGGCTTATTTTAGATGCGGGCACATAGGTCATTTTGTGGAAAATTATCTACAATCGCGAAAGCAACGCGATAGACCTCAATTGAGTGAAAGGAAGTTCAATATTCAAATTGAACCACAGAAAGAGGTCATTTATAGTGAAGGAAAATTGACTATGGAAATGACTGTCTCGATACGAACTGGCAGAACTGGAACTCTAATGGAGCCAGATGATATCAAAGACACTTCTGGTACTTTCTTTTTCATATCCTCTAATATGTATATGTATATATATGTGGGTGCATGTGTATATCGATTGATTTGGACAATGCGAATATATGTGTATTTATTTATTTGGAATGTTAGATAAAGTGGGAGTTCGACAATTGACAGGTATAGAATGAGAAGTTAGGTTTCCTATTCTTATGAGTATGAATATGAAAGGGTGGAGTGCCTAGTGAAGCATCATCTTTAATTTAGATAGAGTATGATATGAATGTAACAAATGATTAGGTTATACTATATTGTATTAAAAGAGTATAGGGAGGTTACATCTAAGTGATATATGAAAAAGGATTTGTGAGAGTATGATAAGGTTACTTCTACATGATGATGGTAAAATGTTAGTCCTAGATTGGATAGGGTGTTCTGTACCCCTGTCAGTGATCCCTTAACAGTATGGCTAATTGATTACACATCTTATAGCATGGGTTAGGGCAACTATATACATTACATGAGAATATGCATTTACATTTTATTGCATACATGAAACCATCATTTTTCATAGCATTGCATTAACATCATCAGACAAAACATGGAAAGCATTACGTCATATGTACAGGCCCCAACTCAAAAGAAAATTGACAGGATTTACAATGAATGTAGTAATGAACCGATAGCAAGAAGAAGGTATCCTTATAAGAAGATAGCGTAATGGCCCAAACATCGGATTAGTCGTGAACATAATTTTTCGTAGTTGACCAGTATACCCCGACAGAAAAATACGTCCGGTGGTAAAAAATATTTTATTTGACTATTGAAAAACATTAGTCACTGTGAGTCTAAGGTTAAAATTTGAAGTCAAAAAAATGTCAAATAGGTTCCTAAAAGTCAAAAATAAAAAAAAAAACTTCAGGGTTTCGGTTCAAATAGTATCCTAATTGACTTAAAATTTAATTGAATTTAAAAAATAGCAAATGAACTTTAAAAATTTTCAAAATTTTCAGTCCTACATTAAATAAGATGTAGAATATTCTGGTGCAAAAAATAAAATTTTCGATAACACTGAAAGTGGTTGAATCGGATTGATTCGAGTGAATCGGATTGAAAATTGATTTCGATTGAGCTAAAATTTTTTTAGAGGCTTAATTATTATTTTAAGAATTATGAAATTAATTTTGAGTGAATTTGTAGTTGAAAAGTGAGAGAAATAATTTAGAGTGTATAAATAGACTTAAAGTTCAATTTGGGCTTTATTTAGACCCAACCAATGTGGTTGGACCAGCTCTGCCCAAATTTTAGGTTATAAAAACCTCTAAAATATTATAATTCTAGAGATAACTCCAGAAATCTGCTCTCTCTTCCCTTCTCATCTCAATAGTAGCTTCACCTTCACCATTTCTTTCATTTTCTTCTTCTTTCTCTTAAATTTCCACAAAAAATCAAGCCTTCTATAGGTAATATTCAACCCCTCTACAGCAGCCTTGCAACCTCTAACCTCTATTTTGAGTGGAAGGATTGGATTGAACCAAGGGATTTAAAAAAAGGTATAATTTTGAGGTAAGAGAATTTGATGGGAAAAAATTCAATTAGGGTTCTAGGATATAAATTTGAGTATGTAGATTTCATTTATACAATTACTTTTTAAAAAGGAAGAAGAATAACCATGGTTTTGCTTTGCGAAAAATTTGACCAACATTAGGGAACAAAGAAGGTGAAGGCACTGATAAGGGAAAGGATAAGGAAAATGAAGCTTGAGGAGCCTACATCAAGTGTATAAGGTTAGTGGGTACAATATCAACCTTTTCTATTTATTTTCAATTATTTTACATTATGTACCTATAGTGTAAATTAGAAAATTATGTATAAAATGGAATTAGATTACATGAACATTCTTAATATAGGGTAATAAATATATTAGAATGTGTAAAGTGGAAAGAAAATGAAGGATGAAGGGTTATGTAGGCTTGGCCGAATGGAAGTCAAGGTGTTCTTGGGATTTGTTTTATAATTATTGGTTAATTAACCATGATATAAGGATAATTAAATTGTAGTGAAGTAAATTTAAGTGAAAAAGATGAAGAAATTAATCATGGAATGAAAATTTTAAAACCTTGGCCGAAGATGTGGAATTGAATAAGTAGGATATATTTTGATACGTTAGGAAAGTGGTTTAGAATAATTAAAATAGAAAGAAATTAAAAGAGGAATACAAATGGGTGTGTGGTCGAATGATGTACCTAAAGTAACAATAAAAAAATGTCAGTGATGGTAGGCATAATGATATTTAAGTAATGATTAAAAAAATGGATGGTGAAGTGGCCGAATGGGGTTTCTAAAGGGAAACTCTTGTAATTCATTATTAAGTGAGAAATAAGGGTGAAGGTGAATAAATTACAACATAATAAAATTAAATGATAAATGAAAAAAATGCAAATGGAATGTGGGAACTTAAGTGGAGCCGAATGGTATGTTACATTGAATATGAGTCATTTGATTCATTAATGCAAATTAATTATTTAAATGTGAGAATTGGTGAAATATAAGGTTAAATAAATGTCAAAAGAGTGAAAAATATAAGGAAAGGTAATAGTAAATAATAAAAGCTGAAAATAGTTTTTAAATTTTAGAAATAAAAAAAAACTAAAAACCTCTAATTTCATTGAACGCATCCATGGATTTTGATTCTTTAAAAACGAAAAAATGATATTTATTTTTTCTATTTATGTTTTTGAAAAACCAGTTTTACCTTAAAATAAGAGTGGTTATTATTGCAAATAAATATTTTCCAAAAATTTTGAAAAGGTCTTTAAAAAATAGAATTTCAAATGATAATGGCATTGAAATTAAGACAAGTGAAGAGCAAACGCTTATGCATTTCAATCTATCACTAATAGAGGAAGAAAAATAAAAGAAAGGAAAAATCGAAAAAAAAAAGAAATCGAGAAATCCTCTTTTGGTGGATTTTTTAGTCTCGTAGTTTTACTTTTAAAAACTGCTTTCTGCAATTTATAAAAATTGAGATATATATATATATATATATATATATATATATATATATATATATATATATATATATATATATATATATATATATACCGAATGAGTTTTTGTTTTTCTTGAAAAAAAGCGAAAAACAGTAATCTAAAACCAAGACGAATGCACCCTTAATTAATCATTATATCGATTTAGTTAAATTTTTAAATTGGTGTTTTACATGTAATGCAATATAGCATAAATAAATTTTTCCTCTCTAAAATTAAATCCTACATTCTTTCCTGATTACAACTGTAAATTTTAAAATATAACAAGGTGTCAAATTAATACAATAAAGAAGAATGCTTCAATAAGAGAAATATTAATATTATGAGAATTAAAATTGCATTTCATTTTTTTTAAAAGAGTTGCTTACTCTATTAAATGAAAGCATTATAAATAGAAATAAGTATGAACCGGTTAATTGATTCATTAATAATTTTATTAATCAGTGTATTAATTTTGGTTAATCATTATATCGGTTTCGAATTTTAATTAAAATTTTTTAATCGATTTATTGGTTAACCACTAAAAAATTTTAACATATAAATTTAATAAATTATACAATTTATAATATTATTTTTAATAGTTAAAAATGTTTTAAAAATAAAAAATATATAAATTAAATATAATATCCATTAAAAGAATCAAAATAAAAATATATTTTTCATAATTAATTATAAGAATTAAATATGTTCAATATGAAACTAATAATATAGTACTAATTATACGCATGTAATGAATAAATAATAGTAATAAAAAAATAAGTTCAATGTTTATTTACTAAAAATATGTATTATAATAACATTTTAGAAAATTATATAGCATAATATTTATAAATTACAAAAAAATTAAAAAATTTAAGTGTAAAATTTAAAATAAAATATATATAGATCGGTTAACTGTTAATCAACAATTAACTGTCGATTTTTAAAAGTAAAAATCATAAATCTAAATTTTTGATTTTGTTAACTTAAAAATTGGTTCAATTTTAGATTAATTTTTTAGTTAACCAAAATTTTGATTTTTTTGCTCACTCCTAATTGTAAATAATAAATAATTTCCAATTTAATATTTTTACCCTAATTAAGTTTTTTCTCCAAAAATTATTTTTCCTTTTAAATTAAGTGCAAAACTATGAATTTATTCTAAAATATTTTTATCAAGACCCAGATACCAATTAAAATGGATATACTATTATTTTATATTAAAATTTTATTAACTATAATAAGTGAAATTACTCAGTTACTAAAAATAGTTAGAAAATAATTTTAAAATCCCTTAAAAGCTCTATAATTTTGTTTATGGTACTTAGAAAATTTCTAATATAAAAAATTTTCATTTTAATTTGGAGGAAAAAATATATCACGATATATTACGAGAAGTAAATATAAATATCTTTCGAAGCGCAGATTGTTGAAGCGAAAATTAATTGTTTCACATTACCGATAAAATATTTTATCCAAGTGTCACGAATTATGGGATGAAAATATAGATCTACGAACTAAAAGCTCCTTAGACAAAGAGAAAATACACGAGAAGACAAACCGACAGAATTTCGGTATCTCTAATTTTTTCTTTTTTTCTCAAATGAAGAAATTTAGCCCTTATATAAGATCCCAATTAAGGTAACATAAATTACCTTAATAATGATGAATTAAATTGGTAGTTATAATAATATTAATAAAAGAAATAAATTCATTGTTAAGTAGGAAATAATATCCCATTAATATGTTAATTACCAAAATCAATAATTATTTACATTATATATTTTATTTAGAACCGAACTGAAAATTGTATTGAACTGTATCGAATTATACCGAAAGAACTAATATTTATTAATTATTATATATAGTACTAATAATTTATATATAAATATTATTTATAGTTTTTATTCTATATGTACTATGCAAATTTAACTTCATAATTATTTACATTATATATTTTAATGCACAAAATTAAAATAATAATTAGTTAATAAATTAAACTAAATATTTGAGGTATTAATAAGATAAATTTAATTATTATAATAATTATTGTATCTATATGAATATCCATATGTAACTAAAACAATTCGTATTTAATTTAATTTATCTTTCATTTCACTTAACTACTACTTAATTTTTTTTTGTATAAATATTTATACAGATATATAAGCTAAGCAATTTATCACATAAATATATTAAAAATTAATTTTATTTATTTCTAATGTCACTCAACTACTTATCTATTTTTGGTACAATAACTATATGAGTATGAAAATTAAAATTGTAATTGTATATAGCTATTATTTATAATAAAATTTCACCAATTAATGTACATATATATGAGTATATAATTATCTTACCAATAATTTCATTTACTCTTAGCATCACTCAATCAGTGTTCATATATTTTTGATACAATAGTTATATGAGTAATTGAGTATGTAAATCAATAATGTAATTATATACAATTATTATATATAATGAAATTTATCAATTTATATAGTTATATTAATATATAATCATCTTACCAATTAATATCATTTACTCTTAATATCATTTGATTAGTACTCATTTATTTTTAGCACAATACTTATACGAGTATGTAAACTAATAATGTAATTATATATAATAATGTAATTACATATAGTATATAATAACCTTATTAATTAATTTCGTTTACTTTTAGCGTCATTCAACTAACACTCATCTATTTTTGATACAATATTTATACGAATAAATAAATAATGTAATTATATATAATTGTTACATATAATGAAATTTACAAATTTATATAATTATGAGTATAAAATCATTTTATCGATTAATTATATTTATTCTAGTATCATTTAACTAGTACTCATATATTTTTAACACAATACTTATATAAAGTATAAAAATTAATAATATATAGAGTTATTATATATAAATATGGTAAAATTGACCTAAATTTAAAATTTTATCTAAATTCGCTCAAAAAATTATCTAAATTCAATTTAACCAAAATAAATACCCACTAAATTAATTTAAAATTAATTTATTTTATTTTTTAATCCATTAAATATGCACCAAATTTACGATGTATTATGTCCTTTTTCATTTTAAGCTTTTCTTATGATTACTATAATAAAGAAGCTGTAAATTATCACGGTACCGTTGATTTTTTGTTGAACGAAAAATAAATGCTTGAATTGTTTTCACACCAATAAGTTATGTCCTCCAATTCTGTACAGTCCCACTATCACTTTCATTGCAGAGTTATGGAGGCTGAAATTTCGCCAGCCAATATATTCAGATAAGAACAGCAACTTTGTCACATAATTTATTTTTTCTTAAATTATCATTCCTACTTTCTTTCTTATATTCCATCCATTTTTTTATTAATTACTTTTATTATTTTTATTAAAATTAAAAAATAATAAATAAATTTAAAATTAATATTAAATTATGTGATTTAAACTAAATTATCAAATATGATTGATTTTAATTTTATTGAAAAAAATAAATTAAAAAAATAAAATAAAATAAATTAAAAATTTAAAAATAATAAATAAATAAAATTTAAATTTTATTTAAAAATGATAAAAAAAATAAAAAAAAAATAAAAGACAAGAACAAGAAATAAAAATAATAAAAGCAAAAACTATTATAGGTGCCATGTGTAAGCAAGCAAAAATTTTCAAAGATAAAGATTCGGTTGCCGGGTTGATATGACTCTTTTTTTCTTCTGTATCTCTAATTTTCTTTGCATGAAGTTGTACAAGATTATCCTTCAGATGTTGACAGATGCAATTGGTGTGATATTTGGGGTTTTATTTGCTCCACAGCTCATACATCTAAACTCTTTTGGGGTTTACACTTTGCCAAAAATTTGAGAAACCCTGGCTATGAATTATTAATGAAATTTTTATTTTTTATATATTAATTTATTATTTCTATTATATTTTTAATTGAATATTATTATTATTTAATACATTAATTAATTAATAAAAAATTTATAATAATTTGTATTAAATTCATAGATCGGTTTAAATCTATCAAACCCATTTGAATGTTGATATATTTATGATATATATTTTTTAATTCATTTATAATCCGTCCATTATGATCTAATCTAAATCCATCTAATTCATATATTTGCTATCTCCAATTATATATAATGAAAATTTATCAATTAATATAATTATATAATTATCTTATCAATTAATTTTATTTATTTTTAGTGTCATTCAAATAGTACTCATTTATTTTTGACTCAATACGTATATAAATATGTAAATTAATAATTTAATTTTATAGTTATTATACATAATAAAATTTTAGTTATATATTTAAAAATGATAAAAGAGAAAAAATTAAAATTTTTTAGAGGGAATTAAAAATAAATTTAAAATTTTTAAAAAGAAATATTTTTTGTTTTGAGTTTTTGGAGGAAATTAAAAATTAAATTTAAGTAATTAATTATTTTTAAAATATTAAAAATTAAATTATTTAAAATAAAAAAAGTAAAAAAAATATTATGTTCAAATAAGCCTTTTTCTTTTTCCCTTTCTGTTTTTCTTTTTTGATTTTATCCCCTTCTGTCTCTCACGTGTTCCTCTACTTTTCACACCTTGCTCCACCTCTCACTATCATGCTCCACCTTTGGCCACTGGCATCAGTCTTTCTTCACCACCGTTCATCTGCTCTCTTTAGTGACTGGTGTGTCTTCTGCATTTACCATTTTAAAATTTTGGGCTAGCAAATTGGCTCTACCTTTCGCCATGGCCATCCGATTACAGTTTAGATTTTCATTTATTGCTAAAATTGGATCGGCTACAATTTTGACTTAAAAGACATAAATTGAAAATTTTGAAAGATTTGAATTTGGTAACTACTATTGTATATTTAATATTTAGATTTTTTATGAGCTAATTATTTAAAATTTATATTTTTTAAATATTATTTAAAATTCTCAAATTAGTGCCAATATAATGCAAAGAAAAATTATCGAATGTTAATTGTTAAATTTTGTACTTTAACTTAAATTTCAATTGTACTTATTCAAATAATTTAATTGTATTTATATTTATTATTATGTGATTTTATTTTGAAAATTTTTTAAAATATTAAATTATTTGAAATATTGGATTATATTACATTGCATTATTTGGTACTGAAAAAATCGAAATACCGAGCCAAATTATACCGAATTTTTATAAGAACTATACCAAATTGTTTCAAATTTCTAAGAAAATAAAAATACTTAATTTTTAAAATATTTAAAATTTCAAAATAATATAAAAATTTATAAATTTACAAATTTTACCATACTGTGTATACCCCTAGATAGTGTTTATTAACCTTGAAAAAGTTGGAATGGAAACAAAATAAAATTATTCAAATCTTTTCGATTTTTTTAAGCGTTTATTAAAAAAAATAGATTCCACAAATAAAAAAGTTTAACTACCTATATATTGAAAAATTAAGATACGTATATCTTAATATAAGATCAAAATATGTATTTTTATACTTTGTCGGATAAGGAGCAATTAAAAAATTAAAAAAATATATTTTTAATTCATCCTAAAAATTTTAACAAATAATTGAAAAAAATTCAAAATACTTTTCAATTTTATCTTGACTATTTTATATATGGATCTGAAAAATATTTTAACTTTATTTTAAAACTTATTATCTATGTGGATTTAACAAATGCTACCCTAATTGTTACCGGCATAATAATATTTAATATTATTATATGATTTACGTTTTAACTTTCCAGAATTAAAGCCTTCAATTCGTTATAGCAGGGTAGTAGCAAACACTTACCCTCTAATTATAATTCATTATAAAATCAAAATAGAAATATATAAAAAAAAGAGAGAAATACTTATATTTTGTCATGTGTCCAAATAATCATATTGTAATATTTATAGACAAAAAAATTTGGCTCATGTACAAAAATCTATAACAAAAAATTTAGAAACAAATCAAGTTATATAGAAAATAACATAACAAAAATAAAAATAAAAATATAGCTAGTTAGCCAAATAAGAATATTACTAGATATAAAAGTTTTATATAGTATGCAATGTTATTAAAACCAAATCGGATAAATAACAGAAAAAAAAAGTTTTGGATTCAATCAACTTGATAAGATTTAACCGAATTTTTTTCAAAATAATATTATTTTTAATATTTTCTATAAATATTATGAAAATATATCTATATAAAAAATAAAAAATAATTTAAAAAATGTATTTATTATCAAACATTTAATCATAAAGCAATATTTTTAAGTTGTTCAATATTTATAACAAATATTTAAGATAAATTAAAAAATATTCATCAATTATAAATTATAATTTTTATTTTATTCATAAAATATTTATTAAAATTGTTTAAATTTTAATTATTTTATATTTATATTTTATTTTTTCAGTAAAAAATAATATTATATGGATATTTTGGATAAAATTTAATTTTTTTTGTTCAAATCAATTTTTTTTTGCTCCATCCGATTTTAACTAGTCCTTTACATTGTGTGCCGGTCCGATTTTTATGCATTGAATCGATTAGATCAGCTATCGGTTTGCTGTTAAACCGGTTCGACCGGCCCGTTAATATGTGCATTTTTAACTTCCATTGCACTCAACAGTGGCTAGCGTAAATTACCATTTTTGCATTTTGCAGAGATGTTGAAGAAGAAGAAGAAGAAGAAGAAGAAGAGGAAGAGGTTATGTTCTGTCAATGTCAAACGCAAGGATGATCCAGGTTCTTTAAAACTGTATGTGCCTTCTTTATTATTATTATTATTAGTTTTTGCTTTTTCTCCTTTTGTTTTTGAATAATTTAACTTTTGTGGTTATACGGTCGCTTTCTATTGGTTTTTTATTCTTTCATCATAAATGCTAATGTTTTCTGTCCCTTCTCTCTCTGTATTTTCCTTTGAAAAGGTGCGGGTGGCCATTATTGAATCTCCCATCAATTCAATTTCACCATCCTAGTTCAACAAAAAAAACAAACAACAGAAAAAATCATCATTGTAGGGTAAATTCCTGGCTGATTTGTGTCTTTGTTTTTTAATATTTCTGGATGGAAATTCATTAAGATGAGATAATTTTTCTCTAGTGGCTGTGATTGTTCAATTTTTCGTGTACCTGATTGTTGTGGTAATGGGTTCCACAAATTTTGGTTTTACTGTTGGAGTTTCTTTATATATGTAGAGAATCTGGAGATGATAATTTGTGCATATTCACTAGCTTATTTGAGAAAGGAGTGAAACAAATTTCGGTATGGATCAATACTCAACAGCTCAGGAACCTCTTCTTTTGAAGCCTGAAATTAAGAAGTCGAGTGTTTTTGTATTATCAGTGAAATGGGTTCTAAGGATTTTGATGTGGGTGATTCTAATTTCATGGATTGCTTTTATTTTTCTCTATCCAACTGAATTTGGGAATCAGTTGTTTGAGAAATGGATTCGTGCCACCTCTTCAACTCCTTTTGGTCTTTCAGGTTCAATCAACCCTTTATTTCCTAATTTTTTCCCCTTTTATCTGATGATTATTTTGATGTTTTGTTCTCAAACTTAAATTTTGCCAATTGCAAATTACAGGAAGCATATTTCTGTTAGTGAGTGGGCCAATTCTTGTCATTGCCATTCTAGCCACTGCACATCTTAACATTTCTGGGGAAGAGAAGTTCCATCAGTATGCGACTTCTTGACTGGGAAAATTCTTTTAATTGCTTCTTTTATTTTAAATGAAATATAATATAAGATATTTTTGTTTAGGAAGAAGAGCACAAGGTACCCAAGTGTGAGGTTATGGACATTTCCAGTTCTTGTGGATGGACCATTTGGGGTTGTTTCTGCTGCTGAGGTCACTGGGATTCTCCTCTTTGCTGTGTATATTTTTTGGGCTGTTTATGCTTATACAATAAGGAATCTCAGCCTTCTATCTCAGTGGCAATTGAACTTTCAAGAGAGAAGGTACTATTTATATCTTCTGCTTTTTGACTCAGTATATAATAATAATAATAATAATAATAATAATAATAATAATAATAATAATAATAATAATAATATCATACTTGTCTGATGTTGCATTTTTTTTTATTGTAAAGATTTTGTCTTTTTCACTCCATGCTAGTTGTCTTTATTATCATCATAATCATTATTATTATTATTATTATTATTATTATTATTATTATTATTCTTAGTTCTCTCTTCTCTGTTGAAGCCCTTGCTTTCTTTGTTTATTTTTTTATTTATTTTTTCAGAGATGATAGAGGTAAAAAATGAAAAATAACATACTCTAGAACACCATGGTAAGTCAAATTAATTCTTATCGAACTTATCCCAGGTTAGGAGTATCAAGAGAGAGGTATAGACCTTCCTCCAGAAAGATAGACAACAATTGTTAATTGGTTTTGGTTTCTTGATAAATATGACAGTGGGCATCCTTCTGCTTTCTGCAAACTTTGATAGAAATGAAGTTCCAAGAGAAACAAATTTTGCTTTTAATTTGGGGTTGAATTTGTTGAGAATAAATAAAAAGTAAAACCCTAAAACTTTGATTAAATCCCATGAGAAATTTTGGGACAGAGCAACCAAGAATACAAATAAATGAGAAAATATTCTTGGAATAGAACTTTTCTTGAGCCCATTGATTCTTCCTTCTCCATTATGGTGTTTGAAATTATGGAATTCATTTTCAAATCTAAAAGTTTGTGTTTGGAATTAAAAAAGTTAGAGATTTCAACTCCATGATTTGAATTCCATAGAATTGAACTTAATTTTCTCAAATTCTATTAAAATAGGTAGGATTCCCAAATGAGTGTTACTGAACTTACCTTACAAATTTTTTGGACCATTTACCTCACTCAACTCTCTCTCTTCCCCTCTCATCACAATGCCATTGATAGATGTTCACACTAAAATAATGTTTTTCCTTTTTTTTTTTTTTGAGAATTCATCATTTGTTCTCTATCCTATATCTGCCTTTCCCCATTAATAATAGGAAACTAGAGATGTATAAATAGAAAAAAGCTTAAATGCTAGAACAAAATTGTCAAGTGTAGCAATAAGGCATGGCATCCTTAGTTGAACCTTCAATAATTAACTGCATTGTCTTGGATAATTCATGATGCATAGGTAATTAGTGCACTTTCTAATATTTTTTCTTCTGAATGCTGATTCAATTTGCCGAGTATCCGTTCTGACTCAAATATTTTCAGCATTTGGCTGTTAGAATTGACAGGACTGCGGCTTGGCATGATTGGATTATTTTGCTTGGCATTTTTGTTTCTTCCAGTAGCAAGAGGATCAGTTCTTCTTCGCCTTATTGATATTCCTTTTGAGCATGCTACAAGATACCATGTATGGTTGGGACACTTAACAATGCTGCTCTTTACCCTCCATGGGCTATTTTATGTGATTGTATGGGCAATACGGGGTAACCTCCTTCATGAAGTAAGTCCTCATGCTGACCTGCTGTTTCCCTTATGCTTCTATAATTACTAGTCGTAGGGCAGCAATGCGTGGTATTATATAAAACATAAATTCAAAAAAGTAATTAGAAAGAGATACAAAAATGAAATCTTGAGCAAAGTATTATGGAATATGTATGGCTTAAGCATGTAATTATAGGACACAACTGCTCCATTTACGGCCTAAGTGCATATATATATATATAATTGGCCACTTGCCTATTATCTATTTATTATTTGCAGATGTTTGCTGGAGAACTCATTGATGCAGCAATTTTCTTGTAATAGAGAGCAGAATGATTGGGTCTAGCTATACCTAGGAAATTTATTTTTTGAAACTACACCTAATCCACCCTTCCTCATATCATAAATTATTGAAAGCATTAGTTAGGGTTGCATTTACCTAATGAGCCTGGTTTATAGAGATGGAATAGCTAGATTGCAGAGCTGAATGTGCAGCTTTTTTTCCTTCTCTTCATATAAAGTGTTAAATGCTGTCTCATGCAGATAATGGAGTGGAAAAATGTTGGCATTGCCAATCTTGCTGGAGTTATCAGCCTTATAGCTGGACTTTTTATGTGGGTGACATCACTTCCTGGTGTGAGAAAGTGGAATTTTGAATTGTTCTTTTACACCCATCAACTATATGTGGTCTTTGTCCTCTTCTTCGCATTCCATGTTGGTGATTTTATATTCAGCATTGCTGCTGGTGGAATATTTCTTTTCATGCTTGATCGGTTTTTGAGATTTTGCCAATCACGAAAGACTGTTGATGTACTTTCAGCCAAGTGCCTTCCCTGTGGAACAGTGGAATTGGTCTTTTCAAAACCAGCAAGTAATGATATTCTTTCTTCGGTCTTCTGTTACCTAGCACATCTAAATAGTTGCAAGCATTTCACATTACATTTTCCTCTTTTACAATGCAGATTTGCAATACAATGCTCTTAGTTTCATTTTTCTTCAAATCCGGGAATTATCATGGTTGCAATGGCATCCTTTCAGTGTTTCATCTAGTCCTTTGGATGGTAAAAATCATCTAGCCATTCTTATAAAGGTCCTAGGGAAGTGGACAGAAAAGCTTAGAGGAAATGTTGTGAACATATCTAAGACAGAAGCAGCAGACCCTAAGAATCAATCTTCCCTGCCTCACTTCCAGATAACAGCTTCTGTTGAGGGGCCATATGGGCATGAAGTACCATACCACTTGATGTATGTACCCCGATCTTTAAATCCCATGTTTGTGTATCAATTATGACATTTGATATGTTGACTGCCTTGAAAGTCATAAATTTTTGGCCTTGATGATAATTTAAAAATGTAATTATTCATTGAATGTTCTGGTTGCTATGTAGTGATTGTTTGAAGCAATTCAACTAAGCATGTTCAATAAGCTAATAAAGCATGTATCTGATAAAAAATCTTTTGTGATTGCTTTGAAAAACTTAATGAGGTCAAAATTACTATACATTTTGCTAACTTTTAATATCTTCTGCTGATCAACTAATATAGGTCATGTTGTTTAGGTATGAGAACCTCATATTAGTAGCAGGTGGCATAGGCATTTCTCCTTTCCTTGCAATCTTGAGTGATATTCTCCACCGTATTAATGAAGGCAGTCCATGTTTACCGAAAAATATATTGGTTACTTGGGCTGTGAAGAAATCGAATGAGATTCCTCTTCTTTCGACCATTGATATGGAGGCAATTTGTCCATACTTCTCTGACAAAGTTAACTTGGAGGTTCATATTTATGTTACGCGTGAAGAAGACCCCCAATTGGTAGGTCCAAATTTCCATTTGAAAGCTTGTGATATTGCCTTAATTTGTTTGTCTCTTTCATATTCAAATTATATATTTTGTGCATTTAAAACATGATCTACAGGAAGAGGGAATAGCGCTCAAGCCTACACATTCTTCTATCTTGAAACCATCCAAGGGATATGGTATGTCAGCTTTAGTTGGCACAGGTGATAATATATGGTCTGGACTTTACATGGTTGCATCTACAGTGGGCTTTGTTATTTTATTAGGATTGCTAGATATGTATTATATAAACCGGTATGGCGTAGAGACGTGGTGGTATAAAGGTCTTCTTTTTATAGCATGTATGGTTGCCAGTATTTTCATCTTTGGGGGATGTGTGGTTGGTTTTTGGCATCTGTGGGAAAGGAAAACTTCAGCTAGGGAGGAATATGTGGAGGATGGTACACAGTCTCACAAGGTGCAGCATAATGGAATTACAGCAAACAAGAATCCGTATCCAAGTTCTATGATCATACAATACGGTTGTAGACCAGACTTCAAAGGTATAAATGACTACATTTGGGGCTTATTTCTGTTTTGCAGTTTGAAATTCTTCATGCATTTGACATCTATTTCAACAGAAATAATTTGCTGCAAGATTCTTCATGTCCTGAAAATGATCGCAATATTGGTGCTTATATATATACATATATATAAACTATATAGATTCTACGTCTATTGTGAAAGCCTGAATTTTCTTCATTCTTTCTGTATCCACTGCAGAAATTTTTGGAAATGTATCGAAGCGATGGGGGCATGTTGATGTAGGTGTTATTGTTTGTGGTCCACCAACTCTTCAGACCAGTGTTGCAAGAGAAATCAGGTCTCAATATTTTAACAGAGAATCCCATGACCCAATTTTCCACTTCAACAGCCATAGCTTTGATTTATAGGCTTTTCTTGCATTTATAGCTGGAACTTATATTGTATATGTAAACTCACTTGTATAGTTTGTAGATTCCTCGTCTATTAGTCTCTTAGTTCTACTGTAGATCCACTTTTATAGGAATCACTTATAATTCAAATAGTTGAGAGTCTGTCTGCTCTTCTAGTTAACTAGAATTCGAATTTCATCTTTTTCTGTCTGTAATGATATAAATATCAAAAACAAAAAAGAAAAATAAGTCTCTAGTTCTACTGTAATATATAGGAAGTTGCCTTGTTACTGTATATTTGATCTGTATAATTTACTTGTTATACCTTCTCTGTTTTCTGTAAATTCAACATGATATTTTCTAAGTTACTTGCCACTGACCCATATAAAGTCAGCAGCCAGGTGGCACCCTAAATTTTTGGAGTGATGCCACGTGGCCCTACTTGCTAAAAGTTTAGCAATCAGCCCCATTGAGGGACTAAATCTCAAAACAATCTTGTGCATGGGTTTCATGATAGTAAATTTTTAAAGAATTTTTACATATTATAAAGATAAGATGATGTATGGATATACTTATCTTAAAAAAAATTTGAACGAAGAAAAAAGAATAAGCTAGCAATACTTTAATTAAATGAAAAAATAGGTATCTCAATTTTTTAATAAGTTAGATCTAATTTTGTTAGTTTTTTAAAATTTAAATGAAATGGTAGTATTATTTTAATATTACATATTAAATTTTTATTTACCTATTTTATTAGGTTTTTATTTGGATCTAATATGTATTAAAATGAAATCAATAAAAATTTAAGGATTCAATGTAAATTTGTCCTTAATGTCTCATAAAAATTCAATTTTACTCATAATGTTTCAATTGGTGCATTATTATTTATCATATTTTAAAATTGAAAAAGTTTGCTCATTTTTTAATCTTTTCTTGACACATGATAATTAAACAATCAAATAAATAGAAATGCGATACAATAATGATAAATTTCTTTCAATTTTAAGATATAAAAGGGTAATATTGTAGCAACTAAAATAATAAAAGTAAAATTGTCATTTTTGGCAAATTTTTTAAAAGTAAATTTATATCGTAAACTAAGAATTTGATAATTTAATAATAAAAATATAAGAAGGTATGAGAACAATTCGATTTTTGATTATAATGAAATTGAATCAAAATAATCGAAAATTAAACTTTAGTTCAAATCAAAAATTAAAATCGAATTGAATTTTTATACTAATCAAATCCAACTGAAAACTATTTTTTTTAATTTAACCAATTAAAATTGAGCCATTTTGAATTTAGAAAATTTTATTAAATTTCTGTTATTTTGAAAATTCGGTTATTAACCATATCTAACCAACAATCTATAACCGATTGTTGGTTAGAGAGGACATGCTCCATCGAGTATCGGTTGCAGAAGCAGCAGCCATAGGTATTGCCATTGCCATTCTTGGTTGCAGTGATGAGCTGCGAATGATTAGCTTCAGATGAAGAGATGGATAAGATTAAGGAGCCGCAGGGGCTGAGCTATTGCTCTTTTAACTTTGGGCTTGTTTCTGGATTTTGTCGTTTAGAGTAGCATGTCCCCTGCACCCATGCTCCATCGAATAGCTATTTGATAAGGATAATCTCTGATTCAGAATCGAGGAAGAGGAAAGAGAGAAGCCAGAATCGATGGAGATTATGGAGAGAGAGCCAAAGATTGAGAGAAAGGAGAGAGAGCCAGAGATGGAGAAAATGAAGGTTTTTTTTTTTTATCATGCCACGTGGAAGATGATACGTTCAATACGCCTCTATCACGTATTAAATTTTTATGCCACATGTTAATTTTTTTTATTTTTTTATTGATTATCCGGTATCTGAATTCTAGTGGATCGATTAAATTCGGATTCAAGACGTCGTTACAGGTTAAAATTTCTTGTTCTTCCTCATGGGATGTTACAAGTCAATCATGAAACTTCTTATTCCTAATATATCCTGTATTATCACCAGATCACCACGATTTAATATTTTATTTTTACATTAATAGTCAACTAAAGAAATTTTGATTAAAATTAACTATTGATAACGGTGATAATTTTTTTTTATTTTTTAAATATTGAAGATAAAAATCACTATTTTTTTTTAAATATTAGGTTAAAATTATACTTTTAAAAAAATATCAGAATAAAAAATGATTTCTTGAAACTTTATTTGGATGAGGGTAAATGGAAGAAAAGTAGATGAAATCAAATGAAAGTAGAATAAATAGAAATTACTCTTGTTTAATTTTCTTTATTTGGTAAATTTAAAATAAATATTAATAATTATAAGATATAAAATAACTAATTACTTATATCTATCCTTATTTACTCTCTAATTTTTATAAAACAAACAGAAAATAACTATTTTTGAAGATAGAAAGTAACTAATTGCTCTTATCTACCTTTACTTATTCTGTAATTTTTTTATTTGTTTTGTAAAAATTGAAGAATAAATAAGGATAAATGTAAGTAATTAGTTATTTTTTATCTTAAAAAATAGTTACTTTTAATTTAGAGCTAGTGAAAATAATTTTATATTTACTTTAAATTTTAAAAAATTATTCTCTATTATTCTATATTTATCTCAGTAGATTAAACGAGAGTAATTTTTGAAGATCTAAAGTAATTAATTACTCGTCTATCCTGCTTGCTCTGCAATTTTTACAGAAGAAACAGAGTTGCTGAGTTACCCTCTCCCATCTGCCTCCATCCAAACAAGGCTTAGCGGAAACAGATAGTCCACAAAGACCCAGATGAATTAGGTGAGCAATTTGAACCACAGCTGAAGAAGATATTAAACCTTGCTATATTTACTATTTAGCCTACAACTGAGGAATCAGACATGGACTTCAAAAGCTCAATATGGCAACCATTGCCGAGTTACAATACCCATTTCTTGGGTCTGCCCGCAAAAACACCCCATACTTTTCCTTTGTCTCTTTGGCGAAATGGTTTCTCCAATCCACAATGTGGGTTTTGTTTCTTTCATGGGTTGCTATTTTCTTTCTTGTTCCCTTCGACTTCGGAGCTCAACTCTACAATAATTGGGTTGCCTCTACTGGTGCGACTATCTTTGGAGAGACTGGTACGCTATTTTTTCTATAAATATCTAATGTATATCCTCTAAAATTTGCTTTTTTATTTCTAGATTTTTTTCTTATATATTGGCAGGAAGTGCTTTGTTGATATACAATGGTCCAATCTTTATTGTTACACTTCTTGCTATCCCGTATCTGGCTTTTTCTAGGATAGAGCTGGACCAGCAAAACTATCATGGGTATGCTATTTCATTACTGGATGGACTATTTGTGCCCATGAAGTGCTTGTTTATATTCTTATGTGAAAAAGGTCAATTTTTATTATTTATTTGTTTATTTATTTATTTATTTATTTTTAAGGAATGGAACTCCAAGATTCCGCTTGTGGACTTTTCCTGTTCTGGTAGATGGACCACTTGGAATTGTCTCTGCAGCTGAATTAATTGGTATCTTTATCTTTCTTGTGTTTGTTATCTGGGCTGCTTATTCTTATACCATAACAAACATTGAGCTACTGCCTACCAGTGGCAGTTTGACGCCTGAAGAGAGAAGGTATGCTCCTGTGGTGGGCTTCATTTTTGTTTTTTGCGTATATTTTATTAGCATTTTCTCATTCGGATATTGCACTTGAGTTCTTTGGCAAACTTCAAAGTGAGTACTCGCTTGGGTTACTTCTTAATGCTCTCTTTTGTATCATTTTCAAATATTCAAAGATTAATCTTCCTTCTATATACAACTTTTGGTATTACTGCATCTGTATATATAACAAATTTCACCTATTTTCTGCTGATTTTTTTGCCCCTCTTGTTTTCATGATACATTCACACCCCAACATAGTTGCATTCAACTCATCAAAAGGCACGATCCATATATAATGACTCAAGTTAAAAGAAGCATTTAGTGACATTCTCATTTCCCTTGTTTTCGTTACCTTGTTCACGGATGCATATACACATTATGTTTGTTATAGTTACATGTACAGAAAGATCATTCAATACTCAGAGATTCATTAGGAATTTTACTTTGTTGAAGTTAATTTCGTTACCAACTTTTCAACTCTATCCACTTTCTAGGGTACAACTGCTGCAGATGTCAGCATATTGCTGTGGTTTGATTGCCCTGTCTATCTTGGCTTTTCTCTTTCTTCCAGTTGCAAGGGGATCAATTCTTCTTCGTCTAGTTGATATACCTTTTGAACATGCCACAAGATATCATGCATGGTTGGGAAATCTCACTATGTTTCTTCTTACCCTTCATGGACTAGGCTATGTGATTGTATGGATAATTCGAGGCACCCTACTATCATCTGTGAGTTCTTATCCTAGAATTCTTGCTTTTAAATCCACATACCGTGTTTATTTCAATGTGCATGTGTCAAATACATTTGGTAGAAACCAATGGCCTTTCTTAGTTAATGATCTAAAAGATGAAGTTGCAGATTCAAAAAGAAACTACCTAGACGACTCTATTACAACATTCCAAATGAATCATATCCATAAAAAGGGACAAAATGCCATTATGTCTTTAATCATTAATCAACTCCACATTTCTGTACTCTGATAACCTATGAAGGCCTTTCGTATGCATTCAGATGTAAATTTGACATGTCACTGCCCATTATGTTTTTGGTAACAATTAAAATGATCGAATTCATCTCTGTTAAATAACAATTGAAAGGTCACCTTGATCAGCTGAAGAACATGAAGATTAAGAGAATTGGCATAAATTGCATGTTGATTCTCATTATCATCTTTCACCACTCTGCTCCTAAGATGACAAGAATTATTTAAGTCTCTAGGACCTTTAGAGAAACAACAAAATCAAATGAAGATCCTGAAACTTTTGTAATTCTTTTCTGTGCAGATAGTGGAGTGGAAAAGTGATACTGGTGCAAATTTTGCTGGGTTTATCAGCTATGCATTTGGTCTGTTAATATGGGTGACAACACTTCCAATTGTGAAAAAGCGATGTTTTGAGCTCTTCTTCTATAGTCATCAACTTTATGTAATGTTTATCATCTTCTTTGCTTTGCATGTTGGTGACACAATATTTAGCAAAGCTATAGGAGGAATATTCCTTTTTATGCTTGATCGCTTTCTAAGGTTTTGCCAGTCAAGGAGAGCTGTCAACATAATTTCGGCAACAATATTTCCTTGTGGATTGCTGAAGTTGGTGCTTTCAAAACCTAGCAGTAAGACTATTTGTTCAAACATTCATCTTTTACTTGAATTTTCTTGCAGCCATGATTCATTTTGTCCTTTGACAATGTAGACATGCAGTATAGTGCCCTCAGCTTTATTTTCCTTAAAGTCGGGGAAATCTCCTGGCTGCAGTGGCATCCTTTTAGTGTGTCATCCAGTCCCCTGGATGGTAAATGTCATATTTCTATCCTTGTAAAAGCTGTTGGCAGCTGGACGTCCTGGCTTAAACATAATGTCTCAAATGCACTTGCAGCAGAATCTCATATGGAGATACCTTTTCTACCTTATTCCAGAATATCAGCATTTGTAGAGGGGCCTTATGGGCATGAATTGCCTTACTATTTAAGGTGTGCCTTTTCTTCTTCACGTTACCTACATATGTCTTGAAATTATTATCAATCTCGTGTCAAGAAAAAAGAATTAATGATGTACTCATTGATATGAAGGTGGCTACATTTTTTTAATTCTTTATTGAGGGCAGACTTTGAATGCTTGACACCAAGCCGCATTTTAATTGCAAGATTTAGTTGATTATGAAACAAACGGTGCTTTTTAACCATACCTGAAATTTAAAGAAGTTTTATTTATACTCTTGGCAAGAAATTATTATAGACACTCATTCCTTTCTCTTTCTAGGGCAAGAAATATAAGATGGATGGTTAAATGCATTTGATTTGGGAGATACTAGTTCATGTTCCCCCAAGCATAAATTTCTGGACTAACTGCGCATTTGTTGAGTTCTTAGGTATAAAAACCTCCTATTGGTAGCAGGAGGAAGCGGGATCTCCCCTTTCTTTGCTATTTTAAGCGATATCTTCAACCGCATTAAGGTGGGAGGCCCTTCTTTTCCAAGGAATATTTTAATTGTCTGGGCAGTGAAAAGATCAAGTGAAACTACTCTTCTTTCTGACTTGGATGCCATCATTCCACCTTTATCTCATGAGTTGAGTGTTGAAATTCAAACATTTGTCACTCTTGAACCAGGGCCAGTGTTGGTAGGATTTAAGTTTTGTACCCTCTCAATAATTTTTTTTGATCTGTGTACATATGTCTTAATGCTATTGTCTAACTGATTCTAATTGCAGGAAGGTGGCGAGATTCTGAAGGCAACAAGTTATTCTGTTTCTTCATCCACCAAAGAAGGTAGCATATCAGTTCTGGTTGGAACAGGAAACAATATATGGTGTGGAGCTTATGTATTTGTATCTTCAATTGGTTTTGTTATTTGTTTGGGCATTTTGGACGCATACTACATAAACCCTTTCAATATGTCAAGTTGGTGGTATAAAGGTTTGATGGTTTTGGCATGCATGGCTGCAAGTGTGTTCATCTTTGGGGGTCTTGTGGTCGTTATGTGGTATTACTGGGGAAAGAAGAGTTCAGCAAATGAGGGAAGCCAAAAAGATGGTACAGTTTCATCCAAGATGATACCTTTGGAAACTCTCACAAGCTTAACTAACATTCAGTATGGCTACAGGCCAGACTTCAAAGGTATGTTTCTGCTATTTTAATATAGGAAAAATGCATTTTGGGATTCCTGAATTTTACTTTTTTCTATATTAAATCCCTTTTTTTTTTAAGTTGATATTAAATTCCTGTAATTTTTGGATCACTCATATTAGGTACAATTTAAACGAAATTGGTGGAATTGAAATGAATCTCAAATGAGGTCCACATAAAATTCTGAGGAACCCACCAAACTTAAAAAATTTGAAAAAATATAAAATCATCTCAGACATGCAAAATGTGATGAGTTGAGTTTTCTTTTTTAATTTTTTATATTTTGGTGATACCACGATCATTTTAAGTTAACCTTATTGAAGATTAGCAGAGATGCATTTCAATTCCGCAATTATGTCCAAAAGAATAGATAAATGCAATGTCAACTTTTAAAAATATGCGAATTTAATGTAAAAAAATGTTAAAATTTGCACGGTATTGCACCTAGATTTGTTTTTCCTTTTAAATATCAATACTGATATAACCATGACTGCTGAAAATTTGGAACATTAAATATACAAATGGATAGGCTAGCAATATATTCCAGGTTCATGTTATTTGGTTTTGGTGCAGAAATTTTTGAAGAGAGGTCAGATTGCTGGGCTGGGACTGATATTTGTGTGATTGTGTGTGGCCCTTCAGCTCTCCAGTCAAGTGTAGCCAGAGAGTGCAGGTCACATAGTTTAGCAAGAAGAAGAAACAGATCAATCTTCCATTGCTACAGCCACAGCTTCAATTTTTAATTCCAATTTTGTTCATTATAACTTATTTATTCTAATGCAATCCAATGAGTGATACGAAGTTAACAACTTTGACACCTACATTGAGAGGTTTAATGATTAATTAATAACCCACAATTTTGTGTGGTGAATGAATCTGTTGTTGTCTCTTCCTGCAATTTTGATTTGTTGAGCTTTTCATGATTATGTTAATCGGATGCTGATTTAGTAATTTATGTGTATACATTAATAATAACATAGTTATCGGTATCTTATGATTCGACTCGGTATGATTTAATAGTCCATTGATACAAATTTTCATGCAAATTCTAAAATTTATCTAAATTTTATATTAAATTAATGGTGTATAAAATATAAATTAAATTACTTAATGATTGTGTTTAATGTCTTTCTCTCTAATTCACCAACTACATCTGTTATAATCTAATAATTTATTACAAATTTCTTACCAAAGATCAAATTCATAAACTAAACCAATTATATATTACCATATATGAAAAAAATAAATATTTTACATAGGCATACAAGTATAATTGGTTTGATTCATTATTTTTCTCATGAACCAAATCAAATAAATATTTTTCTAATGAATCTCTAAGTATTGAATGATCTTTTTTGTTCATGTAACTATAACAAACATAATGTGTATATGCATCCGTAAACAAGGTAACCAAAACATGGGAAACCAGAATGTCATTAAATGCTTCTTTTAATTCGAGTCATTGTATATGGACCGTGCCTTTTGATGAGTTGGATGCAACTATGTTGGGGTGTGAATGTATCATGGAAAAAAAAAATGCATAAAAAGATAAAATTTAATAAATAGTATTAGTTTAAATTAGAAAATTTTTGTCTGCAATAAACTCCCTCAAAATGGGTTGATTTTGATTTGGAACGTGTTAATTTATATTCAATTGATATAGCAAAATCATTAAGTAGATAGTATAAAAGGACTGCAATGGAAGATCAAAAGTAGCAAAACCACATTTCCATTTCCGCAGCAAGATCCTGCGGCATGTGATGTCCAGCATGTGGACCCATAGTCAAATTCCGCAGCAATATGTTGCCGGGTTGAAAAAATTCCATTTCCCCAATTAGTAAAAAAGTTTCTAAAATTAATAAATTGATTTATAAAATTATTAATAGATGTTGACACTTACTATTAAGTATCTCCAACAGTCGATTAATTCATTACAACCTTAAATTATTATTCCATAGGGAACAAGACAAATTCTGTGACTCATCCTGTCATGCACCTCTGAATTTTCCTTTCATTTTCGAGATATAGTTTTAGAAATTGAACATCAATTGGAGAATGGTCCTACCAATTATTAAATACAAATCTAAATCTACGGCCTGCCATTTTGGACTTGGCTTCACAATGCCATATTGTCAGAACTCTAACTAATTTACTTCTTTCCATTGGAAACCAAAATGAAGCTTTGCATCTGCTTTTCACTTCCACTTATACTTCTTCTAATATCTTTCAGCTTTCCATGGCAGCAATGCCATGCTTCTGGAAATGAAACTGATCGCTTTGCTCTTCTCAAATTCAGAGAAGGCATTACAGCTGATCCTAATAGTCTCCTCAACTCCTGGAATGATTCTCTACATTTTTGTAACTGGTCTGGAATCACTTGCGGTCGCCGTCATCAGAGAGTCACATCTTTGATCTTGCATGGCCACAGTTTGATTGGATCAATCTCACCCTTCATTGGCAACCTCAGCTTTCTCAGGATTCTTGACCTGCAAGACAACAGGTTCCATGGCTACATTCCTCAGGAACTTGGCAACCTCTTTCGCTTGCAACAATTCGTTGGCAGGAACAACTCCTTGGCAGGTGAAATTCCAAGCAACTTAAGCCGGTGTTACCAGCTCCAAATTATTGATCTAAGCTATAACCAAGTTGAAGGAAGAATTCCTTCAGAGCTCGGTAGTTTGGCAAAGCTTGAGATGCTTTTCCTTGGTGTTAACGAACTTGGAGGAGAAATTCCACCTTCAATTGCCAACCTTTCATCGCTCACAAATTTTTCTGTTGCTAGAAATCATTTGGTGGGAAATATTCCTGCAGATATTGGCAGATTAAAAAGCTCAACTTTCTTCACTGTTGCAGCCAATAATCTATCTGGTATCATTCCTCAATCCCTTTTTAATATCACTAATCTTTCCTTCATTTCAATTGCAAGCAACCACCTGAATGGGAGTATACCAGAAAACATAGGCCTCAGTCTACCATATCTCCAAATTGCTTTTTTGGGTGGAAATGAATTCTCTGGGTCCATTCCAAATTCCATATCCAATGTTTCTAGCTTGCAAGGTTTTGATATTTCTGAAAATAGACTTGAAGGGCAAGTTCCAAATCTGGGACATCTCCCTAGCCTTTTGTTGCTAGACATTTCCAATAATGGTCTAGGAACCTACTCCTCCAATGACTTGATGTTCTCAGCATCTTTGAAGAACTCTACCAATTTGCAAACCTTGGATCTCAGTATTAACAAATTCGGAGGTGTTTTACCAAATTCTATGGCCAATTTGTCGTTTAATCTAAATGAGTTGTATTTTGGTCGTAATCAAATCACAGGAATTATTCCTGCTGGATTGGTAAATCTCATCAACTTGATTAGTCTAGGAATGGAGTTGAACTTATTCATAGGTTCCATTCCATCTTTTTTTGGCAAGTTTCACAAGCTGCAAAGATTGCTTTTATGGGGAAACAGATTGTCCGGTCAAATTCCTCCCTCCTTAGGCAATCTCACTCGGTTGTCAAGCCTTATTTTATCACAAAACAGACTGACAGGAAGCATTCCCTCAAGTATTGGAAATTGTACAAGTTTGAATTTTCTCAGTTTTTCGCGGAACAAGCTTAAAGGCCAAATACCTGAACAGATTGCAGGCCTGCCTTCCTTATCAATATTACTGAGTTTATCATATAACTCGTTAACAGGCAGTATACCTGCACAAATTGGGAAGCTGAAAAACATATACAATCTGGATGTATCAGAAAACAAGCTTTCAGGGGAAATACCATCAACTATTGGAGATTGTCGAAGCATCGTGTATCTTTTTCTGCAAGGAAATTCTTTCCAAGGAGCCATTCCTTCATCCTTGGCTTCTTTGGGAGGCCTTGAACATTTAGATCTTTCAAGAAATAACTTGACAGGAGAAATTCCGGAATATTTGCAGAATCTTCGTTTCTTACAATTTTTAAATCTTTCTTTCAATTACCTCGAAGGTGAAGTTCCAATTAAAGGAGTCTTTGCTAATGCAACTACATTATCGCTGGTTAGCAATCCTAAACTTTGCGGTGGTATACCGGAACTCCTCCTGCCAAAATGCCCCCCAAAAATTGTAAAGAAAGGGAAGCCGCATGCTTGGAAAATAGCAGTGATAATAACTTGTGTGGTTCTTGGAGTCCTTTTCATTCTAGCTTTTCTTCTGCTTACTTATCAAAGAAAGAAACCCATAAGGGGGTCATCTGCTGCACCGTCATTGATGGATCCCCATGTTAAGGTTTCTTATCAGGATCTTCATCATGCAACTGGTGGATTCTCTGCAGAAAATTTGATCGGATCTGGAAGCTTTGGTTCTGTATACAAAGGTTATCTTAAGCAAATAGAAAGGCTAGTAGCTATTAAAGTCCTCAAACTGGAGCAGAAAGATGCTTTCAAGAGCTTAATGGCTGAATGCAGAGTGTTAAAGAATGCCAGGCATCGGAATCTTGTTAAATTATTGTCCTATTGCTCGAGCATTGATTACAAACGCAATGATTTCGAAGCTCTAATCTTTGAGTTAATGGAAAATGGAAGCCTAGAAGGGTGGCTGCATCAAGATAGAGATAGCAATGATCAGCCTAGAAGTTTAAATTTTCTTCAAAGACTCAACATAGCCATTGATGTGGCGTCTGCATTGCATTATCTTCATGATCTCTATGAAAGCCCGATCATTCACTGCGACTTGAAGCCTAGCAATGTTCTTCTTGATAAGGACATGGTTGCTCATGTAAGTGATTTCGGTTTGGCGAAGCTCTTATTGACCACCAATGATGTAACCAGCTCAATTGGACTCAAAGGGACAGTAGGATATGCTCCTCCAGGTAATTACTATCTTGTTCTTCTCATGCAATAATTTTGTTATATGTTTTCATGCCATACAAACCATTAAATTCTATTATTTGGGATTTATTGAAATGAATTCTATGAATTGCAGAATATGCAATGGGTAGTGCCGCATCAAAAGAAGGGGATGTGTACAGCTATGGGATTCTTGTGTTAGAGATGTTCTCAGGGAGAAGGCCAACTGATATTATGTTTAAAGACAATTTGAATCTTCATAACTTTGTGGAGAATGCATTGCCAGAACAACTTACAGAGATTGTCGACCAAACCCTTATACTAGGGGAAACGGAAGGAGCAGCAACACCAATGCCTCATATGGAAAATAATAACAGGAAAATACAAGGAGAAACGAACATAAGGAACCTGAGAACTGATCAGGAAAATTGCTTGCTCTCAGTGTTCAAAGTTGGAGTAGCCTGTTCAAGGAAATCACCTAAACAAAGAATGAATGCGGGAGATGCTGCTAAAGAACTACATTTGATCAGAAGTTCTTTTCTTGGAATTCGAATTTTCGAACAACAATAAATACTTGGAGCCTGTTTGGACTGTTGTTTGTTATTGTTTGATAATGTATTGTATGTTAATGTATCCCATGAGGAGGGGTAAAAAACTTTAACCTGTAACGATGTCCCGAATTCGAATTTAGTCTGTCCAGTGGGATTCGGATACTGGATGGTTAATGAAAATATGTATGTTAATGTATTGTATGCTATTCTCTTGCACTAATTTTGTTCTGTATGTTTTCTTGCAGACATATTAGCAAAAGAATTGTCCAAAATGATAAATACAAACTATGAGATATTATTTCACTTTTCAGGAAAAAGAAATGTCCCCGAATTATCATTTTAGTAAATTCAATATAATATTTAATGTATTAAGTTTTTACTACGGTAGTCTAAATTAAGTTTTTATAAAAATTAACAAAATTAATGATTATTTTAATATTAGTGACTTTTGTAATAAGTGACAATTTAATAGGATGATGAAATTGCTGTTGTATTTTTATGGAAGGTTTAAATTAATACATAATTTAGCACCTTAATTTGTAAATTTTTATCAAGTTAATTGTCCCCTAAATTTAAACAGTTTCGGAATTCGAAACTGCAATCAGTATCAAGAATAAGCAAAGGGAAAATCTGAAAGTAGACATTTTGTGTTTCTGTGTAGAATCATAGTATGTAAGAAGATTTACATACAGAGATCACGAATGCTAATTAGTCCTTTTCTACTTATAATATTCAAAGTGGGGTAAAAAGCAACCAAAACAAATACCGACCAGAGATTAAAATTGGTGGCTTTGTTCGTAAGTAAATTGTCTTGAACTGCAAGAATTTCCTGTAATATATTCCTTGAACAAATCAAATCCTTCATTTGCCAACTAATTAAGTTCACAAGTGTTAGAAAAGCACGACGCCAGCATATTAATGAAGGAGATAAATCTTTTTGTTTTTTTAAATCTCATTCTCTTATTGGAGAAGGAGAATAATATACTTGGCTTCTTCTAAAGTATTTTTTGTCGCACTAGCTAACTTCCTACTGCTAATTGTTTGCATGAGTACTTTGTTGATAGTATTGAATTACGTGATTAAAACTAAATTATCAAACCTAATTAGTTATAATTTTATTAAAAAAAATAAATTAAATTATATTAAAAGTCTAAAAGTGACATATAAATAGAATTTATATTTTATTCGAAAGTGACAGATAAAAATAAACGGAAAAAATAACACTCTGTCTTCTTGCAAAATTGACAATCTTGAACTTGCCTCCTTGTAAGACAATAGTTTCTCCATTGGCATGAGTTCCAACAAAACCTGCATCCCTCTCCTCAGCTCCTTACGAATAAGAATGGGACAATTTTACAAATGGTATTTTTGGAGAAATTATTTGAGTTTTTGGTATGTTTTTCAAACTATTTAGATTTTTGGGGTATTTTTTCATTTTCGCTGAAAATATGAGCGGAAATGATAGGAGTGGGGCCTACGGCATGGATTTTAGTGTCTCATTTCTATTGGGAATGTCAGCGGAAATGGCAGGGGTGGGACCCACGGCAGATTTAATTAAATTAATCATCCCAAAAATAATAAAAAAATAAAATATATCTCAATTTTTATGATCTGGTCTTAATTTTTTTCCGTCTAGAGAAAATAATACTTAAAATTGGAACACAAACCAAAGATTTTGAGTTTTTTCAATTTAATTTTCGTCTATATTTCTAATCAAATAAAATCTAACAAAATTAATATCATTAAAATTTAAAAAACAACAGTGAATTAGATTAATTAATCTGATTAATCAATTACTTTTTTCAATTTATCAATTTTTTATTTAAGTAAATAAAATATGTTTATTGATATAAAATTAAATTAAAAGTCTAAAAATGACAGATAAATAAAATTTATCAATTTGGAGTTGCAATTGATGAGTTTTTTTTTGTCTATTAATACAATTAGAATTTGATTTAAAAAAAATAGTCAACCTATATATTGGATCAAGGAAATAATTGTCCTAATTTTATGAGATTACTGGCTAAGAAAAATAAGAAATTAAAAGAAAAAATAAATATATGAAGCAAGATTGACCGTTGATATATAGTTAAAATATTAATAAAAATATTTTTTTACTTAAATAAAAAATTGATAAATTGAAAAAAAAGTAATTAATTAATTAGAATAATTTAATTCACTGTTGTTTTTTAAATTTTAGTGATATTAATTTTGTTAGATTTTATTTAATTAGAAATATGGATGAAGATTAAATTGAAAAAACATTAATCAATTACTTTTTTTTCAATAAAAATATTTTATTTACTTAAATAAAAAATTGATAAATTAAAAAAAAATTGATTAATCAGATTAATTAATCTAATTCACTGTTGTTTTTTAAATTTTAGTGATATTAATTTTGTTATATTTTATTTGATTATAAATATGGATGAAGATTAAGTTAGACAAACTCAGCATTTGTGGTTTGTATTTTAATTTTACGTATTCTTTTCTTTAGATGGAGAAAAATTAAGACCAGATCATAAAAATAAGACATATTTTTATTTTTTTTATTATTTTTGAAATGATTAATTTAATTAAATCCGCTGTGGGCTCCACCCCTGCCATTTCCGCTGACATTCCCAACGAAAATGAAAAAACATTTCAAATATCTAAATAGTTTAAAAAACACACCAAAAACCCAAATAATTTCCCCAAAAACGCAATTTCTAAAATTGTCCCAATAAGAATATCGCACTCAAATTTTTGCTGCATCGTCAAAGAATGAGAGATCCTAGCAAGTGCAAGAATAGTGAACCGGACCAAGCACTCCCGCCTTGGGATGGGCATGAAGTTAGAAAATACTGAATCTGACTGAAATACTAAATAAAAGTAATCAAAACCGAGTTGTAATATTTAATTTATTGATTACAACCTATTTGAGTTGAATTGTTGACTTTTATTTTATACGATTTTAGATATTTAAGTCGAACCAAAAACTGAATTAAATTATCCAAACTGTAGTAAACTATATTAAACTCAAAATAGAAATATATTTTATTTTGATTAACAAGAATAAATTAATACATATATAATATTTATAACGTGTGTATCATAATTATATCATAGTTTAATTTTCTAATTATATTGAATTCACTTATAATGTTAGATACATCACACTATATCGAACAAGAGGAAAACCTTATTTAACTCCCCGAAGTATAGAAAAACTTTGAATGAGCGAAAGCAAATGATCTCATTTCATGTGACTGACAACAGATTTATCTACGAACAACGGATACCGAATAATAAAATGAATCCAAAGTCTAAAAATCCTCTTAGAGAGAAAATTAGGAGAGAGAAAATTTATGCAAAGTTTCAGTACAATAATTTTCTTGCGCTCCTTTTAGATTTTTCCTTGGCCTATCTATAGTCTCTTGCTCTAACATAGGAAACTTGTACATTAAAGGAAATAAATGTTAAAAGGAAAATTACTTTTTTCAAATAAGGAATATTCCCTAATTAAGGAATTTGATATAGAATCGTTTCTATATGAATATTATTTTCTTGTTCATATGGATCATTTCCATATCTAGACAATTTTGATATTGATATGTATTTCTTTTCATATTATAGTTATAGGCATATACAGACTTTATTATCTTTCACTCGCATATGACGGAACGATTTTCAGTCGAAATTTCTAATCATACAGGTAGATAGACCATGTAACTAACATATATTGAGAGCACTGGTACTATAAACCTGTTAGAGATATATAGCATCTCGATAAACTATTAATATAATCCTTTTAACAGAGATGAGATGATATATTATGGATTTTTAAGATAGACCTAGGAATGCTTGTACAAATATTGTACTGTTAATGTATAATTTACTAAACTAACCAAAGTTTTGTAAATATTGATTTATTGGTAATTACTTGTAATAATTAATTAGTTAATGTGTTAACTGATTAATTATTTTAGTATCAATTGATTATTGTGTTAAAAATAGTAATGACTTAATGAATCAATATTATCAGTTGTATTATGCATTGCAAGCCTGGCAATGTTGTTCTTGATATACAAGGACATATAATCTTTGCCCTCACTTTTACATTCTGCATCCACCTCTCTTTGGCAAAGCGATCTTAATATTGACCACCAATGATGCATCTAAGGGCCAAGCTCAATTAAGAAAAAAAAAATAGATGTGGTTAAAAAGCCAAACACAACAAATAAAAAGACAACTTTACTCCTTTTTTTTTTTTTTTTAAAGAGTCCCAACGCTGAGAATGCCATTGAAGTGGTGGAGGTCCACTTAGAAGATTCAAAAGGAATATGACAAAGTTTGCTTGCAAATTTTTCTCTTTAATTTTATAAAGGTACGCAATAATATAATATTTTTTTTATTATAATTTTATTCTCAAATCTCACTGCATGAAAACTTTAATTATTTGCAATTTTTTGATATGGGAGAAATCAAAATTGAATATGCTTTATAAAAATAGATGGGTAATTTGATTTTATCGTAAAGTGATATTGTGTAAATAGGAATTAGATTTAATTTTAATTGAAATTGGATTCAAAATGCTCAATAGATGAGATAGTGAACATTGCAGTTAAAATTGATATTTTTATTTTTTGAAACAGTCTTGGATAAATTTGTGATTTAGAGAAAATCACTTTTTGAGCAACCAATTGATCAAGGAATTGAAAATAAAAATAAAAAAGTAGTTCAAAAAAAGTTAGTCATGAGATTAATTTAGATAATCTTCCTGCTGATTTCGGATTTAGAATTAAAATTTCAGAATATCATCTTAATATTTAGGATAAAGTAAAGGGAGAGGAAGAGTATCTTAAAAAAGAACATTGTCAACTACAAAACTATAATTTTAAACAACGAAATATTGAACCCTAGCTACTGGTTGCACTATCGTCTAATAACCCTTCATCGACTCTAACCTCCTCACTGGAACCCTTTGATGCACTCATCTTATGGTAAAAGGAAAGAGAAAGAATAGAGGAACAAGAGAAAAGAACAAACTTGTAAAGCCCTAAATCCTACCCTAGTAGGAATACAAAATGCTCACAGGACTATATGCAGTGAATAATAAGGGTTATGTTAGTTCCCGATCGATTCAAGACATAGATGTCAATTATGCAAAAATTCGAATTAATTCGGTAAATTGTCTATTTTAGGACATAGAAGTTAAATTGTCACAAAACTTGTTGTTGTTGTTATTGTTGTTTTTATTATTATTATTATTATTATTATTATTATTATTATTATAAGAAGCTCATGGGGTAATTTCATTTTAAAACTTTTTATATCATTAGTTTATATTTCATTCTTATGTTTTGTTTCTATAACAACCTTACGTTTCATTTCGAAAAAATTAACCTTTTATTTACCAATTAAATTTCCTGATGATATGAATTTCTTTTTGGTACGTAATATTAGAAACAAAACACAATATTAAGACTTTAAAATTACTAACTTTTGGATTAAAATAAAAAAATATAGAAATATATAATGGCTTATAAATTTATAGATTTCATATTTGCTTTAAGTTTCTCTTTATTGTTTGCAAAAACTATAATATGTGCATGTATTAAGGATGAATATGAATTGGTTAACCGGTATATGAGTAAAAAAAATTAACCAGTACATTAATATTGATTTTTTAAAATCATTAACTATTAACCAATCTGTTATATTCGGTTAACCAGTCCATCGATTTCGGTTTTTCGATTTGTTGAATCAATATTTTTCGGTTAACCATTAAAATTTATTACATAAAATTATAAAAATTATTAGGCAAAATTCAATTTAATTTCAAATGTGCAAAGTAATTTAAAATAAATATAATTTACTAGCTAAAATTAATGTTCAACCAATTAATAGCTAATATTATAAAATAAATTTGATATTTGTTGAAAATTAACATATTTGATTCTAAATCAAATAAAATTTTGGATAATATTAAAATATAAAATATAAACTCTAAAATATAAGAAAATATAATTAAATACTATTATATATGATAAAAAATAATATATATAAAAGTTAATCAGTTAATACATATAAATATTACTATTTAATTAAATAGAATGACATAATATAAATATAGTTTAAAATATTAGATAAATTTTATAGAAAAATGTAAAAAATTAAGGTATAAAATAAAAATATAATTTAAATATATTTTAAAGTATTATTTTATGTAAGTTTTGGAGAGAAATAAAAAAAGAAAATTTTTTAAAGTATATATATATATATATATATATATATATATAAGAACCAGTTAACCGATATCCAAAAATCGAAGCCATAATTAAAAATTGAAAACATAAAAATTAAAAACCATATTCAAATTTATCGGATCAGTTAATTGAAAATATCAGTTCCATTTTGAATCGATTTTGCATGCGTATTGTAAAAATATTTTGTCACGTGCATGCTGAACTAACTGACTATATATATATATATATATATTTTGTATTTACACTAGTGGCGCTGTCACCACCACATCGTTGTTGTTGCCATCAATACCACCATACCGCTGTCACCGCTACCATCCCCACATTGTCATTGCTGCCGCTGCCACCAGCAATCACTATCACTAGATTACTGTCACCGTCACACTGCCATCACCGCCGCCACCATCATACCGTCGTTGCCACCACCACCACCACATCGTTGTTGTTGCCATCAATACCACCATACCGCTGTCACCGTTACCATCCCCACACCGCCATTGCCGCCGCTGCCACCACCAATAACTATCACTAGATTACTACCACCGTCACACTGCCATCACCGCCGCCACCATCATACTGCCATTGCTACCACCACATCGTTGTTGTTGCCATCAATACCACCATACCGCTGTCACCGCTACCATCCCCATACCGCCATTGCTGTCGCTGCCACCATCACACTGTCAATGTTGACGCTGCAATCAACACCACTATATCATCGCCACTTCCATCATCACAGCCTCCGTCATCGTCACCACCACCAAAATCACTATCATAATATTTATGAATAATTAAAAAATATACATAAATAATTAAAAAAGTATGATATAGTTTTTAAATATATAAAATCTTTTTTTAAAAAATCAATAATAAAAACTAAAAATTGTTTTTGGATTTAAAAAAATTAAAAATCTACAACTTAAAATAAAACCAAAATCCATTCGGCAAATTTATTTCCATTTCGGTTTTTGCTAAAATTTTTAAAAAATAATTTTCATACAAAAATAGAAATTAAAATTAAAATTTTAAAATGTAGTTTTTAAATTTTATTTTTGTCAACAATTTAATTACTTTATTCTCATTAACATCACCGTTAATGCCACTGCCGTTGCTACTATCATTGGACAACTGTCAGCCCCTATCACCGCTGTCGCCACAACCAGACCGTCGCCGCCACCACTGCTACCACGCCGTCACCACTGCCTCTATTGCTGCCACCACTAAAATTATTATCATAATATACTTGAATAATTAAAAAAGTTTTTAAATATATAAAAACAGTTTTTAAAAAATATATAACAAAAACTGAAAATAATTTTTGAATTTTAAAAAATAAAAAACTAAAAACCTTTACCGAATGCACGTAAATCTGATTTTATTTTATTTTTCTTTGTTTAGTTTTTTCAATAACCGATTTCTATTTTCTGTTCTAATTAATTGTTCAAAATTGATCTTATACAATTTTGTTTTTTTTTCCTATTCTTTTTTGCAGATTTTTCTGATTTATTTTTATGGATTGATTAATGGATATTATACCAATTCTGATTAAATACAAAAAACATTGGAACAATGAAAATAATTTTGAGGATTTTAGATTTTGATGTTGAAGGAATATTATTAATTACACAACTTGCAAATCTTATTGGGATAATATTATATAAACTGAAAACTATAACACTTTTGAGAATATGATACACTGTCAAAGATGGGCAGTCACCATTGGAAATAAATTGTGACAATGATATGAAGCTGTAAATGAAATAAAAGAAGAGAGAATTGGATTTGACATTATATCCACCTTGCATTTCAATGATGGAGAATATGAAGGAAGGTTAGACGTTTAAACTTTATGTATTTTCTTCTATACATTACATTGTATTTAGTTTAAAATCCTCAAATGGAATACCATACAGCATCACGGTAGATTGAAACTGGATTGTATTCTTCCAAGAAAATTCAAACTTTTTTCAGCATATTGTTGTTATACATTTATATACATATCGGTATACCAAACTAATGTACAACAACTTTCATTTGGAATTAAATGAATTTACTCTATTGAGAAGTATAATATGTTTGCAATATTCCAATTTAGTATACCAATATGCATACGTCGATATACTGTACACATGTGGTGTACTAAATCGCAAAATTAAGTGTATACATTACATGCTATAGTCTAATTATTTTTTGTAATATTTCAGTCTGATATGTCAGTATACATATTTAGTTATGCTACGGTATACCAAACTTGGGAATTATGAAGAGTTATAATATGCAGAATTATAAATATTTATTGCAATACTCCAATTATATATATATATATATATATATATATATATATAATGTATACTAAACTAGAATTTATGAATATATCATTATACAATTTCATATACCAATCAGTATGGGCGGAATGCAGGTGATCAGTGTCGCCTTTAACAACGAACACCAGCGGCAGAAGAAAAAATCATTTTGATCTCGGGCGACAATCGATTGAAGAACAAAACCAAAGGCAAAGGTCTGAAAAAAGAGAGGGGTTTTGACAAATTAAAAAATTGATTCGAGTGAATAACAAAAATTAATATTACGATAGTTTTATCTTTACTGTGAATTAACTTGATTCGAACTGAATAATACTAATAATTATATAAAAAAATTGATTTTTGAGAATACACATTCAAGGGATTTGTATGATACCTCATGCACGAATTCTATGACATTTTGATGTTTTTTCGAATTTTTTGAATTAATATGTATTTGATTTCCACAAAATCAAGTAATTAGGAAGTAAAAAAAAATATTTTTTTCATTTTTTTATCTGTTATTTTTTAGTTAAATTTAAATTTTATTTATCTGTTATTTTTAATTTATTTTTTTTAATAAAATTAAAATCAATCAATTTAATAATTTAATTTTAATTATGTAATTTAATATTAAATTTAAATTTATTTATCATTCTTTAATTATAATAAAAATAACATAGAATAATATGCCAGGTGAATCATAATTCCTACCATATTATCTTCATCGAAAAGCTGGGCATTTTGCTAAATATTATATTTAGCATGAAAAGGGCATTGATTACCGACCTTATGTGGTAGATACCAGTTTCTTTTGTCGGTGCATTTATTTATGAAAATAATATAATATTTTTTTTGGCAATTTTATGAAATAATAATTGAAAAGATTCATATGCCTAATTGTTTTCTTTTTTGTTTTTTCCTAATTAATTTATTGATAATTTAATACATATTATATTTAATCAGTAATATATATCGAACTTATGTTTAACAAAACGAATTTTTTTACTCATTGAATTTTACCAAAATATGCAATTAAATCATTTAATTGAAAATCTATTCCCTTCAATTCCTAATCCCTTACATAATTTAATTAATTGAATTTTTTTAACTAGATCTTTTCTATAGGTTAATAATATAGCAATTGTGTTTGCTTAAATAAAATTAAAAGGTGAAGCAACTGATCTCAATTTAACTCTTTGATTATTTCGTATATAAAATATAATTTATGAAAAATTCTGTTTATCAAAATTATCAAAATTAAGAAGTGAAATAAAGAGATAATCAGAGGATTTTGTTTTTTTTTTTTAAATGTTTGGAATAGAAAGAATGTGATATCTTAGCGTGTCGGCAAAGTGGAAAATGTTTGGTTGATAATAAAGAAGAACAGAGTGGATGACAGCTCAGCTACCGCTGCTTTTCTTTTTCCTTTTTATTTTTTTATTTTTTAACTATTACCAAAATAGGTTTACTTTTTGCCCAGATTTTCAATTATAAATCTGACTTTTACTTTGCGTCTTATTGTATTACTATTATTATTTATACTAACTAATATATTTTCTCTTCTACATAGGATTATTTTTTCATAACATATATCAATAATTTAATCTAAAATTTAGATACCCAAAACATTTAATTAAAAATTTAATATTTATTTCATGCATATAAGTGCCGTTAAAATTATCATTTTTAATTATAGATATGATATTATTCCATTTTTAATTAATCCATTTTATAAATTTAAAACAGAAAATAATTAAGTGCGGCGAAAAAAAAAGTATTCACGTCTCATCTTATTTTTTTTTAAAGATTTCTTTATTACTATTTAAGTGAAATATAATTAATTATATAAGTGAAAGTTAGAAGAAATGTATTAAAAAGAAAAAAAAAATTTACGTACCTTCCATTGGTTGGAATGGATCTTTCAAACTTTTAACTGCTGTAATAATAAAACAAAACCAAACAAGTGAAACAGAAGCAAACCATAGTTGTACAAGGTATAAAAATGGTAAAATATTTTATGACCTGCTTTTTTCCTTAAAATTAAGGTAAATGTACTTATATGCCCCTGAATAATATTTCTAGTTTTTGCAAATAAGTTTAATGTTTTTTGAATTTTTATTTTTTTATAAATTAAACTTTCAAAAAATGTGAAATTGAATGTACGTCTCATTTTATTCGACTTTGGTATATAATATATATACCTCAATCTCAATTTGATATATTATTATGTATTTTTATCATTTTAAGCTTATCACTATTTTTTTTATTATATTTCAACCTTAAATAGCAATAACATCAATGACGAAATTAAGGTGTATATGTCAAAAAAATGTGAAATGTGATATATTATTTTTAGTTTTACGTTTTGGATATACCGAAAGTTTAATGTCGTAAAATAAATATTTAGAAATTTAATTAAAAAATTCAAAAAATTGTAAGTATTTTTGTTTAAAATTAATTAATACTGACTTATGATCTAAGTTTAGTCATTTTTATGCTAAAAGTATATTTCTAATTTTATTTGATTTTTAATAATTGATGTAGTGAGAAAATAAAGAAAAAATAATAAAAAAGCATTTTTTAAGAGAATAAAGGACTTCAAATTGAATTAATTTAATTGAAAAATTGATGGTGGAAAAAGTATTATTAAAAAAAGTACGAGGACTGAATTGTAAATTAATCCGATAAAATTTACAAATGAAGCAAGTATGGTTAGATGATAAGAGTAGAGAGTTAGACAGGGTGTCCTTATCCATTAGTGTCATGAAAATTATTATTCAATTAAGTCCAACTGCAATATGTACCTAATTGCAAATATTTTTTTAAGAAATTTATATAATTGTAACGTTTAGATATCTATCATTGGACTTATTAGTGTCATGAAAATTATTATTCAATTAAGTCCAATTGAAATATGTACCTAATTGCAAATATTTTTTTTTTGTAAGAAATGTATATAATTGTAACTTTAAGAGAAAGAATCATCCAATCCAAATCAAACCACATGTCACATTACATCAGTTGTAATTTTATATTCACAAATTATAATATAAAATAATAATAATTTCCAAAAGAAAAATTATAAATATAAGAATAATTAATTTAATATCATTACTTAATTAGTATTATTATCATTGAGTATTGACTGGCCACCGCCACCGTCACCAGTCTCCACTCTATCTCTCCCTCTCTCTCTATTTTTTTTTTCTTTTAATCAAATCCAAGCCTGCACCTTTATTCTCCCACTCCCCCTTCTACCGCTGTTATACTCTCAATTCATTTCTAAAATCACTCATTTTCAGATCTCCGCCGTCGGTGGCGGCCGTGGTTTCTGGGTTTGCCAAATCGGTTGAAAAAGCGCCTAAATTGAGCATAAACAACCACCAAGATGAGTATGTATGGGAGAGATCCGTGGGGTGGCCCGCTGGAGATAAACACCGCCGATTCAGCCACCGACGATGATCGGAGTCGGAATCTCCAAGACCTCGACAGAGCTGCTCTGTCTCGTCCTTTGGATGAGACTCAGCAGAGCTGGCTTCTCGGCCCAACAGAGCAGAAGAAGAAGAAGAAGTATGTTGATCTTGGTTGCATCATCGTTAGCCGCAAGATCTTTGTCTGGACTGTCGGTACATTAGTTGTCTCCGCCTTTTTGGCCGGATTCATTACTCTCATTGTCAAGACTGTGCCTCGCCATCACCACTCCAAATCTCCGTCGGATAATTATACTCTTGCTCTCCATAAAGCTCTAATGTTCTTCAATGCACAAAGATGTAATCTTCTGCATCTTCTTTTGTTTTTCTCTTTCTGCAATTGGATCTGATCTGATCTGATCTGATCTCATTTCCTTGATTTGTTTGCAGCTGGAAAGCTTCCGAAGCATAATAATGTTTCGTGGAGAGGTAATTCGTGTGTTAATGATGGAAAAGGGGATACTGGTACTATTTTTAAAGATCTGGTCGGTGGTTATTATGATGCTGGAGATGCTATTAAGTTCAATTTCCCTCAGTCTTTTGCTCTTACTATGTTGAGCTGGAGTGTTATTGAATATAGCGCCAAGTATGAAGCGGCTGGAGAGCTTGCTCATGTTAAAGAAATTATCAAATGGGGTACTGATTACCTTCTTAAGTGCTTCAATCATACTGCTGATAGTATCAACACCATTGCCGCTCAGGTAATTCTATATTTTCTACGTTTTATATGCTTATACTGGTAAAAATTATATGTCTTTTTATAGAAAAGTTTTTAATTTTAATAATGGATGTGATGATTTATTACAACTGTTCTTCTTTGATTCATAAGGATTACTACTTTGTAAAATCCTGCCCGTGATTAGATATCTGATTTGTATATATTTCTCCACACTCAATAGGTGGGTAAAGGGGATACTTCAGGAGGTAGTACTGAGCCTAATGATCATTATTGTTGGATGCGACCTGAGGACATTGATTATAAACGGCCTGTTGCTCAATGCAGTGGTTGTTCCGATCTCGCTGCGGAAATGGCTGCCGCTTTGGCTTCTGCTTCTATTGTTTTTAAAGATAACAAGGCCTATTCACAAAAACTTGTCCATGGTGCTAAAACTCTCTTCAGATTCTCAAGAGAACAGCGGGGCCGATACAGTGCAAATAATGAAGCTGCCACTTTCTATAATTCAACTGGCTACTGGGATGAGTTCATCTGGGGTGGTGCCTGGCTCTATTACGCTACTGGCAATGCTTCCTATCTTCAGCTTGCTACTACTCCTGGTATTGCTAGGCATGCTGGAGCTTTTTGGGGAGGTCCTTTCTATGGCGTACTTAGCTGGGATAACAAGCTTACTGGTGCTCAGGTTTGTTATTGAAGTTTCTGATTCCCTGCTTTATTATTATTTTCTAACTCTCTGCAATTCATGTCTCGTAAGCAATTCTTTCAATGTTTATTTGCATGCCCTATTATTGTCTTTCAGTGTATATGCAGGAGAAATATCTTTAGTAGTTACAGAGATGTTTAGGTTTTATGTTGGTATTTGTGCCTCGCTGAAATAATGGGTTTGATCTGCTTCCAAATCGTGCTATAGATGACATGATATTTACTTCTGTAAATTTTATTTCGAACAAGATGCTACCTGGACAATGTGTTTTTTGTTCATAAGTTTTTGTTTCCTGATTCTATGTATGCATGCCAGCAAGTTAACCAAGATGCATGGTCTTGGATTATTGTCTAGTTGCCTAGTTAGTAGTTAGTGTTTCATGAGCATAGAAATTTCTATCAAGATATCATGTCCTTCTTACTGGTTACAAATTTTGTCAATGTGTAATCAGGTGCTTCTGAGTCGTTTGAGATTGTTCTTGAGCCCTGGCTATCCATATGAAGAAATATTAAGGACATTTCACAATCAGACCAGTATAATTATGTGTTCTTTCCTACCAATTTTCACAAGCTTTAACCGAACCAGAGGTGAATTCTCTCTTATTTGTCTGACTTACCATCACTCATGTTTAATTTATTGTTGGGATCTCACTGTAATTGTTTGGCAATGTCATGCAGGAGGATTGATCCAGTTAAACCATGGAGCACCTCAGCCTCTCCAATATGTTGTTAATGCAGCCTTCCTAGCCACCTTATATAGTGATTATCTTGAAGCTGCAGATACACCTGGATGGTACTGTGGACCAAATTTCTACTCAACTGATGTCTTGCGCGGCTTTGCCAAGACCCAGGTATGTCATTCATTGTTTTCTTGGTAAATTGGTCTATCAGGGTGCAGGAAAAATTTTCTACCAAAACTTTTTAATGGATAAAACTTAATTATTTGTTCTGTCATTTTGGCAGATTGATTACATCCTGGGCAAAAATCCTCGGAAAATGAGCTATGTTGTGGGTTTTGGTAATCATTACCAAAAACATGTGCATCATCGTGGTGCATCAATCCCTAAGAATAAAATCAAGTATAACTGCAAAGGAGGATGGAAGTGGAGGGACTCTTCGAAGCCAAACCCTAATACAATTGTTGGAGCCATGGTTGCTGGCCCTGACAAGCATGATGGTTTCCATGATGTTCGTACTAACTACAATTACACCGAGCCAACTCTTGCTGGCAATGCAGGTTTGGTTGCAGCACTTGTGGCTTTGTCTGGTGACAAGAGTACTAGAATTGATAAGAACACCATTTTCTCTGCTGTTCCTCCTATGTTTCCCACTCCACCACCACCTCCAGCACCCTGGAAACCATAAGCCACGTATGACTCCAGCTTCAAAGTATGTCCTGTGTGACTTATGGTAGATAATTTTGCAGCAACAAATCTTGCAAGTTTAGATCCCTTTGAAAAGTTAACGATACTGCAATTTGAGGGGAGGTCCCGGGGCATAGGAAAGAATGCAGTGGACATTGGTAGTGAAGACAGCTGATCGAAGAATGGACTCTGACAAGCATTAAGATATTGATATTTTGTATCATGAAATGTGTCTTTGTTTGGATTTTGTGATATACGTACTATAATGTGTATGATACCAATCTTGTATTTTTTGAAACACGTGAATCTGAACAAAATTGATGAACAATAAACTTCAATTCAATGTAAGATATCTTATTGCTGGCTGAATTTATATTCCATTCATTTATTCATATTTTACTCAAGCCGTGTCTATTTTGTGGTAAATTGTGCATTTGTGGAAATATGCCACTAAGTTCTTTCTTTTCGCTCCAGATTAGAAACCATATGACAGGTGTTTCACGCTTCAACAATCTGTTCTTGATTAATTCGCTGGGTTCAATTCCATTTATAATCTACTAGCAGCAGTGCCTGGGGTGGGGATGCCTTTTTGTTTTGATAGATTTGCAGTTTAGGCACCATTAATAGCATTGCTTACAAATATTGTGTTGCCAAAAAATTTACAAGCTGATATTTATATATAAACTTATGGTGTAACTATTGTTGGATTGACTTTTCAGTTGAGCATGAAACTGCTACAAAGATCTGTTTGAGTTCTTATTCATCAAAATTATGATCAGCGTTTCTATTTTCTGAATGAAGAAAAGTAACAAGAGATGTAAAGTTTAAGGGATTCTTTTCAGTAGTTCTCTTCTCTGTCCTTTGTTTAAGATTTGGTGCTTTTCCTGTCTCTCATGGTAAATTATGTGCTTTCCTCAAGTTGGTAGCTCTTGATTTTCTCCTTTAGGCATTGTACATTATATTCTTTACCTTTAGCTTTTACATTGCTTATTCTTGGCCATTCTCTCAGCTCTCTTTGCTTTATAATTCTTTATGATTGTAGGGAAAAACTAGGTGCTTTAACAGATGGAGGAGGATTCTAACTCTTTGGAGTTCACACCAACATGGGTAGTTGCTTTTGTCTGTTTTGTCATCGTTCTGATATCTCTTTTAGCAGAACGTGCTCTTAATAAACTGGGAAAGGTACCATACATTTATTTATTTTATCTTTTTGATCTACCTTCATAATATTTCTTCACTTTCTTTTCAAAACTTAGAATTGCATTATTTTAACCAAAAATGTAGAGTATAATAGGAGGAACAGCTTTTCAAGCAATACCGCTGTAGTGATGCGTTAATATTATATATAAACAAATGCAGAAAATGGTATAGAGTGCACCGGATGTAGGTACTTTGATCACACACTGATCAATAAAAGAAGCTAATCAATCCAATTTCTTCAATTTATATAACCTGCATCTATGTTCTTTAACAAAGTACTGGTCAACTTTTCAAAGTTTTTCTTTCCTAAAGAGGCATGTTTCATTAGTCTAAAAGCTGTTTTGCGTCACCAATTAGATTCTGAACTGTTATGCAAGAAGAAAGTGCTTCCAACGTAAGGGGGTTGAGTTTTTTCTTTTCGCATTGATAATCTGTCTTGGGCATCGTGTCTTTTAACATGCATTAATACAGAACAGATGCTATGGGCTTATCATGCAATATAGTTTTCATCTGTGTTTACAAGTAATGAAGTGTTAAGTGGAGATTCTATTGTTCTGTTCCAGTTATTGAAGAAAAAGAAACAAGAAGCACTCTTTGAGGCTCTCCAAAAATTAAAAGAAGGTTTGATGCTGCCGTCACTACCCTTTCTTCCTGGACCTTTCATAGACAATGCTGTTGACATTTCATGATAACCTTCTTTGTTTAGTAGTTGTAATTTTTCATTTTCACTACTGATCAGAAAAATGGATACAAATGCTATATATTAATATATGAAGTGCATGCCAGTGACGGTCTTAATCCTTTCGGGACTTCTGGTGCATTGGACTCATCATATGACACTGTTTTTTTTGCTAGCATATTGGTTTTGAATGTTAATGTCCTACAAAAATTATTGTTGCTCGGATCCAAATGGCACACATTTATCCTATGGTATGATTTATCTGGGTAAGGTTTCATTGATTTGGTTATGAAGCCTGCATAACAAAAGTTCTGATAATTTTCAACAGAATTGATGCTTTTGGGGTTCATCTCCCTTCTACTTACTGTCACTCAAAATTCAATTAGCCGCATATTTTTTCCACCTCAGCTAGCAATGGACATGCTCCCTTGCAAGAAAGAAACCGAGAGCAGCAGTCATGGAAAATATTTTCATCAGCCTATAAACAGACAACGGCATTTATTATCTGCAAGCAGAAATGCAGCTCACTGTGTTCGTGAGGTATCGTCTTACGAGTTTTCTTTTTCCGAAAGCCTTGATGATTACTTTGAAAAAGGTACTCTATTATTGAATTATAGGGAGACAAAAGGCACTAAAATATAAAGTCAGACACCGCAAGCTAATGGCTTTAAATGTTTAGATAGTAATCTATTCTCTAGTGAACGTCTCATGCAAGATCGGGATGATGGCTATAAAATGGACTCTAGGAACACCGGCATGTATGCAAGTGTTTATTCCAAACTTATTTGGTCGTAAAATTTCTATGCACAGGGGAAGGTTCAACTGTTTTCATTGGAAGCACTGCACCAGTTGCATATTTTCATTTTTGTTTTGGCAGTTACGCAAGTGATATTCTGTGCCACTACAATGGTTCTTGGAGTGGCGAGGGTAATGTATCACATCACTGCCTCCAAAATTTAGATGTTGCTGCATAATAATAAAATTTAATATGTTTCTTTTGTGCATTATTTCAAAGTTTTTGCTCAAATTCATGCAAAATTTTATGTAGATACGGCAATGGAAGGCTTGGGAAGATTCAATTAGGGATGCATCAAAGGAAGAAGGTTGCACGAATTCACATTTTGAGACAACTTCACTGTATTTATGCTGAAACAATTAGTTATTAGAGATTCTACGAATGAAACTGACATGTTTTGCAGGTCAAGGTAAGACTACTCATGAACATCATCATCACTTGTTCTTTCAAAAACATGCGAAAGGTTATTGGAAAAAGGCAGCTGTTGTGAGTTGGTTGGTAAGTCTGAAGCCATTTTAGTTTTTTTCACGCATTGGCATTCAATGACTCAGAGCTCTTACTGTTCATGTACAGATTTCATTCTTCAAGCATTTCTCTGGCTCTATTACCAAGTCAGACTACATTGCGCTTCGACACGGTTTTATCCAGGTTAAGTATTGATTTCATGATCATTTTTCACAACAGCATTTGCTTCAGGGTGCCATTTTCGTGACACTTTCCGTCATGTTTAATACAGACTCATTGTCCTCATCTGCCTCAATTTGATTTTCACAAATACATAATGCGGACACTTGAAACCGATTACAGAAAAATTTGTGGAATAAGGTAAGTAATTAACAAGCAAGGTTTGGTTTCAGCCACTAGAATACCAACTAATAGCTAACATTCCAAACAGCTGGTACCTGTGGCTTTTTGTTGTAATCTTTTTGCTGCTGAATCTGGAAGGTAAATATTCCTTCAACTTTGATAAAAACAGACCATTATTAGTAGGAAAAGCACATTATGGGATCCTCGAATTTTAACGTTTTTATATATTAAGTTCATGTACGTTCAAAAATTGACATTGAATTTGTGTACTTCTTGAATCACTCGTATCAAATCCAATTTAAATGAGACCGACAGAATTAAAATGCATTATCTGTTAATGTCACATGAAATCAATTTAAAATGGCTAAAAAACCCACCAAAAAATTAAAAAAATTGAAAAAAAGTCCATTTATTACCTTTCTCATGTCTTTAATGAGCATATATATTTTTCAGTTTTCTTTTTTATGTTTTGGTGAGTTTCATACTAATTTCAAACCGACTCCATAGGAATTTAATAGAGTATGCATCTCAATTCTAATAGTTTCATCCAAATTGGATCCGAAAAGTACAAAATTTTAATGTCAATTTTTAAAAATACATGGATTCAATGTAGAAAAATTTTAAATTTCAGCCAACCCAAAATGTGTTTTCCTTGTAAGTAATACCTAGGACTTTGATAACAAGAAAATAAAATTAATGGATGCAGGATGGCACACATATTTTTGGCTAGCCTTTTTGCCTTTACTCGTAAGTTGAATGTAGAGTGTTTGTGGTTGGACTTGACACAGCAAAATTTTATACAAATATTGATGTTGAGTTTGGTGGAATTGGCAGCTTCTACTGCTGGTGGGGGCGAAGCTAGAACACCTAATTGCACGTATGGCTCAGGAAGCTGATGCAAGTATGCACAACAAGCAAGTGAGGCCTTCGGATGAACATTTTTGGTTCCACAATCCTGTCATCATTCTCCACTTGATTCACTTCATTCTCTTTCAGAATGCATTTGAGATTGCCTTCTTCTTTTGGATTTGGGTATGCCAATTTACTCTATTTTACTTTCTCCGTTCCACTCAATGTGACAGTTTTCAGCTCTTTACAGAACCAAGAAAATCAATAATTGTCACTCTGAGTAAAATAAAAACAAAAATTCAAAAATTATTGTGATGTATGAAACAGAAGAAGTACTATATTTTGGTAAAATGCATTTACAAGAAAGAATGATTTGTCACAGTGCACGTACGGATTCGAGTCATGCATCATGGAGAAACTGGGGTACATCATCCCAAGACTTATTATGGGGTAATGAACATAAAAGAACTCAAACATGAATGATTTTGATTTTTAGCACTACTTGATTATGAAATGCTTATGAATTATAAAATTTGATGCAGTGTACTTGTTCAAGTGCTGTGCAGTTACAGCACCTTGCCTCTGTATGCTTTAGTCTCCCAGGTTAGTAATCAATTATTTTAGGTTTAAGCTGCAATTTTGTCTCTAATTTGACAAAAAATACTTTTAATATTTTATTTCAATCGGTGCAATGTTACCCTCTTTTATCATGATGTGCTACGTGCCTATTTTCGAGTGCCATGTAAGGTTACGAACTTAAAGCCTGAAGAATAACATTACATCAGTTGAAAAATTACTCATTTTAGCAAATATTAAGAACAAATTTGCATACTTAGGCCATTATTTTAATAGCTTTATTCTCTTAGAAATAAATGGTAAGGGTTTGGTAACTTTGATGTTTTTGGTTATGATTGAGTAAAGATGGGAAGCAGCTTCAAGAGAAGCATATTCCATGCTCATGTTGGATCATTGATAAATAACTGGGCAAAGAGGCCAAGTGATGAGAATCATGCTGACAGATTTATGACGGAACCTTGTCAAGCTAATTTACAAGAAATGCTTGTTATTCAACCAAATACAGAATCAATTATCGAGCTTTAATTCTTTGTAATGCCAATATTTTCATTTTATTCTTTTTACATGTTGGGTGATGTTCGTTGAGCTGTCCATATCAGGCCGTTCAAATCTTGTGAGGGAAACAAAAGTAAATTGATATTGTATTTTAAGGTAGATTATATTTCTCTTTTTGCTTTTAATTTACGACTTAAATGTCATGTATAGTTTTAAAGTTAGCACATAGAAATTCATGAATAAAAGATATTAGTCGGTTCAATTTAATGCAATCACTTACTACTTTTATTTATTATAATTTATTAAAATATCCTTTTATTAATGGTATATAGTTATATAATCTTATTCTATTAATTATCTCTTTTTTAAGGGTGAGAAAAAAAAATCGAAAATATGATTAACCTCAAAATCGATCCGAAATCAAATCGATTTTTTCGATTAACCAATCCAATAAATTCGATTACGGTTTTTAACTTTTAAATTTTAGATTTTTTGTTATGATTTTGATTTTTGAGTATTAGTTAACCGATTCATATATATAATATTTAACTATTATTCAGTAATTAGCCATAGCCCTCCATAAATTTAATGACTATATTTCCAATTTAAATCAATAATAAAAAAGGGTCAAATTTGCCCCTAAAAAACTGTTGCATATTTGGCTTTTAAATATATTTTGGAGCAAATTTATTCCGAAATATTGAAAATCGTACATATTTACCCGTCAAATATATTTTCAACTTAAAAAACACTTTCATCTTTTCATTTGATTCCACTTACCATTTTAATAAATTAATAAATTAGTTAATATGCCAAATCTTTATTATATCCATTTGTAATGTCATCTACTAAAAATAATTTTTCAAATAGTTTTTCAAAAGCTAAATTGAATTTATGTTAGTCACTGTCCAACTCTCAAAGCCTAAATAAATTTGATGTTATATTTGTTAAGTTTGGCAATTTTCAATGCATATTATCCCACCTTAATTAATTAATCTTGAATGATGCAAGAAGTCAATAATAGATTTATGAAGTGTAATTAATTAATCTTGATTGATGCAAGAAATCAACAATAGATTAACTAATATAATCCCGTACGAACGCAAGGATGTGACAGATAAAATACATGTAAATTTAAAATTCTAGCCAAAATAGCTAACTTCTTTTCTTTCTTATATATATATATATATATATATATATATAACACTTACAGTCTCTTAATGTTTAAATAATTATATTTTTGCTAAATACTGGTGTAAGAATCAAGCTTGCTAATTTAAGACAAAGGGTCAATCACATATTCACATATACTATCTCATAGCCAGGGGATTTCAGCAAATTTTCAATACCAAGCAAGGCAAGTGGTTAGTTGAATTTATGTGTAAGGATACACATTAAAATAAAACTATGGTCCTGAAAGTCTTTAAAATTTTACAAAACATAATCAATCATTTTCTTTTTTGTTAAGTGTGATCGTAATTACATGGGCTGGGGACAACCTGAACCTTGCAAATATCAAGGAATCCAAAACCCTCCATTCTTTTTTTTTCCTCATCGTTGTTTACAGGTAAATATTTAAGTGTCTAGACTATTGTGAATGAGCTGACAAACTTACATTGTTGTGGCTTTCAAGTGGTAGCTTTCCCATCTGGATTATGTGTTGGTCGGAGGCAGGGAGTTCTTCAGTAGTCTCTTTCCCTTCAAGCTGTTTCAAGGCTCTTTTTGCATATACAGTGAAAAGAACCGTGGTAACTATAGCTAAAATGAAGGAGATTACATTGTATACTATTTCCACAGTAGTCATGGGATAATTTCCATACTTCACATCACCAAATGTCCTTATCAATCGGCCACTGCATCAAAGTATAGCACCCAGTTTAGGAAGGCGGGAAGGAAAGGGGGAATTGGCTTCTTTTTAAGCTGAATACCATTTGTGGAATTGTGTCTAGATAAGCATTTTTAGATAAATACACACACACAAGTGATAAAGAGAACTGAAATTGCAGGAAGAACAGCTCAAAGAAATCAAGAGAAACTGACCCATAGATGTAGATAAAAGCTTCTGGTACCATTCCAGCAACTGAACCAAATAGGTAGGGCCAAAATCGCATACTTGTTACCACTATCGCATAATTGAAAATTGTGTATGGAAATGGTGAAACCCTAAAGAGAGCAACCACTCGAAATTGATGAAACCAACTCCCTTCACCAGCGAGTCTGATCATAGCAGCTTTCTGAGGCCATCTCTTTAACCATTGCTGGACATTGGAAAGGACATAATTCTCAGATATTTAATGCAGAATGACAGAAAATAAAGTATTAGCAGTAAGTTGTCTGGTTGAAGAAAAAAAAATCTATTAAATAATCATCTTACGTGGATTCGGTCACGGAACAGTAGCCCAATCAAATATGGTAGGATCATTCCAATAGTTGTTCCAACCATGATTATGACAAAGCCAAGGCCATAGCCAAAAATCATACCAGCCAACCACATAGAAGGTCCTGAAGGTATTAAGAACACAGGGAACAAGGCCAAAGAAGCAACAAGCACAAAGGCAAGGACTGGTCGGCCAAAGGCAGTTGCTTCCCATTGCATGATGGGGAAGAGAACCTACAGAAAGACCAATTAGATTTGGCATAAGTTTAGGAAAGTCTTATTTCAAAAATCTGCATACAAGTTGGCACGTGTTTATGTTATTCTACGGATGCTCTAAGCAATTTAAGATGTAAGCATTATTAATCAATGCATCATTCAAGTATTAAAATGCACATAACTCTAGCTGTTTTAAGTTTGTTATGTGATCCCTTGCAGTGCAATCTCTTTAGATATGAGGGGTTTAAGAAAACCAAAGAGAAGGTCAAGTAAAGTGCCATTGTATCATACTCAAAACCATATACTATTTTTAACGCACAGGAAATGAAAAGGCGAATAATGTGTCAATTGATTTACAGAAATTGGAAATTACCTTCTCAAAAAGAAACGGTACTCCCCATTTCAAGAAAATGAGAAGGAAGATAACAGTGAGTATGCAAAACGCAAGAGCTTTGGTCCACCAAGCTAAAGATTTAGAGGATGGTTCAGCTTCAGCCTGCAAGATATGAGTTTGTTGTGGTACCCTTGGTTCAATGGGTACAACAAGCCTTAAATATTCACTGCCATCCCTCACATACACATGATGGTCAGAACTTGCATCTTCTCTCCTTGACTCCTCAGAGCTCTCTGGCATCTCAAGCTTATTAAGATCTCCAGAGAGTACCTTTAATATGAAATCATGTTACAATCAAAATCTATAACATATCAACATATATGGCTAAAATATTAATAAATAATAATAATTGCAAAAACCCAATATTTCTTTTTCGCTCTTTTGAGGATTGGAGGGGCAGTTTACATGATTCTAGCAAAAGCAAAACTGTGGCGTATATCATTCAAATTTCTATTTCCCATCCAATCTTTCACAAGACAAACTACTATGTTACCGAATTTCCTCGTAAAATACAAAAATTTGCGTAAGAATCACATGATAGATAACAACTTGGATAACTGAGAAGGTTAAAAAAAGAGATGGACTTGCCAATTACTTAATCAAACTTGAGACTAAAAATAGAAAAAAAAAATCAATTCATAAAAGGAATACAGAGAGCTAAATAAAACAAGTAATTAAATGAACAATAGCAAGCTAATTAAAACAAGTAATTAAATAAACAATGAAATCAAACTGAAAAGAGAAATAGATATAAGCATCTAGGGCTTAGAAGAACAATCGAATAGCTACTTTACCTTTAACCTGTCTATATGTCGACAGAAGAAATAGAACTGTGCCTCCAGCCGGAGATATCGCCAACACCGGCTGCCGGAAACCAAGAAACGGAAAGAAAGGAATGAAAAAGAAACGAAAGTGTTTGAAAATTATTCAAACTCAAAACAGACACGCTCGAATCTGAATCAACTATAAAATATTTTGAGTTTATATTTTGCTGACATCCTTTTTTTTTAAAGGAAAAGTAAATTGTAATATAATACTAATATAAGGAAAAATATCACCAAAATCCCTAAATTTTTAAACTTTTCAATTAAACCTCTATATTTTTATTTCTTTACGCATTAAATTCTTATTAGACAGAAAATGTGAAAATGAGAAATGAATCTGTACTTTCCATTTGATATACTTTTAAATTTAATATCTGAATTTGAATCTCAATTTAATATTTTTTATTAATTTTAAGTTAACCAACAATTTCATTTGGTACTTCAGTTTTAAATTAACAAAATAATAATTATGGTATATTAAATTGAAATTGAGGCATATATCTTAAATAAAGACGTATGAAATAAGGTGTATTATTTAATTTTATACTTTACGTCCATTGAAAATTTAATATGTAAAAAGATAAAAATTTAATGTTTTAAAATGAAATATAAATATTTTCTAGCAAAAAAGTAAAAAGTTTAGGGATTTAGTAATATTTTTTCCACTAATATAATATTAGTAAGTTTCCTTAAAACGTTCAAGATTGCATGTTTTGGGTTGGAATTTTCCGCCATTTAACTTCACACTGTTCTGTTTATTGCCTAAAGTCAAAATATAATTGTTTTCTTTTAATGCAAATATTATTAATTATCCCTTGTTTTTGTCTAGTCTTGCAAATCGACAATCCCACTTCAACGGATGTATATTATTGTTGTTAGATTTAAATATAGATTCTAGAAGGATTATCATAATCATTAAAAATATATTAAAAGATTTTTTTTCTTGTTCCATTTTAAATGTTTTTTTTTTCGAAATTTAACAGATATATTTACATGTATATCCTTAGTTATTATACAACTTATTAAATATTCCATTCATTATTTTTTATCTGTCACTTTTAAGTAAAATTTAAATTCTATTTATCTGTTACTTTTAGATTTTTAATATAATTTAATTTTTCTTTCTAATTCAATTTTCTTTTCCAATAAAATTATAACCAATTAGATTTGATAATTTAGTTTTAATCACATAATTTAATACTAAATTTAAGTTTCTTTATTATTTTTTAATTCTAATGAAAATAATAAAAATGACAGATAAAAAAAATGAATTAAATATTTTTTATTAATCTCTACTTTTAACTAAAATTAAATGAAATCTTTGAAAATATAAAAAGGTATTTTTATCAATTATTATAATTTTTTTATGAAATTAAGATATTTTAATTATTTTTTTAATTCCGTAAAAAATATATATCTTAAAATAAGATGGAGGAAGTATTAACGAGAGAAAACTTTGAACCGATTTATCAATTAAAAAAATTCAAATTAAACTTTATTGAATTCATAAATAATTATTTTTTTTTTCAAAAAATTTGTAAGTCAATTCATTTCTGCAAATTGACCAAGGATGGTAACGGGTTGGATTTTTTAAGGCATCCGTTCCACTCTGTCTTATTTATTGAGGATATGGACAGTGGCGCAGCCACATGTGTGGGAAGGGGGGCAATTGCCCCCTTATTTTTTTAAATTTTTTTATTTTATATATTTATAAATATATTAAATAGATATTATTGTCCTTTAAATTTTTATTTTTACCTCATTCTTCTCAATTTATTTCTTAATTTTAAGCATAACTTATATTTTTGTCCCTCTTAATTATAAATTTTAGTTTCGCCACTGGATATGAATTAAGTACGGGTTTAATATTTCAAATACCCGTTTATATTTTCAGTCATGGATAATGGTTATCCATATACCATATATACCCACTCCATTTAGCCACTTATTTGAAAAATAATCTAGAATTGTAAATGTAGACTAATGGAGATTTGAGCTCCCGAAAATTTAGAAGCTTGGAGTTAAAAATTATTGAACTTCAACTGTGCATTTATTTTTATTTTAGTTTTAAAATTTTACTTTAATTTTATATGATATTTATGTACAATTTTTATTTTATAAATAGTTTATATAAATTTTTACCTTGATGTTGATTTGAAAATTTATTAAATTAAAGTTTTTAATCTTCTGGCCGTTTTATAATTTTCAACTTTATTAAAATTTACATTTTTAAATATAAATTTATATATAAGTAAAATGAATAACTATAGGGTATGGCATTAGAAAGTATTGATAAACGGATTTAGGACGGATATGGTACTAGAATGATAAATTTAAATGGGTTTGGGATGAATATAAATATATTAAAATTAAACGGATTTAGTAAGGGATCAGTCAAATTTCAAGGATATTTGTCCTGTTGCCATCCTAAAAATTAGCTAATCAAATCCGCTCATTTTCATAATTTATATAATTAGTTAGTTCATAATTCATTTATATTATTTGTAACTATTTAGCTTTTATGTAATATGAATGTGAAAATAATTGTTATTAGGGATAAGTATGGATCAATTAACCGGTCCATTAATAATTTTATTAACCAGTTCATTAATTTTGATTAACTGATATATCGATTTCAATGTTTAACTCGATTTTTGGATCGATTTATTGTTTAACCGCTAAAAAATTTTAAAATATAAATTTAATAAATTATATAATTTGTAATATTATTTTTAATAGTTAAAAATTCTTTGCAAATGAAAAAATACAAATTAAAAACAATATCCATTAAAATAATCAAAATAAAAATAAAATTTTTATAATTAATTATAAGAATTAAATATATTCAATATGAAACTAATAATAGAGTGCTAATTATACACATATGATGAATAAATAATAGTAATAAAAGATAATTTTAATGTTTATTTACTAAAAATATGTATTATAATAATATTTTACAAAGTTATATATCATAATATTTATAAATTACAAAAATATTAAAAAATATAAGTGTAAAATTTAAAATATAATTTATAAAATGTGTATAGATCCGTTAACCATTAGTCAACGGTTAATAGCCTATTTTTAAAAATAAAAATAAAAATATAAATTTTTAGTTCGATTAATCTAAAAATCGATTTAGTTAACCAAAATTTCAATTTTTTTTAATTTGCTCACCCCTATTATTGAATATTTATTTATTTTAAATGAAAATAAATTCATATAGCTCATTCTATTTTGACCCATTTATTAACGAATATCTCTCATTTATAATTTATTTAAAAGTAACTCATTTGTTTTGAAATATTTTTTTATTACTAATCAAACAATAATTTGTTTACGTCACTGTTCAAACTCTACTATTAATTTGTTTACCAAATCTTTATGCTTATAAATATGTTCATTATGAGTTATTCAATACACACAATAATAAGAAGAGAATGGTAGTTTCTTTCTACTTTTATTTTTTTGTTCTATTAATTATTTTATATTTTGATTTATTTATCATACGTTATTAATACGATCAATTTTATATTACAAATTTACAAGTTTATTTTGATAATTGAAAATTGATAGTTTACAATAATTCAACTCGAAGAAATCAAATTTTAATTTACAAAAATTAAAAGGTAAGTAAATTTAATGTGCAGATTTTTAGATTATTTTAATATGTACCTAATAAAATTTTAAAAAATTTAATATAGAAAATTATTAAGAAAATAGAATCGCATTGTCCACTTGGGTTGGTTTTGTAAATTGATCCTTACTTTATTATATTTTAATATTTATATCATATATAGAGGATAGGTATATTTTTTGTGAAGCTATATTTTGGGTTTTAATTTGTTATATTTATACTTTTGACAATTTATTATTTATAGGTACAAAATTATTTGAAGTCTTATGAGGAGCTACAAATCATTACCAAAATACAATTTATTAATTATATATGAAGTGTTTGTACAATATGTATCAAGGAAACTTTTTAATTTTTAGATATATTCGTTAAAAGGAATATCACTTTGAAACTAAGCGAGAAATATTGGAAATTTATATATGAAAATTGATGTATAAGACAAGTAATATATTGTTAAAGATTATTTTATTTTATTTTCATACAAAAAATAGATCACCCGAAACTTACTAATAAATACAAATATCAGTAAACTAAAATTTACTAATTCTTATATAAATATTGGTAAATTCGATGTTTAGTGATTAGTTGATATCAATATTAGTAAACTTATTGATTAATACAAATATTAGTAAATCCCAAATTTACTAGTTGATTGATATTAATATTAAGAAACTTAATATTTATCAATTGACTCAAATATTGATATAATAAAAATAGTAAACTTGAAGTTTACTCATTGATAACAATTGATTATTTTGCATGATCAGTTTAACCATCTCAAATCAATTATAATGTATAAATTATTGAGAATTCATATGTATATTTATTAGAAAATAGAATAAATTACTTGTTTTCAAAAAATATTATTGAAATATCACTAGCTAATAAAAGAATTAAATTTCCTCCATTCTGAAATGAATAAAGATAATATATAAAAACTTTTTAATAAATAATATATCTTGAAAAAATAATTAAAATTTTAGGGTATTTTAAAAACCATTTGGAGTTTTGGGGTTTTTTCAATTTCGCAACACAGTATTACAGAATTGGATATCAAATGTCGTAGTCCTTTCTTGCGAATTTGATTGGGCCCCATTCTCTCTCTCTCTCTCTCTCTCTCTCTCTCTCTTTCTCTCTCTCTCTCTCTCTCTCTCTCTCTCTCTTTCTCTCTCTCTCTCACACACACACAGAGTCTCTTTCTCTCTCTGTGTAATGGCACAAATACTGGATTAGTCGAAAACAGTAATACTGGGATTAAAAGTATATTTCAGAGTTAAAAAATATTTTATTTGATAATTGAAAATAGTACGTCAGCAGAAACTTGTGGTTTAAATTTGGAATCGAAATGAGGTCAATGAGTCTCCAAAAGCTGAAAATAAGAAAATTTTATGATTTCGGTTCAAATAGTATCTAGATTGACTAAAGTTTGATCGTAACTTAAAAAATAGCAAATGATCTCTAAAAATCACCAAAATTTTTAAATCTACATTAAATGAGATTTAGAATTATATGGTAATGAAAGATTATTTTTTCGATAACTTTGAAAATTGAATTATCGGATTGGTAAAAGTGAACCAGATCGAAAAGCAGTCTCTAATTGACTTAAAAATATTTGTGGAGTCTAACGAATATATTTTAAGAAATTTGAAAGTATTTTTAGGAAGATTTGAACACAAAAAGTAAGAAAAAAAATAATGATTTTGGTTTAAATAGTAACCAATTGACCATGAATTTGACTGAAACTTTAAAAATAACAAATAGTATTTAAAAATTTCAAAAAGTTCCAACTGGGCTCTAATTATTATTTGAAATTATTTGATAGTGAAAAAATAATTTTACGATAACACCGAAAATTTGCTAATCGAACCGATTTGAGTGAACCGGATGAAAAGTGGATTCCGATTAAACTGAAATTTTTTATGGAGACTTAATTTATTATTTTAAAAATTATGGAATTGATTTTGAGTGAATTTAAGCTTAGAAAGAGAGAGAAATAATTATAGTGTATTAATTAGGCTTAAAAATTAAATTGGGCTTGATTAAGCTCAACCCCTTTTATTGAACCAAATTCAACTCAAATCAGCCTTATAAAGAGCTAAAAAAATCTATAAGTTTCTTTTCAGAGAATTCACCCAGCTTCTCCTCCTCTTCCGTTTCTTCTTCTTGGCCAAATTGGCCACTCTTCCTTTTTTCATAGATTCCTTCATTTTCTCTCAAAATCTCCCACCAAATCCTACTCTATCTCTTAAGCAAATCAAGGCTTCTCTTTCTCATGGTGACTACATTCAAGCTTAATTTGGAGTAATTGAAGTGAAAAATTAAGATTTATCAAGTTATGTATCAAAAATGAGGTATGAGAAATCAAGCTCTATAATTTAATTTAAAGGTTTATATAGATAGATTAAGGTATGTAGAGCTGATTTGTGATGTTAGATATACTTTTGAAGTAAAGAAAATGATAATTTTATGCCTTACATAATTGACCACTTAGGATTTTTTTAAAAAGAGATGATGAAGATTTATGGAGTAAAGCTAAGAAGAGAAAGAATAAAGTATAGATGAAATGAATTTAAGGCAAGTAGATACCATATCCTCTAATTTTCATTGATTTGTAGTTATGTATATTATGCATGTATATGATTAATGCATGGATAATTGAAATAATTATTATAGAAATTGTTAAAAGGAATAACAATGATGTTTTGATTAATTAGAAATGAAAGAAAATAAATTTGAGGTGAAGAACTTGAGATGGCCGAATAGAGTAATTAGGTTTACTATAATGATTTTTAATGTGCACGATCACTTAAGTGTAAAATAGTGATAATGATTAATTAATTAGGTGGATCAAGTGTTAAATGGATCAAAATAAATTATGAGTAAAAAATAATTATGTTGGTCAAATATATATATATATATATATATATATATATATATATATATATATATATAAGTATACTTAATGAATATTTTTAATTGAAAATGTATATTAAGTATATAATGTTGATTATTGGTATGTATTGAAGTTGAACTGATGAAATAACAAAATAAATAAAAGGGAGATTTAAATGAATGAAATTGAAAGTTTAAAGGTAAATTATAATTTTGCAAAATATTGAGAAAAATGATAAAATGGTAATTCAACTATTTTAAGAACTAAATTGTAGTTCTATAAAAGTATAATAAATTAAAAATATAAAGTATAGAACCAATGACAGTTTTGCAGATAAGAGTAAATTAGAGGGATAAAATTATAAAGCAATGAAGTTCAAGGACTAAATAGAAATTTTTTCTTATATAAAAGTTTAAGTGTGGAAAAGAAAGAAATAATGATAAATGTGAATGAAAAGTGTAAAAAATAAAGTAAAAATGAAGCTTAGAATGAAAAACGACCGAATTGAAAAGAAATGAAAAATTTAGAGGTAAAATGATAATTCTCCCAAATATTGAGTTTAGTGAGTAAAAATGACAAAAAATGAATAAAGGATAAAAATAAAAAGAAATAGTAAGCAAACAGCTTGAAATGAACTTTTATGAAATGGAAGGACCAAAATAAAATTTTTGCATGAAAAGTTAAAATAAGGACCAAATGGTAATTTTGTATGCCAATAAATTAATATGGAGTGAAAATAAGCAAACTAGTTGCAATTTTGTAATTAAAGTGTAAAAAAGGCAATTTTTGCAATGAAATGAAAAATAAGGATTAAATTGAAAAGTATACCAAAGTAATGGTATTAATTGGTATGAAATTTATATAAATTGTATTATATTTGAAACGAAATTGTTGAATTATAGTGAAATAATTCATAAAATGAGTGAAAATAATGAATTATAATGAGATAATTCATAATATATGTAAAAGTGATGGAAAAGTAGAATGGTTAGTGAATGAAATGTAAAAGCAAGTGAAAAAGTCAGATATGTAAAAGTGACGAAAAAACTGAATGAACACTGTACTGAAATGAAAAGAAAGAACTGAATAAATAGTATACTGAAATAAAAAAGCAAATGAAATGTCAGAAATGTAAAAAATAGTGAATGAACAGCTTAAAAGTAATTATTTGTAGTCTTGAAGGACTAAAATATAATTTGACATGAAAATTTTAAAACGAAGACTAATTGATAAATTATATGCTAAATAATGGATTTAAAGTGAAAATAAGTTAACTGATAGCAAAATTGTACATATGATGTAAAATGACAGTTTTGTAAATAATTGAAAAATCAGAGAATATGTATATAAATTTTCGTAAAATGGTATATTTGAAATAAAATGATAAGTTACATGTCAAATAAGCAATTTAGAGTGAAAGTAAAGATAAATAGTGGCTTTAGTGTAAATAAATGATAAAAGAAAGCACCACTGTAAATTAAAAAAAAGTATAAAAGTTAAATTGTAATTTAGTTAATAGAATGTTAATTGAAAGATGAAACTGTTAATGAATCCTATTATATGGTAAGATAGAGATCAAAAGTAAAATTTTTATACTTAAATGAAAATAGGAACTAAATCGTTATTATTTGTGTCATAACGTGTATTAAAAAAATAAAAGAGAAGAACAATTAAACCTTAAGAGTAAATGTGGCGAAAATAAGAAGATCCTTTTAAAATAAGAGATTGGATTAATGTCTAAATGACTGAATGAATGAATGTACATCCGAATGATTAAATGACTATGTATTGAATAAAAGAAGGAAGATAATTTTTCAAGTGAAAACGAAATTTGAGTGAAAGTATCTGTAAAAAGTGAAACGAATCGGTATTAAAGTGTAAAATAATAAAAAAATAGTATGTTAAGAATTAAAATTGTAAATTGTATCATGAACTGTGAATGTAGTGCTTAAATGAGTTCAATTATAAATATTAAAGTGATAAAATATAATTGAAATTTAATATTGTAATTAAATGAAATATGAGCATAAAAATGGCAATTACACTAAGTGAGGTGTTAAAAAGATAAAACTAATAATTGTATCCTACTGAATGATTTAAAAAGTGTTATATGTTGAATGCATGTGTGCATAAATGTATGATACATATCAAAATGATAAAATGAATAGACTATAGTATAGCCATGAACTTATAAATTCAATTAATTAATTTATATATCTCACACTTGACGGTCTTCATTTTTTTAAACCAAAATTATAAATATTTAATTGATAAATCACTTAATTTTTCTATTTGTTTTTTTTTATTTAGTAAAAACAAGGCTACATTCAAGTGATTTAGAATTGTTTGTAGGTTTGTGTAGGTAATTAATTATAGAATTTCACACACACACACACACACACATATATATATATATATGCAAGTATAATAATAATTTTGGAAAATATGAAGAGAGAGAGAGAGAGAAAGAGAGAGAGGATGAACGAGAGAGAGAGTGAGGCCTAGTCAAATTCCGCTGAAAAGGATTGTAGCATTTGATGTCTAATTTCGCAATATTGTTTTACGGAATTGAAAAAAATCCAAAACTCCAAGTGGTTTTCAAAACATCCCAAAAATTCAATTACTTTACCAAAATACATTATTGTTAAAAAAAAGTCCCTAATATATGTGGGCTCATTATATACCATGTGAACTACTCTAATATTTTATAATTTTTAAAAGATACATTGATAAAATAGTAACATATGTGTATGTAATCAACTCACTGTGTGTAATTTGTGAGATTATTTAAATGAAGTGCACAACTTTTAAATTATGCAATTGTAAATTCAATTAATTAATTTATATATCTCACACTTTATTGTCTTCATTTTTTTTAAAACCAAAATTATAAAATATTTAATTGATAAATCACTTAATTTTTCTATTTGTTTTTTTTATTTAGTAAAAACAAGGCTACATTCAAGTGATTTAGAATTTTTTGTAGGTTTGTGTAGGTAATTAATTATAGAATTTCATATATATATATATATATATATATGCAAGTATAATAATAAATTTGGAAAATATGAAGAGAGAGAGAGAGTGAGGCCTAGTCAAATTCCGCTGAAAAGGATTGTAGCATTTGATGTCTAATTTCGCAATATTGTGTTACGGAATTGAAAAAAATCCAAAACTCAAAGTGGTTTTCAAAACATCCCAAAAATTCAATTACTTTACCAAAATACATTATTGTTAAAAAAAGTCTCTAATATATGTGGGCTCATTATATACCATGTGAGCTACTCTAATATTTTATAATTTTTAAAAGATACATTGATAAAATGGTAATATGTATGTATGTATGTAATCAACTCACTGCGTGTAATTTATGAGATTATTTAAATGAAGTGCACAACTTTTAAATTATGCAATTAAGATATTTTTCATGATAATACTAGTGATCATATATCACAAAAAAAAATTGATTTTTATAAGCCTGTTATACATATTCATATTCAAAGATCTAGAAAAATTGTTTACTAAATGTGTCCGACTAATTGTTAGATATTTTTACGAGAATAATTGTACTTTTATTTTTTTATATAAGGATAATATTGTTTGAAACAATACTTACATGCATTATGGTAATGAAAAATTATCAAATTCTCACATTTCAATTTAGTTAGAGATTGCATCGAATTAAATAGTTTTCCTAATATCTGAGAAAGAAAATAAGCATATAAAATAATAAATACATTATACCTGATTTAGATCTTCATACCATGAACCTAAATTTCAAAAGATTATTTAGTTATAGTGCTAATGTATTTATTAGTTTATAAAGATTTACTAAATCTTATATGTATCAGTTGCAAATGCTCTAATTCAAGGTATTGTCTCAATAGGACGATTTTCCATGTGAGAAAAGTTATTTGGTTTCAAATAAAATTAAAATCTTTGAAGTAGCAATAACCAAATATATCCAGATTAACATATTATGGATGCAGATACTCCTAAAGAATTCCATGACATTACTAATTTCAAAATTATAGAAATAATTCAGATACTTAAAATTGAATAAGAAATCTCAATATTTTATGTCATTTAAAGAAATGAAAAAAACATAAAATTGTCAACAACACTTCTGCATAAAAAGTATTGATGTTGATATTTTTAACATAGTAAGAATTCAAATTAAATATATTAAAAATACAAATATTAATTGCATTTTATTTTATAAATTTGAATTTTGGATCTGTAGTTTAAATATTGAAAAATATAATACCAATAGAATACATATGATATTCATGAAATATAAAATAAAGTAAAAAATATGACTTGTTTTATGGCATTGATTACAATGAATTAGCATTGATCATAGAGATACATTCTCTTATAATAGATTTAATAAGTTTTTAATATTTATCCATCTGGTTATATATTAGTATGTAACTAATTAATACTATTTATATATTTAATAATGAAATTATATAAAATTTTTTAAAAAATTATTATGCCTAAAATATATAAATATTTTTGAAAAATTTTATTTAATACAAATATTTATTGAATTTTATGTGTATAAATTTGAAGTATTATAATATTGCATATTATTGAAACTCTTAAAGAGTTAAAATATTTTAACAAATTTTAAAAACTAAAATTTGATCACAACTTGAAGATCAATACGATTTAATTGAAAGAATAATTTTTAGCAAAATAATTATATATTTATAGATTATCTTTCATCGAGTACTTCAATAGTTGTAAAATTACTGGATACAACATATTTTATAGTCATATATTATTGTTATTGATGCATTATTTAATCACACATTATAAAGCAATTGCTTAAAATTACATATTATTTTAAAGATTTTTTTTCTCTATATTGTCATATATGTTTTGTTTGGATCATTCTATTATTGTTTTTAACTAATTCTTTAGAAATATTTGAATTAATTTACTAAATGCATTTTGGTATTATAAAATTATATTATATACATGTCATGAAATTATTTTATTATATTTGTTTCATTTCCTGAAGTGATAGAAATTGTTTGCAAGAAATGGTAATTGTTACTATATGATGATTAAGAAAAAAATAAAAATGGTTAAAAAAACTATTTGAAAATGGATAATTTATTCATGACATGATATGAAAGTACATTGGTGTACAAATGATTATATTGTTAAGTTATATAAATTCTCCATCTGCAAGAAATAAAAGATGTAGAGATAAACTTTTACATTTTATAAAGGTACAATATGTAATTTTACAAAATAAGTTTAAATTTTTATTTGTCAGTTCATGCATAATATATATAAAAAAATTTTGGTTAACATTTTCAGAAGTTTTGAGATTAATATATTTAGAAGATATGTAGCTCATTTCTTGAAAAAGAATCTTATAACATTGGATATCGAAACTCTATATACACAAATTTAAAGTTGTATATTAATATTGTTATAAGGAGAAAAAATACACCTTTGACTCTTTTCTCCTTAACCTTCTACTTATTTTATTGAAAGTTGTGTATTAATATTGTTAAGCATTTTGATATGGTAATTTATGATATGTATTAAAAATATTGTGTATTTTTTTTCTCTTCACTGGGTTTTTATCCCATAGAGTTTTTATAGTAAGGTTTTAATGAAATACAATATTTATTAATGGACATTTAACGAAAAATATGTGTTATAAATCTCATAAATTATAAATGTCCATAACTCCTCAAAATTGGTAGTATGACTTATCAAAAGAAAAAAGTAAAAAATCCTATATGATTGATTGCATATATAGGATATTTTGTAATATTGTCAAGCAATTTAAAATCTGTTAGAAGTATGATGGATCTTTTAATACAAAAAATATCATTTTTTGAAAAAGAAAATAAATTTTCTTTTTTTTCAAAATAATACTCTAGAAGAGGTAATAAACAATATCGATCAACAACTCATATTTCTACAAGAACAACCCCGAGAAATGGTTCTAGTAGTAGTAAATTATATGAATTATGTGAAAATAGATGAGAATTATTGTTAATAATCTTTTAAGTTGCTTATGAAAAATAATGATAATTAGCTTCAGTATCAAATTATAGGAAAAGTGTCAATATCAAAGTGATTAGTCAAAATTAAAAAAAAAATCCATATTAAACTAAAATCATATAAAATATTCAGACTAGTAGTTCAAACACTTGAAACTGTTAAACATTTTGGCTATTGATATTATTTGCCTCATCAAACTATTTTAAAATATTGTCTATTCATAAAACTATAATGAATGCATGTGGTTGAGAGCAACAACTCAATATATCAAACTAAGAAATGTTTAGATTATTGTTCGAGAACACAATCAACACTACTATAGCATAAAAAAAGCCAAATCAAAAAACTTGCTCAAGGGACAAACCACTTGATCTCTTCACAATGATGTTGCCAAGTTCAATTTTCAAGAATCATATACACAAAATTGTGGTGTGTCGATTGAAAAAATATTCAGTATATTGAATTATATTTTCAAGAGAAACTACCTATAAATATTGCATTCTTTTCCTTTTGCTAGGTTTTTATCTCACCGGTTAGTAAGATTTTAACTTAACAAAACATATTCATGGTGTTTAAATCAAATAGAAAGCGTTGTGAAATATTCCTATTGTGGCTAACTATTTTTATTCCTAATTAGACTCTAAGTCTACATATAATTCTATTTAAACTCTACTATTAACTTGTTTACCAAGTTTTTTGTGCCTGCAAATAGGTTCATTGTGAGTTATTCAATACACATTTGTGTGTTGAAAATGCTAGTATATTTTTTAAATTTTTTCAAATTTTGGTGGGTCATATAATCATTTTAAGTTGTCTTTGGGTAAGAATAACATAGTGTGTTTTTATAATTTTGCTAATTCCTTTTAAATTGAACTTGAAAAATACAGAAATTCAATTTCTACTTTGGAAAGTAAGGGACTTAATATAGAAAAATATTAAGGATTAGGAACTCAAAGCATTTTTCTTAAGTATTTTGATTTAAGTTTTTTTTTTCTTTTTAAGAGATAAAATAGAATAATTTGGTTGTGCATAATGATCATATTTCTATAAAGCATTATGTATCCCATAATATATCTCATTTTTCTGCCCTTTCCCTAGAGTCTTTAAGACCAATGGCTTTAGAGCATCTTCAATGAACCAAAAAATGGGATTTCGGTCTCACCTTTGTGGAAAGCAGGATGTCTCACTTTTATTTTCATTGGAGAGTTGAAATAAAATGGGATTGGTCCTTTCAAAGAGAGATCATTCCTCTACTTTTATCCAACAAATAGTTACCAAATGGTGACCATATTAATAAAAATAAATCACGTGAAATCACAAAATGAAACTCACCGTTATACGAGAAGTTCAATCTTTTTAAAAATTTCACTTTGTGTGATGTGATGTCTACGTGGAACTACAATAGACTCCTAAAAAATGGGACTTATTCCTCTCCATTGTAGACAGTGATGCAGCCACATGCAAGGCAAGGGGGGCAATTGTCTCCCTTAATTTTTGAATTTTTTTTATTATATATACATCTACATAATCTTCTTAACATACTACTAGCAATTGCTACCATTCATTTATTTAACAATTTATTTATAGTATTTATATTATATTTTTACCCATTTAGTTATAAATTATAGTTTCGCCACTGTTTGTAGATGCTCATAGCTAATCAAACCAAGCTTTATGAGGCTCAAAAGTTTGTGCCTCTACTTTCTCTCTTGACCCACTCTAAACCTAAAATAAGCATGGATTGTTTCTTTTAGAATAACTTGGGAAAATCACTCTGTCTTTGATTCAAGTATTTCTTCATCAAAAGGTTTTTTCAGTCTCTCAATCTGATTGAACTGTGAACTGATCCAAATTCATATTTGCTTACAACTTTTTAAAATGCATTAAAAAAATGATAAAATAACGTGTATTTTCATAATTTTTAAAAAAATAAACTTAGACTTGAAAAATTAAAGACAAAAAAAAAACCAAATTCTGCAAAAGATTACATTTTATGTTTGCAACTTTACTAAAAATAAAATATTGGATTGAAATTATAAAGTAAACAAGACCCAAGTATCTTTGAACAATTTTAAACTTCATATTATTATTATAAATCAAACATCATAGTCTCTCCCTTTTTCCCCCTCTTATGGCGAGCATATTCTATCATGTTATAATTATTTTTTGAATGGTACAAAATTAATTTTTGAATTTAAGCCACCACAATCAATTTGTTAATATTAATCCTCTCGTGGGAGCTCCAATTTTTGTTATCTCTCTGTTATTTTCTTAAGATATTGGTTGAGAAACCAATCGCACAAAGATTGCATTTAATATTCATTTAAATTTGTTTTTTAGAAAAATGTTAATATGCATTTAGCAAATCATTTTGAATAAAAGAAACAATGATTGCAAGCTAATGTGGGGGCATGGAGAATGTTTTTCTGTGTTAATATGCAGGTAAAAAATTGCTTAAAGATTATGGCAAATGCGTCATGGGAATGATCAATAGAACTTTGAGAATTGGTGTGATAATTTGGCAACATTTTGGTATATCAATATATTATTGTTACTGCTTTGTTATATATATATATAGAGAGAGAGAGAGAGTACTTTTGCAAAGTACAGCGAATTTTTTTTTTATTACACATTGAAAATTGCGCAAAGTAATATGCTGAAGTCTCCTGAAATAACAATAAATGCAAATAAAGAGGGTATAAATATAATACCAAAAAGTTGAATAAGGTTAATATATATATATATATATATATTATCATATTCCTGCATATTAAATAAAGGAAAAACACATCTGGGCTCTTTGAACTACAACTTTTTTTTTTAATTAGATACCTAGATTTAAAAATTGACATTAAATCTCTATAAACGTATTATTTTACTTCTAATGTTTTTTTTTTCAGGATAGTTATTTCGCTGTTAATTTTTTTTTTAAAAATAACTATTTTACTCAAATTTTTCATACGTCTACACAAAATTTATAAAATAAATATTTATATTTAATTCACCATTTATTTTATATCATATTTTAAAAGTAATTTATACATTTTTATATTATATTTGTTTGCATATTTAAATTTAATACCTACCTGAATTTTTTAAAAATTGCATATATTAATTCATATTTTATATTGTATATTCTAAAAGTAAATGTATTAAAATAAAAAATTAACATTTCTTTTGAATAATTTCTAAATTTTATAGAAAATAAAATGAACATTTTATTATTAATATTTCCTGATTATAAAATTAAATAAAAAATTGTATACTACGATTTATTATTTTATTATATATATATGTTCAATGTTTATAAAAAAAAATTGTTATAAAATTTTTCTCAATAATTACTTTTAAAATATAAAAGAAAATAAAGTGGTAATTAAGTATAAGGATTTCTTTTTGAGAAAATTACATAGATATGGAAAATATAAGGGGAAAAATAGCTATTTTTAAAGAATGTTAGGATAAAATAGCAATATTTTTTTTTTAAATAATACTTTTAAACGTTAGGATTTGCGGGGAGTGGAATTTATTGACAATGTAAACCCCGATACGAACCAACACTGTCCATGTGTGTGCCATGTTAGCGTCGATGTCAACGCCGTTATCTTTTTTTGACAGTGTGACAAAAAAAAAAATAGCAAATTAGAATAAATATTTGAAATGCAGGTGAAATTGAATAAAAAAGTTAAAATCAAATAAATTCCAAGTATAATATTATAAAGGCAAATCAATACTTTATATTTTTTGTGCAACTAGTAAAATTCTGCAATTTTTTTTTTGTTAAATAGTGAAATTTTGATTTTTGTTTTGTTGAAAAGATATTTTTAAAAGACAGAACAAAATTAATAAGCTTAATATAAGTATAGATGGTGGGAAAGTAGGTTTGAGATGCCTAATATCACTTGTTTTATTTGAAAAAGTATGAAAGGTAATGATCTATTTTCTCATAAATTAACATAGTGATTCAGAAATTTTATTTTATTTTGACTTCAACAAATTTTCTAAAGTTTTTGATGATTCATGTATTTATTGCTCCTCTTTAATACAAATCTTTTTTTTTTATGCTTTGTAAATCTACAATTATTTTAAATTAACTTCACGCACCATTAATAAATCTTACATTTAAACTTTTTATCAATTCCATTTAAATTAGACCTAACGTAATCAGCATGAAAAGTACAAAAATCTAATATCAACTTTTTAAATTATAGAGATTTAATTTTAAAAAGTCAAAATCTAAAAATCCCATAATGCATTTTTCCTTAAATAAATACCACCGTAGCATCCTAGCTTAGTAAATAAAGTACTGTAAAAAAAGAACTTGAAATAAATAGTTTCATTTGAATTCGGGAAAAAAATACATACTAAAAAGCCATTTACAGATGTAAAAGTAAATAAAAAAATATTACGCAAAATTTAGCATTAGCTAGTGCTACCAGAAAGATCTCCAGAAAGAGCACTTCCGTATGATGCCGATCCGGTTTGCGAAGCAGAACTCTTTCGTGATTTTTGAATCTGCCTTATTCTGAAAACATCTCTAGGTAGAGGTTGGCTCTGTACACTCGCGGTTTCTTCTTCCTCTTGCCCTACAACACCAACATCATAAATGGCTAAAAGCCTATTTCGCCATTCAAATATAAAATTGTTTGGCTTAATCCATATAGAAACACCTTAAGTTAGCTTTACAATTCAATTGAACATCCAAACTTTAAAAATGGGTACTTATCAACTTAGCTAATAATAATAATAATAACCACAAATTCACATTTTCTCTAAAAAATTAGAGCGCATGACACTCAATTGAACAAATGTAGCATTTGAACCGTTGTGATAAAAAACATATTTCCCACATGCACAATGAAATCGGCAAAAATTGAAAATGGAACAGGTGATGCTTTTTTCTTGGTGATTTTTATGTTGTGTAATGCTACATCAATACAGTTGAGTGTCAAGTGCTCAAACTTTTCAAAAAGTATGAATTTGTGTTTATTATTATTAAATTGACAAGTAAGCATTCAATAGATCATTGTTAAAGTTCAAATATTCAAATGAATTATGAAGCCAACTTCAAGTGTTCGTAGAAGTATTAAAGCCAAATTGCTTTCATAATAAATAACACAGAAGTGAATCATGTCAACATCAAAATAAGAATTTCATTTATAACAGAAATATCTTCCTAAAATGCATAACAGGTTCTGCGTGCTGTGTTTCAAAAATTGATGTTTGAATAGAATCAACCATAGGTTTGAAGAGGGAAGAAAAACATACTGTCCAAGTCTTTCCTTTTTCCAGATTGTTTAATATCTCTTGGTGGTTTGAAACTGCTAGGAACAGGACGAGACTTGCTTGAACCAGAAAGGTCACTCGTAGCAGGGGCTGGACCGGTTGGTACTGTCCCCAATTTTCCCACCTGCCCATTTGGTAGGTCACTCTGCAAACAAATTGATAATACAACATCCACATTTGGTGTTGGACCTAAAAATATTAAACAAATAATTAGCGGCAAAAATAGTAAATTTACTGCAGCAGTAAAACTTTGCAACTGTTGTAATTTTAAGTTTTCATGGCCATAAACAATAGCTCTCACTTCCTAAGAACAGAACTGTGGTATGAGGGCAACCCTAGTGTGAAAGTATGGCTCAATGCATCGTGTAATTAAGTGAAGTTAGAAGATCGAAAATATATGGAAATATACAAAAGAAAAACGTAGAATAAAGCAATAAGCTGAAAAGGATTGAAAAGCATAGCTTTTTCACTTGTTATGCTTTTTCAAGTTGCAAGATTATACTCTTGTATATTACTAGAGCTTGTCCAAGCTAACAGAAAAACGAGTAGATTCATTACAAAGAAATGCAAAAACCTGCTTATTTTATTGACAACAAATGCAAAAGTAGGTCGCCTCACTCTAGTTTCCACGACATACATTCAAATAAAAAATTTAGGCAGGACAGAAATTGAAATTTGTGAATCTACCTTCAATTGCAGGCAAGTTCGATAAAAATGATATCAAAGCAGGTGGTGCTGCTTTCAGTACTTCATCAAATGCATTAGTTGCTCCAGAACCCTCCAAACCGACAATTGTGTTAGACAATGGGTTGGAAGCAATCCCAAATACAGGAGCTGTTGTGCTCAGAGAGATTCCAGTCTCTACAGTCGAGAAGTATACAGTTAAAGAAAGTTGATATGTCCACACAATACTAATAGTTCGGAAAAAAAAAAATTCTTAGAATGCTGCAATATCTATTATTTTGAGGCAATCAAAATGGAACATCAAAGACATTTTACCATAGCATGACTCCTAAAAATACGAAAAAACCTAGCTATCCCAAATATATGCCACAACAAAGATCTGATAAATCTGTCTGAGATATCTTACCACAGAATCACTACAATTTCGCCAATAAACCATTTATAAAATTCATAATTGCGAAGAAAATTCCTTTGGAATTAAATACAATTACATAGAGTTATTCATCCTTCAGGATGCAAACTACCCCACAAGCCCCAATGTGAATTGTAACATTCAAATAGACAAATGATAAGATGAAGATTGCTCGAAGAAATATGATAAATTCAAAAAGATGCATACCATGCTTTTGCCTTGGTTCATAAATAACCATATAAGAAGTGTCTGGATAAATAACTTTTGCAGATGCACTTGAATTGCTTGTCAGACCAATACTGCCCTTATCTGCATAAAGGCATAACAAACTAAGCCAGTGACGGAAAAAAACTGAGGGCAATAATTCAAAAAGAAAGAAAGAATAAAAAAGTAACTAAGTAAGCTGTAGGGAAAAAATCCAATCAGTACCTATAATTCCAAGCCCATTAGAAACAGCAGACTTCTCCATTTTCTTACTAATATTTTTAGCAAGCCACTGAAAAACCATATTAAAGATTCAAGATAAAAGGCACTCGTGCAAAATTTAGAATTTCTCTGCATCTATTTCTGTACTTTTAAATAAAAAAATTATGCTTGTATAACTAACGGTTATAGCTCAAGAAGAAATTAATCAGAATAAAATCAAGAGCAAATTACTAAAACACCACTAAAAATTGGCCAAATTTTTCATCCTTGCTTTTCCAAAAGTCAAAAGAAAAGTCTTTAGCATTTAATCCCATTAAAGACATTGTTTTCTGTCAGTGTTTTATTTAAGAAACTGTTAGTAGAATTACCAAAACACGAAGATATTTGACTATATTCACACTTGCACCCCTATTTATTCAAAAGTCAATTGAAGCATCCAAGGGGTTTACCTCAAGCAGATTACTAAAATCCCAAGGACATTTGGTGATATTCACACTTAGGTCCCTTCTTTTTTTTAAGAAAAAATCAATTAAATCGACCTTGACATTTAACTCCATCAACGATTTAGTCCTTTTTTGTTAGATTACAAAACTCTGACATTCAGCAATATTCAAAACTTGTGCTCCTATTTCCTCAAAAGTTAGTTAAAATTCCTTCACAATTATTTTTGTTAGCGATATAGTCCTTTAGTCAAATTTCTAAATCACCGATGGAACTAAATGTCAATAACTATTTAATTAACTTTTCAAAAACCAGGGATCTAACTGTGGATATCACCAAATATCAAAAGGGCGCTCGTAGTTTGCTCTAAAATCAAATCTTTAGATGCTTCAAAATTAAAGAAACACTATATGCAATCTTGGCCTTTAAAACATGAATGAGACTCTAGTCAAAATTAATTCTCTTATTAGGAGTTTTGTCCATGAGGTCTCTCTTTAGCTATAACTATGAAGACTACTTTGGTGATTCTTAATGGTTAACTTCCCTTATAACCACGGAACTTAATAGAAGTTCTTCAAACTATTAGTCACAATAAAATTATTTGAGACAAAATGATCAAGTGATCTTCTTGATATAGGCTGAAGTTTACATATGTTATTGAAATTTGTTAACCATAAACGAGATGAACCTTGACCTTTTATGTTTGCCAAGCATTGGATATATTATACTACTGGTGCATGAATTCTATTTGTAGTCCAACAAATATACCGAAACATTATTCTAACATTACATTTCACCTTTAACAATATTCCATCCATCTCAATTTCAGTAATCAATCTCATCTTAATACAAGAATTAAGGAAATAATCGGAAAAACATTGATTTTATAAAAATGTATTGGCCATGAACTAAATCGTACTTTTTTAATTCCAAGCGCTCCATTTAATTTTTAAATGATCAAAATTAAATTTATCACTTTATTTAGATGCACATATTTGAATTGTTGAATCGCATTTGTCCATTCAATAAAAAGGCTCAGATGTGCGCACACCACATGTGCAAGCACATCGTATCTCATCCCTTTTATTAAATGTTATGGTATATAATAAATATGGGCAAACATATAAAACTTTACTCTCAAATTTATAAAAAAACACTTAAAGTGAAACAAAATTAAATGGTGAGATTGATCACCTAAAGAAGGACGAAAGAAGTAATAAATAACACTTAAGGATGAAAATAATCCAAACGTTAAAATGGATTTCTAGTCTTATTCAATCATTTATTTTATTGTTTATAATTAAAACTTTCTTTTGGATATTAAATTCAATCAATTGACAAAAGAAAATTACAAACATTGGTCCATTTTCAATTTTAACCAATTTACTCACATTGATATTAATTTTAACAATATTAATTATGTTTGAATAGAAGTCCAATGATGATTTAAGATGTTTTAAACAATTACAGTTAGAAAAAGTGGATAGAGATTATTTAAATATTGAACTTAAGAAAGAAGACTACTTGGAACCAAGAGGAAAAATACTCAAAACTTTGTAGAGAAAACATATTGTATCTTTAAATTTGACACATTTAAATGCTGGAAATGTCTCAAAAAGGTTTGTATATCTAGATTAACAAGCATATATCATGATGCATTACCAAATATATATCTACTCTTATGTTGGATCTAGATCAATTTGAATTTTCAAAGACAACACTTGTTGATAGTGTAAAGACCTTCTTAAACACCTTCCTTATGTGTGTGTGAGATATAATATAAAGAAGAGTAAAACATAAAGGATTAGTTCCCAAAATACCCTCAATCTTTCACTTAAATCTCAGTTAGACCCAAACCTAAAATTATAATAAATTGAGCCCTAATCTATGATTAATGTTTCAATTAGACCATTAAGTTAGTTTTAGCATCCGACTAAGATGACATGGCAAAGAAAGTTGTAATTGAAACCTTAGTGATAGGTTAGGGTTCTATGAAATATTAATGATAGAATAGGACTCAATTAATTCATTTTAAATCCACAATATAGTTACCCTATTTTTTGAAAAAAAAAATTGTTCATTTTGAATATCAAAACTAACAAAAAGGACAATTGAAATATTGATCATAGATTAAGGTTCCATTTATTCTGATTTTTAGGTTGGGGCCGAATTGGACTAAGGTGAAAAGTTTGAGGAATTTCAAAAATCAACCCAAAAATAAAAACTAAGGTACCTCTTGACGGGCTAAATGATCCAACTCCTTGGAAGAGCACGGCCATAGATCCATGAAACTATACCTTGAGACAACATCTTGCAATGAATTTTCTAATGCAGATGCTCCATCTTCACATGTCCTTGAAAGAGCCTCTTTCCTTCTTTGTTCAACCTAAATTATAGCTACAATATTAAGGTTCATATATGCAGGATTATATTTCTAAAGTGATATGCTTTCAGCAATTATCTTTTGTTTTGCATACTTTGCTGATGCAAGTTTGTTTTTCATGTTTAGGTCCACATCTCCATTGTTATCATGGGAGAGTGGATAATGAAACCTCCTCCCTTAAAAAACACCAATCCTTCAACGACATTTTGCAGAAATGGTTCAAATTTAAAGAAAAAATTAATTTTGTTAAAAATTATTTATCCTGCTAGGAGTTATCAATATGTGGACAAGGTTTGCCTAGTTTTGGCCAGTTTCAGCCATGCACTTTATGAGTTTGATATGTTTTCTTTTTTCCTGGCTGGTCCATAAGATGATAATGGTGAAGGCAGAAAGAACCTAATGCAGTCACATGAAATAATGCATCTCATGTTTGATGGTCTGATTGCATGTAAGACAAACACCTAGTAACTACAGAAAAATTGCTAGCAAAATTGTAGAATAAATGTAAATAAGCAATCCAATAAATATTTGCTGATAAGAGAAGAAGGTAGAATGTGAGATAGATGAAGTGGCACAAAAGGATTCAGATGAAGGAAGACTATAAATTGTAGTTCAGAAGTAGAAAACAAGAATGACGCAGAAGGTGAAAATGTTTAAATGATTAATAATAGTTCCTTCTGATGATCGACTATAGAATGTTGACAAATCAAAATTCCACTAAGGTCATGGAATACTTTATACATTTAAAGAGTAGATAAAAACCAAAAAGAGGGTGAGCTGCCTGATTAGCTGTTGTCAATCCATGGAACAAAGTTTCTTATGGTAAAAATTTGAGATAGAAGTTTGTTATGCTAGGAAACTTAGGAAGAAATTAGCCAAGGTAGAAAATTTAGGAAGATGGTTTGTGGTAAAAAATTAAAAAAGAATTCGATTCTCTAAGAAGTTCATGTTCTCATATCACAAATAGAAAACAAAACCTTACCTTCAACATGCTAGCTAGATCTCCATATGTTTGTTCAAACTGAGTGAAACGTTTCCAAACCTGCACACGAATTTATAAGAGCATCACCCACAAATAATTCAAAATAAATCAACATGGTAGTAACTAATGCAATTTGTAGACAACTAGCTTTTTGATCAATGCTTTGCAAATAGATTAAATTTTATT